>CM061069.1:25107403-25422084 GCA_030762895.1 Sophora flavescens
TTATTCTGATTTTCTTGAAAACTTATCTATAAACTTAATGCTCATTAAGAGGATTAGGTACAAAGGTGAATGGGTAAGTAGCACAGTAGTCAAGGGAATGAATGTTTCTACAGAAACTAATAAACCTTTAACGTCCGTTGTGTAATACAACTGACGTAAGAAGTTGTGAGTGTTTTTAACGTCAGTTTCTTAATACAACTTACGTTAAATATATGACATTTAACGTCGGTTATTACTAACAACTGACGTAATAAGTGTGAGAGTTTTTAACATTAGTTTATTAAGACAACTGACGTTAAATATATGATATTCAACATTAGGTTTTACCAAAAACGGACGTAAAATGTTGTTTTATTTTAATTATAACGTTTACCCCCGCGCGCCTTCTCCACTTCTCTACGTCTTTTCTCTTTTCATCACGCTCAACCCTTACTCTCGCTCTCACTCTGCCCTAATCGCGCGCTCATCTCCACTGCAACCACCGTGAGGGCTTCTTCGCCACCACCGTGAGGTACACTCTTAACCCCTAACTCTGTCTTTCCCGCTCCTTCTTTGCAATAACTTGACATCTCTCTTTCCCCTGGCCTTCCCGCGCACTAACTCTCCTTGTCCCTCTGCTCTCAGTAACCACATCGAATGTTGGCCACCACTCGAGCTTCCCCCCCACCACCACGCGAGCGCCTATTTCTGGTGAGTCTTTAATTAGGGCACATTTTTTTATTCACGGTTTTGAGTGCATGCATGTTGCTCTGCTGGTTTGAAACTGTAGTCTCAGTAGTTGAAACTTGAAACTGTGAGTTTGAGTTGTTTGGAATGTCTCAATTTTTGGTTTTGAGTGTATGTTGAAACTGTAGTCTCAGTAGTTGTAACTTTAAACCGTGAGTTTGATTTGTTTGGAATGTCTCTATTTTTGGTTTTGAGTGCATGTTGCTCTGCTGGTTGATCTGTCACGGCCGTGATCAGTTCTGCCTATGAGGGTCTGGTTCAGTTGGCACGTTACGGCCGTGATGGACATCACGGCCAGGCCGTGACCAGTGCTTGGCAATGTTCAAAAACTATAGTTTTCAATCTCCCGTATTGTCCTTATATTGGATATATAGATGTTTTGTATATCTACAGGACCTATCTAGTTATTTTTATTTATACTTCTGTATTTATTTTGAGTTATAACCTATGTTAATACATATATATTGTTTTTGAACAGGCATACATATGGATCAGTCGGATAGCCCACATGCACGGGAGGACACTGTTAGGGTTTCGCAGGACCCGATCACGCCTACGCCTGCTGATTCTAGTGTAAGTTTACATGCATGTTATATACTATCTTTAGTCCTTCTTGTTAATGTAAGTTTATAATGTTACAACCCTCTATTTTATCATTTTTTTGTCCATACAGACATCACAGGCTCATAGGAAACGGGGTAGAGGAGCCACCTCGTTGAAGAAACTAGAGAAGGACAGGCGGAGCGAATGAAGCTTGAGGTGTCCTTCGATGCTAATCTAAATGCCCGGGGACCCCGTGCTAAAGAATTTAATAAGTGGGTGTTTCTACAAGCGAAGCGAAGACGTAAGCATCAACTACAACCACTGGAATGATGTTCCACAGAACGTTAAGGATCAGATTTGGGAGGCTATCATGGTATTTTACCTTTACATTCGTTTGATTTACATTATTAGATAATTATCCGAGTTATAATCCATCCAGTTTTTATATATGTATCTAATGTGTAGGTAGCTTGGACTGTGCCAAATGACGAGGATCATCGTCATAAATGTATGAAAATGGCATCAAAGCGTTGGAATGGGTTCAAGCATGATCTTACCAGGTACTATCTATCTGGGAAGAAGCGGCTTGATAAAATGTTCTCGGATTATCCCTGGATTGATCAGGATACTTGGGATATGTTTGCCAGGAGTCAACAGGATGAAGAATTTCAGGTTGGTTGATTAAGTTAATTTTGTATGCTTATTATAGATCATTTAACTATATTTAATTATGTGTTTTTGTTTGAATAGGCTAAGGCAAATAAGGGTCGGCAGAATCAGGTGAAGAACGTCCACCGCCACACCATGTCTCAGGGTGGGTACCATACTCGGATCCAGCAGATGATGGCGGATAGGTGAGAGGGCGAAGCTGGAAGAGCACTCTGCTAGGATTGAAAGAGGAGAGGTGCCTGAGGGCACACCATCAAGTCCTCCGTCGGACATCGACCGCGAGGATGTCTGGTTAGCCGGCCGCATGACAAAGGCGGGATCTTTTAAAGCTGATGCCACTCGCGAAATGGCAGATAAGATTGTAAGTAAATAATTAACTTGATTTCAATTGTTATTTGTATAGATACTTGCAACACTTTTCACTTGCACATTTTTTCATTTTTTTTCATTGTAGATGGATCTTAAAGCAAAATCCTCCCAGGGCGCATTCGTCCCTTCCTCGACGGGCAGGGCGTCTTGATGACTGCTCTAGGCAAGAAAGACCATCCTGGTCGGGTTCTCGGTGTTCCTGGGAACGTGACCATCAAACAATATTATGGCAAGTCTGCTTCACGAAAGCGGGTGGTCAATGAAGCATCAATTTTGGCTGATATTACTCAGCACCTTATGACCAACCCAGATATTACATCACATCTGATGCAAGGCTTAATAGCCAACCCAGAATTCAAGCAGGCGCTTGCCAGAGAGCTTTCCTCCGTCGGTACATCCCAGGACACCGCAAGGCTTGCCAACGCTTCACATGTGAGCACAAAAGAGAGTTTTAGTATGGCACATGTGGAGGACGATGAGTTGGCAGCTAGGGAACGGGAGTTGGAAGTCCAGCGCCATGAGCATGAGTTGGAAATGAAAAGGTGTGAGCTTGAGTTGGACTCCAAACGACGTGAGCTCGAAATGTTAGCAAAGGTATTTATTCATTATTAATGTCCAAAATAGTCAAATAATTACTTGTTTTTTTTAATTATAAAAAACTTATATATTTTATTTTCCTAAACTGAAGGCCAAGTCGACGTCGGTGTCGCTGTCACCTATCACTCGTTTGTTCTCACTTGGTGAGGATTATGCGTATGAGATTTTTGCATGTCCATTGGAGCACGATGGATGGGTGGCACGCCCAGATCAACAGAGGATATTTTCCTTCGTTGGTGACGATCTCGGAACGCTGCGGAAATAACGTCCTGGATGAACAAGCAATGTCATCGAGTCTCTACAGTGCACGTAAGTTAATTTTAATTTTATAACTTATTTATTTTTGGTATTTTTCCATTTAATAATTTATTTTAATTTCAATATATATATTATGTAATTAACATCCACACCCTTTTCATATCTTAGGTATCTCCATCGTCTTCAGCTTGATAAGGGCGTTGCATCAGTTTACGGTTTCTTAGATCCGTCAATCCTTCTGCCTGAGTTCTTTGCTGGCGATGCATTGAGTAAATACATAGGGAAGGTGTTGGGAGACAATCCGAAAGAATTATATCTGGCTCCCTACTGTATGAATGACCATTGGCAGTTGTTGCTACTTCACCCGTCTAGGCATACTGTCATATTCTTCTGCTCTCTCCACCATGATCCGCCACCGAAGGTGGTGGAAGCTGTAAATATGTAAGTAACTAATCTTAAATTTAATTTAAGTTTTAATATCAGTTGTTTTTAGTTTATTACACACATGATAAATGAGTTTGTTAATTGATCGACATGATTATTTGTTTATGATAGCGCACTGAAGGCGAGTAGCATAAGTTGCGCCAACGGGAGAAGTATGCCTTCTAAGGCTAAAGCAAATCATGTATGGAACATCCTAAAGGTTTGGTAGTTTATTTATCAAATAATTATTATTATAATTACTAATTTATGTGTATATTCAACTGACGTTGAAATTAATTTTGTTGGTAGTCTCGATTTCAACCTGACAGTTGGTCGTGCGGCTATTATGTGATGCTTCATATGCTGAACATAGTCTCCGCATCTATTACGGATGGATGGAAGAAGGTAATATTTAAACAACTTGTTAAATTATATATTATAGTTTTGAAGATGACTTGCATTGATGTTATTGTTATTATTTGAACGTGTCTAGGCATTTATCGACCAATCGCCTATTGAACAAGATGAGTTAAGAGACTTGAGGATGCGCTTCGCAGAATTCTTCTTCAAGTATGCGGCTGAAAAAGGAATTGCCAACATACCTCCGCACTACTTAGATAAATAGTTTTTTTGTTAGACTTTAGAAACTAATTAATAACATGTATATATATATCCTTAGATAGTTTTGTTTTTTAGACATTGGAACTAAAATTTATTTATATATATACATGGGTTTTGGTTTTAAGTCCCCCATTGTTCAATTTTCCTTTGCAATTCTGTAATGTGTGTGATATTACGTGTTCTTTGGGACTGAATGCGGGGATAGGCTGAGGGGAGTGATATTTTAAAACTGAATTTAAAAAAAAAACTTATTAACGCCGGTTGTATCAAACAACGGCGTTAATAGTATTTTATAAAATATACGATACTCTATTAACGCCGATTGTTTATTACAATCGACGTTAAAATTAAACCTTTAACGTCAGTTCTTTAAAACAACTGACGTTAGTTTTAACAAAATCAACGTCCGTTGTATTAAAGAACTGACGTTAATAGTTTTATTTTAACGTCGGTTTTGTTAAGGAACTGACGTTAATAGTGTTATATTTAACGTCAGTTCTCAACTGACGTTAAAATAGTAACTATTAACGTCAGCTGTATTTACGTCAGTCAGTATTCTGACGTAAAAAATCAATTTTAACTGACATAAAAAGCACTTATTGCACTAGTGTTCTACTCAATTTCTTTGCATCATACATAGTGTTTCTTGAACAAATTTTTTAAGAAACCAAAGTTTTCAAGAAAGTGATTAAACTTGAATTCACACCCCCCCCCCCCCCTCTTGAGGTTCCTTATTGATTAACAACATATGTAAAGATTTCCTACTTAATGCATCCGCCACCACATTCGCTTTCCTAGGATGGCATTGAAGATCAAATTCATAATCCTTGATAAATTCCATCCATCTACGTTGACTCATATTTAACTCCTTTTTATCAAACAGGTACTTCAAATTTTTATGATCACTGTAAACATTAAACTTAGCTCCATAAAGATAGTGTCGTCGTATCTTCAACGTGAACACTATACCTGCCAATTCCAGATCACGGGTCAGATAATCCCTTCATGAATTCTCAACTGTCGGGAAGCATAAGCCACAACTCTTCCCTCTTGCATCAGAACACATCCCAACCCTTGATATGACGCGTCACAGTACACGTCAAACTGTCCTAAGGGATTTGATAATATCAGCACTGGAGATGTAGTCAACTTCTCCTATAACTTCTGAAAACTCTCTTCATACTTCTCTGTCCAAACAAACGACATACCTTTTCTATTTAACTGCGTCATAGGCAATGCAATCTTCGAGAAACCCTTTATGAACCTCCGATAATAACCAGCTAAACCTAGAAAACTTCTCACTTCACTTACTGACTTAGGTCTCTCCCAATTAAGCATAGCTTCTACTTTAGCTGGATCAACTGCTATTCCTTCCTTATTGAATATATCCTAAAAATTGAACCTCCTCTAACCAAAATTCACACTTAGAAAGCTTAGTGTATAACTGCCTATCCCTCAACACCTCCAACACAACTCTCAGATGTTCCTCGTGTTCTTATCGCGTACGAGAATAAATAAGGATATCATCAATGAACACCACTACAAACTTGTCGAGGAACGGTCTAAAGATCATGTTCATATAATCCATGAACACTGCTAGAGCATTAGTCACACCAAAAGGCATAACCAAGTACTCGTAGTGTCCGTACCTCGTCCTGAAAGTTGTCTTAGGTATATCTTCCTTCTTTATCCTAATCTGATGGTATCCGGATCTCAGGTCAATCTTCAAAAACGTTGAAGCTCCCTTAAATTGATCCATCAGATCATCTATCCAAGGCAACAAATACTTATTCTTAATTGTCACCTTATTCAACTATCTATAATCTGTACACAACCTAACACTTTGTCCTTCTTCTTTACAAACAACACCAGTGCTCCCCATGGCGAAACACTATGTCTAATGAATTCCTTTTTCATCATATCATCCTATTGTTTCTTCAACTCTGCCAACTCTACGGGTGACATCCGGTAAGGAGCTAATGATAGAGGTCATGTATCTAGTATGAGATCTGTCGTGAATTCAACTTCCCTCTCTGGTGGCAAAACCTGGAACATCAGGAGGAAAAACCTCAGGAAACTCCCTCACGATAGGCATAGAATCTATACTTGAAACCCCTCCTCAAACCTCCGGCACTTCCAATCCTCATCCGGGAACATCTGATATAACTCAGAAAACTGTATCAAAGTCTCAAATATGGTAGCATAGTCTCCAACACTCATGTTACCCTGTCGGAGACTCGTGAACTCTCTCTCCTTATCGCGTCTGACCAACCGGGGAAAGTACTTCTTGAAGAATAAATCTCTTAATAACTCCCAGGTAATCATTTGACCCTCGGTCTCCAGCAATCTCCTCTTGCCTCTCCACCATGACTCTGCTCCTCCCGTCAGTATGAAAGCGGCGTAAGTCACCTTCCTGTCATCTTTGCATCTCATAGTGTCAAATATCTTCTCCACTCCTGGATCCACCACTCTGCTCGCTTTGGATCATAATCACCTATGAACTGGGGTGGCTTCACTTTCAGGAAGGTATACAACCCTGCATCCTCATCCTCAGCCTCAGCAGCTCTCCTCCTGTTCTGCTACTCCTGCAACTCTCTGTCTCTCTGCATCCTCTAAGCGTTCTATTGCGTCTGCTGCGATAATGCTAATGCTAACTCCCGAATGGTCTGCAGAGTCTCAGATGACTCTTCTCCACCTCAACCTCCTCCACCTGTATGAGAAGCATCTCCGTTACCCTCTCAAGGGTCCCTCTCTGTAGCTCTACCACAACCACGTCTACCACATCCTCTCCCACGAGCCATGATCCTGTTAAAAGAAATCATTAGCCCACATTAATACGATATATAATACTACATAAAACTGTAATATAAGTACTATATGTCACATTAATGTTAATTATCGCGTCACGTCTGGACACACTACCCAACTTCTAAGCATAGTCGATATCTGATGTGGATTCAACTAAAAATGGCCAGTACACCCTAACCTCACAGTCTGAACAGAATCAAACTACTCTGATACCACCAAATGAGACACCCCGATGTCTCATTAAAGAAAAACCATATTTTATTTAAAACTTAAACGTGATATTAACGTTAAACGGATATATAAGATAGCGAAGAAATTAAAACTTTAATAAAACAAGCATCATGTATAAACATACATCACATGCATATACACATATGTATAATATCATCTAAGTACACACATGGAGTACTGTAGAGGGAATGCCATCAGTAGGATACCAAATATGTACAAACTGGATCATATAAGAAAAATACATCAAAAGGTCTGACAAAAGCAACCTCGCTGTCATTCTACACCCAGTCCCTTCTCCCAAAATACATCAAAATGCTCTCTCCACACACCTATGTATACCTAAATGGATAGTACTGACTGGTACTATCATATACGACTACTGTTACACTCACTGTCACCCCTGAGTAGAGATGGTCCTACTACTCCTCTGCTACTTCTAAAAGAGCTCCTCCCAGAAGGCCTTTGAAACAGTCGCCGATAAGCTATGCTGTTTGTGGACAACAATCTGGAGGACTCAGACCCTTTTTCTCTCACATCTGGGATCTCAGGTACCTCTGGAGCAAGCATATGATCAATGTCGGGTTCAACCTGATCATCCTCATGGGCTGGTGTAAGCATAGGTATTGGTGCAGGTGTTGGTATATGGATGGGCACTGGTACAACATCTGGCATTGGCGGCATAGGGGTATCGGTGGCTCCTGAAATCCGATAGGGAATGGGAGAGTTTGTCCCACTCGAAAAGAACCTACCATCCCAAATGGTGCTCCATTCCCCACTCCCGAGGTCACAGATACAGGACCTATACACAACGAAACAAGTGACTGGGTCCACAAGTCACCCGTTCTCATCTATGAATTCTAGCTCAAAAGTCCCCGTCAGGGGAACCCTGCCAGAGGCTCCATCCATGGGTGCCCCTAGTGAGCCATCAATAGTATCCGGGTCTATAGGTTTAATAATATAGAAGAAAAAAATACAAAAGAAAGAAGAGGGATAAGAAACTATCTAATATCAACAGGGAAAAGGTTTTGTAACATTTAATCAATAACAACACACAAAACATGTATCACCACAAATCTCTAGGTATGCATATGCAATCATCCTCGAAAACACATTATCTTCCTCTGCCCTTCACCATGATGCAAATGAAATATGTATGATAATGTGACTGCCACCCATCGAGATATATATCCCTCATCTGTTCAATCATTAGCGACGCGTCGCAAAAAGCCGGTGCACATTCTCATCTGCGGTGAGAATGCCCATGCAAAGCAATGGTTCTATAGCCGCACATTGATAAGCCTTTGGCTTATCTAGTTTTATAACTAGATGGACTGTGGTTTTTGTGCAAATTATTCGAGTTCAATCTCGTTTTCGCCCAAATTTGGCCTTGTTTTGTTCCTAAGTAGACTTTTACTCGTTCTAGGCATTTTTAGTAGTTTTTAGTCTATTTTGAATAGAATTACGCTTTTTGTGTCTTTTTATTGTTTCAGGTTAGAAGTGAAGCTCCGGGAGTCAAGGAAAGTCAAGAAATAGTGGAAATTGCCATTCTGGAGATGCTCGCCCCGCGAGTGGATGCTTGCCTCGCGAGTCTGAAGATCAGCTAAGCAGCAACGTCATCAATTCTGTATCGCCCCGCGAGAAGATTCTCGCCTCGCGAATCATGAAGACCTGCAAAACAGAGACCATCACGGCCTAGCCGTGATGAAGGTCACGGCTGTGACAGATTAAGGTTTGAAGTATCGCCCCACGAGAGGCAGCTCGCCCCGCGAGAGTTTGAAGACCCTGGAAGACAGAGACCATCACAGCCTAGCCGTGATGAAGGTCACGGTTGTGACAGATTGAAGTTGGAAGACTCGCCCTGCGAAGACACTCTCGCCTCGCGAGAATCCAAATTGAAAGCGCGCCAAAACTAATGTTCGCCTCGCTAAATATTGTTCGCCCCGCGAGCGGCCGAGAACCAGAATCCCTATTTAGAGGCTGTTTCAGATCAGAATGGGGGGATCCGAATCCTAGTATTTTTCCACTGTTTTAGATCAGTTTTATTACGAGTTCTTGTTACTCTGGAGCTGCGTCTCCCTTATCTTTTCTTTTCTTATTTTATTATGGAGATTATTGCCGATTGTTCGTTTGTCGTCACGGGCATGAGGAACTAATCCCCTCGTCTAGGGGATCGATGAAGCCACCCATGGCGGTATAGTGTTCATGTGATGTATGTTTTTCTCCCCTTTAATTCAATTCTTGTTTTCCAATTCTGATTTCATTGTGTCGATTATATGCATGCGTGATCGACTAGTTAAACGTGTTGAGGCTGATCGGCGATTCGCGTTTTAGAACTTGAATTGGGATCATCGATCGAATATTGCACGAGAGTGAGTAGGAGATCGGTGCAACCGTATAGGGAACAAGATTTAATAGAATTTGATGATTAGGATTATGAGACCTAGTAAGTAATTAATCCAATCTTCGAATACGTCCTATTGAGCACGACAGTGGATATAGGAGAAATTGGGGGTCCCGGTTGACATTGTAATTGAACTTAGGGAGGAATACATCATCACTTGGGTACTATGCATGATTGAGTAGGTGGATTTGAGACCCTAGATATTTTAATTCCTGATTTTTAGTTAATTAGCTTTATTTGATTTGTTATTTGAATTGCGATCTTAATCTCTCTCTCAACAACTTTCCTCGCTTGACCAAACTTATCGGATTTCTTGCGAATTAGTAGAATTGGTAGCCCAATCCTTGTGTTCGACCTCGGTAAATTCTTACCGTGTTTCTTTTATTACTTGCGACGACCCGGTACACTTGCCGGTGACTAATCACACATCTCCCACCGGTGCACACCCTAGTTCTCTCGCGAGGGTGCTCATGCAACGCAATGAAGCTATAGTGGCAACCCCAATAATAAAATGGGATGGTCCCGCCATAACTCGGAATCTCGGGAATACACCCCATGCATATGAATAATATCATCGACCATCTCTCGGGTCATCCCCTAGTGCCTTGACGTCTCATCACTATCTCATAGATAACCTCGACAATCATATATCATCAATCTCATTATAATACCATAATAATTATCTTGGTTAGGAACTTCTGAAAACATGTCATGTACCCCCATAGACATCACCATAACTCATCAAGTATCAACACTTACAAACCTCTAAGCATACTGTAATCACCAATTAAATCATCATTATCAAGCATCTCAAAATATATATATATATATATATATATATATATATATATATATATATATATATATATATATAACCAAATAATAAAATCAACCAACTCACTCCAGACAATTATCATATTTCAAACAGCATACCATAATCAGTGTAACAGACAAAACCGATCAACCTCGAATAATATATTTTAACCTAACTGCGATAAACCTACAATTTCAATATCATCATTGATACCACTAGGTAGTCCCTGATGTGATATTGATATTGTCCATTACTCGCTCACTAGTTGGGTTTAGGTAGCCCTACGCCATTATTAAAGTAAACGTTACATGGCCAATTTCGATGTTAGATTGCTTCTTTCCCCCACCTAAGTTGTCGTAGGATAACTTAAACGAAAGAAACAAGCACTCCCTCTACCCCTTCAATTCTGCCACGATAGGGAACAAGGCTTCTGAGCCTCCAAAATTTCACCTGAATACCACAATACGAATCATACGTTACAAGGAACCCTAATATGAAGTCGGAAATGGAACCGATAACTGAAACGAAAGATAAGCCGAATACTGTCACCGATGGCATTTCGACCTAAAAAGGGTAAGGATTACATTCACTGGATAAGAAAAGGAAGGTACGATTGTGAAGACGTCATTGCCACGTTCAAAACGACGTACTCGGAATTGCGTCTGGACGGTCAATCAAGTCGTAAACTGTACTTGAGGATCACTCTCTCTCTAACTCTATCTCCCTGTCTCTCTAACTCTCTTACTTTTCTGCTCTCTGCATTTTTAACTTAAGGGTGAAATGTTTCACCCTTTGCTCCTTTTTATTGTTATCATTCTTCCACGGCACGCTTGAGCGTTGGAATGGCCACCCTTGAGCGTGCTCACGCTTGAGCGTGATATCCTCCACGCTTAAGCGTTGGAGATAGGTAGCCCAATAGCGCATGCAACCAATCAGATGGTTCCACGTAGGTCAGCTTGTGCCACGTGGAGTCAACGCCAGAGCTGGTATGGTTGACCTCCTCGTTTGAGCTTGGGAAAGGTCACGCTTGAGCATTGATCGTTGACCAGAAAACCCTCTTTCACGTTTCGTCGCGTTTTGAGTCCGCTCGACGTCCGGTTGATCTCAAATTTGAGATATAGACTTTTTTAGACCTAATGAACACTCTCAAACCCTCAAAAATGCCTAATTTCTTTCTTAAATCCAAATTTCTGATTTCACACACTTACGCCTTTTTTAAACAACATACGGAAACCCTAGAATACTTTCACGTTCGATTTCGCTCTGTTGGTTGCGTACTTTCCATGCAAAGGTTCCTAGGCCTTACCAACATATTATTCCTCTAATCCAAGTCTTAAACCTCATTATCATACGTAAAACAAAATCATAAAAACACGACTGTTACAACCTTCCTCTTGGTTGACTGTGTGTTGTCTTGTCGGCATAACCGGGTGTTTTCTTCCGAATTTTCCTAGTAACCTATTGCTAAGATATTTTTAGTAATTATTTTAGACTACTCCTAAAACTTATTGTACTCATGTCCGACCTAATTTTAATGCTCTTACTCTCAATTAATTAATTGATCAATTGATCGCCCGGTTTTCGTTTCTTTGCGTTTTGGGCCTATTCCAACTCCGATTCTCCTCAAACTTGAAACACAATCTAACTAACCCATGAGAAACATGATTAAGTCTTCAAACATGCTTAGTCATTTCCTCATACACCAATTGAGAAAATGAGGGCGTTGCATTGTACTTAGAGTGTACTCTCTTTTTCTTTTAGAGGTTTAGCCTTTTTTAATCACAAGAACTAAAACAAAAAAATAATAATAAATAAACATGGTAACTTTGGCTAATTAATATTGTGTACTATGTTACTCAATGAAACTAGTGCACTGGCCCTTTAACTTATTTTTTTTTTCAACTTAGTCCCTTAAGTATTTTTTTTTTGTGAAAAAAAAGTCCCTTAAATTTACTTTTGTTACCAGCATTGGTCCTACGTCAAATTTCATCTACTTTCAATAGTGACGTTCCTTTGTGGCCGTTAAACGTACGTCTTAGCCAAGACTGGGCATCCAAACAAGAAAATATAATAATTTAGGAAACATATTGTTAACTGAAAAACAATTAAAAGTTGTGTGAGGACGGTGGGTGGGTCGGTTTTTCTGAGGAGTAGTGGTGGACAGTGGCCGCAGGTCTGGTGGTGGCTTGCTTGTGCGCGGGACTTGCGACAGAATTCGCGGTGAATGAGGCGGTTGGAGAAACATGTATTGGGCTTGTAGCAGTGTTGTTTTCTCGTTCGTTTGTTCGGTTTATTTAATGAGTGATTTGTTTAATTGTTTGATGGGTTAGGTGAGTTGCTTATGGATTGGTTTTTTGTAAGGGGTTGATATCTATTTAATGTTGAATGATTGTTTTGCTAGATGAGTTAATGATGTGTTTGATGTTGAATGATGTGTTTGCCAGAATGGTTGTTGCCCCCAACTAGTTGGCTTGTTTTCCATTTCCAGCACAACATGTTTACAATGTTTTCTTTGTTCGTGGACTTGTCACTGTGGTGGTGCAAAGTTTGGTTCCTTTGCTACAGAAGAATGGGTCTGAAGGTCTTGATGTTATCGTTGTCCTCTAGAATTCTGAAAGGCATGAACGCTTATATTATGCTATCTCTTAACTGTAGTTTTCTCTTTTAAAATAACTTCATTGCTACCAACGCTATAAAGAAATCTCTTGCGTACAGTATTTGTCTTTCAGTTTTATAATAAAATATTACAAAAATAATATTCTTTTTAATTTTTTAAAAAATTATATATTTTCTCTATTTTACTTATTTTCTTACAAAGTAGGCATTTGTCTTACTTTACTGTCACTTTATTTGTAAAAAGTGTGTTGGTGAAGATATCAAGATAAAAGCTTATTGCATTATTTGTCGAAAACCATTGATATTTCTATACGATTCTAGTGTTGGTCCTTATCCTTTTTTTACATTTTGTTTTGGTGTTTTAACTTTAAAATTTTTGGAATTAGTCCCTACTGTAAAGAAATATCGTTTAAGTGTTGATGTGGAATTAGTTCCTACTGTCAAGAAATTCCAAGTCACATTTAAAAAATATAAAAAATTGGTTTAGGTTACTATATTTTTTCTTGCTTAGGTTTCGGTCCCTTCAATTTCAAAAACATTGGAATTGATCATTGTCGTTAGTTTCCATTTGTTAAGTACTTATGTGGCTAACGGTACGTGACATCAACGCAACCACATGGAATAATTTATTAATTTTGTATGTCATATTGGATTAAGAAAAGTATTGTTTATATTTTATAATTTATAATTATTTATATTAGAGAATGCTAACGAGTGCCCCCAAATAAAATCCGTCTTTATTTGCAGGGAGCAAAAAGTTCATTAAGTCTTTCTAAAACTAAACTTGCGTTTAAGTTAGCTGAAAGTGAATATATTCGAGATTAATTTTATCAATATTATACTTTTTAATAAATCATTGCTCATATATTACTAACATGGTAATCGACAATTAAATTTATTTATATATTCTATGAAAATATTAGCTAGATATGTCACTAATATGTTTAGTCCACTAAATTTAAGTTCATCTACAATGAACTAGACAATTAGTAAAATCTTAAATGTTATTTTTTAATGGCTAGAGTACAATTAGTAAAATCTGTCATACAGGGAATGTTTTTTTTATTATTAAAGGTCATACAAGGAATGTTGATTCACAGTTTTTCGATATATGCATGGCCTATTAGTCTAGTAAAATCTATGGAGACATGGATCAGGAAATTTATATGGTCAGGTGATATAGATAATGACAATTTGAACTTTCTTGATATGCTGATCCAGAAACTTCCCTCTCTGGCTCACGAGTTAAAGCAGATTTATGTTCCAATGTTCCCTAATAAAGATAGAAGGATATGGAGTAATAATGATTCAGGAACTTTGTCCTTTAAAGAAGCATACGCTTTTCAAAATCCTGTCGGATGTTTTGTTCCCTAGGCTAAATTGATATATCATAGGTTGATTGCTCCTTTGAAATCTTTTTTAACTTGGAGATTATTGCATAATCAAGTGCCGACTGATGATAATTTATGGAAAAGAGGCTACTGCATAGTATTTATGTGTTCATTATGTGGTTCAGCATATGAATCAACACAACATTTGTTCTTTGAATGTGGCTTTTCAAGAAAAATATGGAGCTGGCTGAACTCAATCCTGAATGCTAACATTGATCAGTCCTCCATATTAAGAATTCTTTCAATTTGCAGCACTCAATGGAGTTTCCAAACCAAGGACATTGTATTAGCCAGTATCATCAATTCTATTTATACAATTTGGCATTGCAAGAATGCTGCTAGACTTGACAACAAGCAAATTCACCTCAATTCTGCTCTAAACTCGATTAAGGCCAATGTTTCACTTATTGGCAACTTAAGTGTGTGACATATATCTTCATCAATGCAGGTAACACCCTCAAGAGCTTCTAAGTGAAATGTCATCCCTGTCGAGCTCCTGTGATCAGAGAAATTAAGGGGTACCCTCCTTTGTGTAACTAAATTAAATGCAACACTAATGGTTCTACAAAGGGTTCTCCTGGATTAGCCGGTTGTGGAGGAAATTTTAGAGATTATAGAGCTTCCACTCTAGGTTGTTTTTTAAGCTAATATTGGTATTAGTTATGCTCTACATGTTGAGTTAACGGGAGCTATTTTGGCCATTGAGATAACTCATGAAAAGAGGTGAGGGAAATTTGTGGCTAGAATGTGATTCAAAGCTAGTCATTAGTTCCTTGGAGACTTAGAACTAGATGGAAGAATTGCATGGAAACTGTATATAGTATGAATTTTATGTATTCTCATAATTTTCGTGAGGGGAATAATTGTGCGGATAAGTTAGCCTCTCATGGCTCTAGTGCACAAGGATTTTTATGGTGAGATTTAATTCCAAGTATTATTAGTGAAGCCTTTTTTTTTTGAAATATAGCACGTCTTCCTAATTTTAGGTTTAAATAACATTCATGGGTAACGTTCATGCCCACCATTCTTTATCTTGTATTCGTTTTATTATTTTTAATAATATTTGGGTGTGCTGCAGATGATTGATAGTGGCTGAGGTATCAACATAGTTGGGATGTCAGTTACTACTATGATGTCTTTGCATGCCTTTTGATTAAAAAGAAAGAAAGAACAAGACAATCATTATTGTAGAGACCAATTTGGAGATTGATTCCATACATTTTTGTCCAAAAAAAAAATAGTTGGTCTCTAAATCGGTTGCTAATATATTTTAGTGACCGAAATAGAGACCAATATTTGACTAAAATTAGAGACCAAAATATCGGTCACCAAATTACTAAAAAAATAAATTAACATTAAAATAAAAATAAGACGTTGAGCATTAGAGACTAAAATAGAGACCGATTTGTTGATTAAAATTAGAGACCATAAAATCGGTCACTAAATTACTAAATGAACATTAAAATAAAAATAAGAAGTTGAGCACTAGAGACTGTAATAGAGATCGATTTTCTTGATTAAAATTAGAGACCAAAAAATGGGTCACTAAAATACTTTAATAATTTAATTTACATTAAAATAAAAATAAGAAGTTAAGCATTATAGACCGAAATAGAAACCAGTTTGTTGATTAAAATTAGAGATTGGAGACCCAAAAAATGGTCACTAAATTTCCAAATAATTTAATTCACATTAAATTCAAAATAAGAAATTGAGCATTAGAGACAGAAACAGAGACCAATTTTTGTTATTAAAATTAGAGACCAAAAAATCGGTCGCTAAATTACTAAATAATTTTATTCGCATTAAAATAAAAATAAGAATTTGAGCAGTAGAGATCCAAATAGATACCAATTGTTTTATTAAAATTAGAGACCCAAAAACCGGTAACAAAATTTATAAATAATTTAATTCACACTAAATTCAAAATAAGAAGTTGAGGATTAGAGACGGAAACAGAGACCAATTTTTTGATTAAGATTATAGACAAAAAAAAATACTAAACAATTTAATTCAAGTTAAAATAAAAATAAAAGTTGAGTATTAGAAACAGAGATAGAGACATAATATTTGATTATAATTAGAGACAAAAAAATCGGTCACTAACACAAGAATTAGAGACTAAAATTTTGGTCACTAACACAAATATTAAAGACCAAAACTGCTGACTATTTTTTTCAGACTAATGAAAATGTTTTTTTTTATTTCTAATTTCTCAATTTTGCATTCCCTCGCTAATTTTTTTTTTTCCTTCCCTCTAATTCTCTCCCAAATTTTGGCTCAATCGCCCCTTGCCCTAATTCACTCATTTTGATAAAATTTAGGGTAAAGGATCATTTCGGTCCCTGACAAAAAATGTGGTACCCATTTTAGTCACTGGCAGAAAAAAAACTAGTATGTTAGTCCCTGACAACTACTAATCAGGAATACGTTAGTTACTATATTGACTTCCGTTACCCAACATATGTTAATTTGACTGGCGTTATCTTTGTCTAGATGGATTTTTTTTCTTTGGTCCATGTTTAACTAAAACACATTTGCATAGCGAAGGACAATAATTAGCTTCTTCTTCTTCGCTATATTAGCATGTCTGGTTGAAACTTCAACCCACATCAAATTTGGGTTTTTTTACTGCTTCATTCCATCACTGTCGAAATCTTCCCCTCAAATGAAGACATCTCGATTAATTTCTATGATTAACAAGCATTTCATACTTGACCAAAAACCCTGTTATTTTTCACTCGTACACGTCCTAGTCTCTGTACAATTTCAGAGAAGAAAATATGAGGTTTATTTTGATAGGTAAATGCAACGACCAAGATAGGAAGATGTGTAGGTAACCACACATGACATCCCTGCTTTTGTTGCTTCTTGTAGAGGTTTATTTTCCCCAGATGTGAGTTTGAGCATGTTTGTAAGCTAACCATCATGATTG
Source organism: Sophora flavescens (assembly GCA_030762895.1). Lineage (NCBI taxonomy): Eukaryota > Viridiplantae > Streptophyta > Magnoliopsida > Fabales > Fabaceae > Sophora > Sophora flavescens. The sequence continues at coordinate 25,124,806 of CM061069.1, forward strand.
AATGCAATTTAACAAAATAAGAAACAAAAATAAAGATCTGTACTTAGAAATTCCACATACTTAACTGTTAATAGCGGAGCAGAGGAACATTGTTCGTGGAGCAGAGGAACATTGTTTATAGCGGCACAAAATGTTGGATGCGATATGTGTGGAGGGGTGCAATCGGAACCATGGTGATTTCAATGACGTTATAATGCCATGATTTGTTCATGTTGCACAGATGATGGGTGAAATAATAGGATCGATTCACATGAGATTGGGGCAGATTCGAAGGTTAAGAAATTAGAGTTCTTAGAAGTTTCAACCAGACCTGCCAATAGCATGAAGAAGAAGAAGCTAATTGTTGGCCTTCACTATGCAAAACGACACCGTTTTGATTAAACATGAAGAAAAGAAAAAAAAAAATCCACCTAGGCAAAGATAACGGCTAGCTAGGATGAGTTAATGGTCACGTCATCAAACTAACGGATGCTGGGTAACGAAAGTCAACGTAGGGACTAACGAGTCTGATAACTCTTTGAACGAAGAGTTATCCATTACCTTTATACCTTGAATTATTGCAGGCTTCTAAGTTTAAGTTTACTTTTATGTGAATATTTTGCTAAGTTTGTAAATATTGGTGCTGAAACATGTGAATGCCAGTTATTTGCTCTTACCGTGCTTCATCATTGTCTCATATTTTTCTACATGCTTAAGTAGAGAAGTGCCGGAGCATGATTGAAGCATAGAGTTTGGAGCTCTTGACTGTTGCAGCAATAGCCAAACTGCAGTGGCTCTACGCTAGAAGACAAAGCTGACATTGACACCTTTCCTCTCTCCTCACATACGCTGGTACCTTTGAAAATGTGGAGCCACGCGCCTAGGGATCAGCTCTCCTGCGTTTTTGGAAATGGGCCAGGGTTGAATTTAATAATGTTATTTGTTGGCCCAAAATGGATGAAAGAGAAAGAGGGTATTTAACCAAAATGGCAACCCTAAAGGAGACAGCTTTTATTACACCTTGGATGACACATACTCTTGTCTTAACCTAGAGAGCAGCGTAGAGTTCATCTTCAACCTCCAGCTACTGCCCTTTTTAGTTTTCTTCCCCATTGTAATGAACTTCTACTCATTTTATATTTTGCTTTTTGTAAGCTCAACATGAGTTAAACTTCTTAAGCTTTAGGTATGCTATTGTAATGAATGCTTAGCTGGTTTTATGGAATGATATGTTCTGCATTTTCCTTTATCATGCTTGGAATGTTGTTTAGTTAAGATTGATAAACTTAATTGAATATCAAGCTTACTTGGTTTGGAAGAATTAAGTAAAGTAGAAAGAGATAAAGGATAGGGATTAAACCATTAATTAGAAAATTAATTGGTGTTGAATAGACTAGGAATGATTATTCAAGTCCCTAAACTAACTGGAACATGCCTCTTAAGAGGATGGTGTACGTAATTAATCTAAATTTAGGAATAGAAGACAGTTAATGAACCTAATTCTTAAGTGTTGGAAAACACATTTATACTTCCTGGAGTTATATGCTGGAGCATAGGCAGGGCATAATAGATGCTAAGCAAGATTAATGAAAGAGCATACCTAGAGCTATCTATTTTTAAGGCAACAGTGTCCCTGATTAGTAATTGTCAACAACTAATGGACTAATATTTTTTGTTACGGACTAAAATGGACACGTTCAGCCACCAAAACGTAACTTTACCCTAAAATCTAAGATAAAAGTAAAACATCCAGTTTGAAACGTAAAACCCTTGGCCAGGAAAAACCCAGTTACGAAAACAGTCCTAGCGGCATGGCCCCTCACGACGCCGCTGTCTCTCACCTCTCAGCCGCTCAATCACCATCGTTCCACTTCTTGTTTGGTCTCACCTCTCAGGCTCTTAGTGCCATTTGTGAATCGCAACGTCTAGCAGTCTGCAGCGCGAGCGCCGCCGCTCAGCCACTGCTCATCCGGCCATCTCGCAGTCAAGCTTGTCGTCGTTCGGCCATCTCACATCTGGTACGTTTTCTCACTCCCTTTCTCATCTTTCTCATCTCTGTTTCTGTGTTTCATGTTTAACATCTGTTTTTTTTTTTTAGTTTCATTTCTTTGATTATTGGGTTTGTTCCTATGTTTGTTTTTGTGTATCTTCATCACATGTTTCACCATCATGTGTTTTTTTTAATTGGCACTCGACTCTGATATGATGGCATGGTTATAAACTTATAGTCATGTAGACCCATATTTGGTTATGTGTTTGTCTTGAAGTTTCTGAGATTAGGAGAATAAGGAAAACATGAAGCTGGACAAATAGAATGATTAGAATGTTAGATTTGGCAAAATGTATGCCTTGGTGTTGGACAAATAGTGCTGTTGAGGGATGTATTTTGTTCTGTGACTGGTGTAGATGCCCACTGCAATGTTCTGTTTTGAAATTTGGAGCAGTAAAATAACTAAAGGACATGCTGGTTTTGGGTGGGGAGGCTTCTGTTATGTCACGAGTGTGGCTACAGTGCAGGTGCTGCAACAGTGTTATGTCAAGATTTGGTTCTAATATTTTTGGGGGTTTCAGGAATTATTTTAGTCTTCACTTGAATTGTAACTAGTGGGGCCTATCTATTGTGGAGGGGATGTCCATGTTTCCGTTATCAAACTGGATCTGTAAATGGGATAGAGAGGTAACATACTTGCTTTTGTACATGTTTGAGTACATTTTGTACTCATGTTATAAATATATGTTAATATGTTAGCCTTGTGGATCATCAATGAGATAAAGCTAATTGATTGGAGATCAAGCTTGGCTGTGATATTGTTGAATAACAGAAAGTGATATCAGTTTGAAAGTTAGTTACATTCAGTTGTAACTGTTTTAGGCTTTCCCTTTGTGCACATTGTGATATAGAAGTCTATCTGTTTGTACATTCAGTAGTAGTATAAATAGCCATTACTATAGGTGTGAATGGTAGAGTGATTATATCTCAGATTTCAGTAAAGACATGTATTCAGTTTTACTTAATAAGATTGACTCAGTGTGGATGTAGGGGTTTTTGGATCTCAGCCCTGAACCACGATAAAGTGTGCCTTGTTCATTCCTTTATTTCTCTGCTAAAAACTCAGTTTTTCTTGTTTTCAACACAAGTGTGTGCGTGTGTATTCTTTTCTGCTATGAGTCCAAAGACTGACATACAGCATAGTTCACAACAATTGGTATCAGTAGCTATTCGATTGGGGCTTATTTCGCAATAGGCACCACAAAGTTTGATGTTGAAAAGTTCAATGGTGACAATGATTTCAGCCTATGGAGGATCAAGATGAAGGCCCTTCTTGTCCACCAAGGACTCGAAGATGCCTTGGCAGGAGAGTCCAAACTTCCTGTGACCCTGACAGAAAGAGAAAAGAAAGAATTGATCAAGAAAGCTCATAGCACCATAATTCTTTCCCTTGGTGATGAGGTTTTAAGGGAAGTCGCGGATGAGACCACTGTAGCAGGTGTTTGGCTTAAGCTTGAAAGCTTGTACATGACCAAATCATTGACTAACAAGTTGTATATGAAGAAGAGGCTTCATCAGCTGAAGATGGAGGAGGGCTCATCAATCAAAGAACATGTTTCTCTATTCACCAAGACAATTCTTGATTTGAAAAACCTTGATGTGAGGATTGATGAAGAGGATCAAGCAGTAATGTTACTATGCTCTCTGCCTCCATCCTTCGAGAATTTGGTAGACACCACGCTATTTGGGAAAGAAACACTCACCCCTGAAGAGGTTAAGGCTACCCTTAATTCCAGAGAACTGAAAAAGAGAATCAATGATATAAAGAGAGAAGGAAGGGATGCTGAGGGGCTGCTAGCTCGAGGAAGAACTGACAAGAAAGAATCAAGGAGCAAGAATCATAAAAGATCAAAGTCCAAATACAAGAAAAACTGCTACTATTATCATAAGGATGGGCATTATAGAAGGGAGTGCCCTGAGAGGAAAAAGAAGAATCAGAAAAACCAAGAATCCAATGATGTAGCAGTAGTTGCTGATGGGTATGAAAGTGCTGATGTCCTTGCAGTATCAACTGATCACTGTGTTGATGAGTGGATTCTTGATTCAGGTTGCTCTTTTCATATGACTCCTAATCAAGAATGGTTTTAGTCATATAAAGAAGTTGATGGAGGAAAGGTCTTGATGGGAAATAACCAGGCATGCAAGGTAGTTGGCATAGGAACTGTAAAAGTGCAATTAGCTGATGGTTCTATGAAGCTGCTCATAGAAGTGAGGCATGTTCCAGCTCTGAAAAGAAATCTTCTCTCACTAGGAATGCTAGATCAAGCGGGCTACACATTCAAAGGAGAAGGTGGAGCTTTGAAGGTTACAAAGGGGAACTTGTTGATCCTTAAAGGCACCAAAAAGCATCGCCTCTATAGAATTCAAGGTAACATTATCCCAAACTCAGCTAGCCTAGTTTCTGTATCCACTAATATCTCCACAAAGTTATGTCATTATAGGCTGGGACATGTGAGTGAAAGAGGATTGCAAGAATTGCACAGACAGGGTTTAATTGGTAAAGGAAAATTTGTAAAACTAGGTTTTTGTGAACATTGCATATATGGAAAACAAAAACGTGTAAAATTTCTTAATTCAACTCACACTACAGACATCATTGTAGATTATGTGCATTCTGACATATGGGGGACTGCTAGAGTTTCTTCACTAGGGGGAGCAAGATACTTTGTCACTTTCATAGATGACAAGTCAAGAAAGGTATGGGTTTATCTACTTAAACACAAGAACCAAGCCCTTAAACATTTTAAACAATGTAAGTCCTTAGTTGAAAATCAAACTGGAAGGCATGTGAAAGTGTTAAGAACAAATAATGGATTGGAATACCTTAGTGAAGAATTCTCTTATTTCTGTAAAAGCAGTGGCATTCAGAGACGTAGAACAGTAAGATTAACATCTCAACAAAATGGTCTTGCTGAAAGGATGAACAGGACCATTTTGGAGAGGGTTAGATGTATGTTGTCTAATGCAAAGTTGCCTAGAAACTTTTGGGGGGAAGCAGTCAGCACTGCATGCTATCTAATAAATAGGTGTCCGTCAGCTGCTATAGGTTTTAAAACACCTAAAGAATTATGGACTGGTAAGGTACCAAATTATGATAATTTGAGAATCTTTGGCAGTACTGCATATGTTCATATAAATGAAGGAAAATTAGAACCAAGATCCAAGAAGGGAATTTTCCTTGGATATCCTGAGGTAGTGAAAGGCTATAAGATATTGGCTAACTGAGCCTACTGGTCCTAAGTCCATAATTAGTAGAGATGTTGTGTTTAAGGAAGAAGATATGTTAGATGATGAGGAGAAAGTGATGTCTCCTAAGCAGTGTACTTCTCCAGATCAGGGAGTGCATTTTGAGGTGGAGGACACTACAGAAAAATCTTTTTTGCAGGAAGAATTAGAATTTCAACCTGTTGTAGAAACCATTCCTCAAACAGATGATCCAATCACATCCTATAATTTGGTAAGAGACAGGACAAGAAGGCAAATAAAAGCACCTTAAAGGTATGGTTATGCAGACCTTATAGCCTATGCTTTGGATGTGGAACTTGAGTATAAAGACTTTGATCCCACTAGCTACAAGGAAGCTACCTCAAGTATTGACAAAGAACATTGGATTGCAGCCATGACTGAAGAGATTGAATCACTCATGAAAAAAAAAAACCTGGGAACTAGTGGATAAACCTGACAACCAAAGAATTGTGGGATGCAAATGGATATTCAAAAGGAAACCAGAAGTTCCTGGAGTGGAGAAGGGAAGATACAAAGCTAGACTTGTGGCAAAAGGCTTCACACAAAGGGAATCAGTAGATTTTAATGAAATCTTTTCTCCAATGGTGAAGCACACAAGCATTAGGATAATTTCGACTCTTGTTGCTTTACATGATCTTGAACTAGAACAAATGGATGTAAAAACTGCCTTTTTGCATGGACAATTAGAAGAGAAGATCTACATGAAACAACCTGAAGGTTTTGAGGTAAATGGCAAGGAACACCAAGTCTGTTTGTTAAAGAGGTCCCTTTATGGTCTCAAACAGTCTCCTAGACAATGGTACAAGAGGTTTGACACATTTGTCCTCTCAAATGGATACAACAGAAGTTCTTATGATAGTTGTGTTTACTTTAAGAAAACTAATTCAGACTGTTTCATTTATCTGTTACTTTATGTTGATGACATGCTAATTGCAAGTGCAGATAAGGATGCAATCAGCAAGTTAAAACAGTTGCCAAGTTCTGAGTTTGAAATGAAAGACTTAGGTGCAGCAAGGAAAATCTTAGGCATGGAGATTTCTAGAAAAAGAGATGAATGCCTATTATTTTTATCTCAGTCCAGCTATGTGGAGAAGCTGCTCAAAAGGTTCAATATGTCCACTGCTAAACTAGTATCTACCCCTATTGCTGTTCATTTCAAACGCTCTGTTGATCATTCTCCTAAATCAGAAGAAGAATTCAAATATATGGAAAACATTCCTTACTCAAATGCCACTAGAAGCTTGATGTATGCCATGGTCTGCACAAGGCCAGACCTGGCATACTCAGCAAGTATAGTCAGCAGGCTTATGGACAATCCTGGAAAGCAGCATTGGCTTGCTGTTAAGTGGATTTTTTGACATTTGAGAGGAACACATTCTGTTGGTTTGTTTTATGGCAAAAGGAATGAAAATTCAGAAGGCATTTCAGGTTATGTTGATGCAGACTTTGCAGGAGACCTTGACAAAAGAAGGTCTTTGACTGGATTCTTGTTTACTCTACATGGAAATGTGGTAAGTTGGAAGGCCAATTTACAATCAATTGTAGCCTTGTCTACCACTGAAACAGAGTATATATCTCTGATTGAATCTATCAAGGAAGCCTTATGGTTAAAAGGCATTATCAGTGAGCTTGAGGGATCAACATTCCCTGTGACAATTTGATGTGATAGTCAAAGTGCTATTTGGCTTTCTGAAAACCAAGTGTTTCATGAAAGAACAAAACACATAGACATAAGGCTACATTTTATAAGAGATATAATTTCTCAACAGTTGATAGAAATAAGAAAGGTTGCTAGTGAAGATAATCCAGCTGACATGCTTACCAAGGTAGTTTCAGGAACTAAATTTACACATTGTTTGAATTTGATTAATGTTCGAAATTGCAGGGTATGAGTCTCTTCAAGGGACTGGCAGAGTCAACTTACCTAAAGATTGAAGATCCAAGGTGGAGAATGTTAATATGTTAGCATTGTGGATCATCAATGAGCTAAAGCTAACTGATTGGAGATCAAGCTTGGCTGTGATATTGTTGAATAACAAAAAGTGATATCAGTTTGAAAGTTAGTTACATTCAGTTGTAACTGTTTTAGGCTTTCCCTTTGTGCACATTGTGATATAGAAGTCTATCTGTTTGTACATTCAGCAGTAGTATAAATAGCCATTACTATAGGTGTGAATGGTAGAGTGATTATATCTCAGATTTCAGTAAAGACCTGTATTCAGTTTTGCTTAATAAGATTGACTCAGTGTGGATGTAGGGGTTTTTGGATCTCAGCCCTGAACCACGATAAAGTGTGCCTTGTTCATTCCTTTCTTTCTCTGCTAAAAATTCAGTTTTTCTTGCTTTCAACACAAGTGTGTGCGTGTGTATTCTTTTCTGCTATCAGTCCAAAGACTGACACACAGCATAGTTCACAACAATATATATAGGGATATAGATAAAGTTGATATTTCACTAAGGCTGTCTTGTAGTCTCATATGGAAGTTGCTATTGTTTCGACACTAAGGGAAAGCAATTCAGCTTGAAATTTTGTAGCAGAAGACACTTGGGTAAAAGTCATGAGAACCCAATTTTTTTATAAGTTGATGTTTCACTCCAGCAGAGTTGCATCGTCGCATGCACCAACATAAGCATAAGATATGGGTGGATAGGAGATCAGAACATGTAAATGTAATGAGCTCTAACCTTTTACCTCTACTTTGTTTTGGTGTTGGTTTGTTCTATTTTGGTTTGTTCTGACGTATCAATTAGTCTTATATTGGTGTTGACAAGACGAATTTACACACAAATTTGAAGAGTTGACCCAAAGAGCATTTGTGCAAGGAACTCCTCCACCAACTGAGTTATATTTATGGCGTGATGTAGCTGGAATGAAGAAAGGGAAAATATATGGCCTTGGAATGTAATCAATTGTACTATCTGGGAGCCCTTACTATCGTGGCTCATATTCTTCATCAGTTGATTCGTTACAAAGACAGGAGCTTGAAGAATTGAGAAAAGAGATCGAAAACCTTTGATCTGAAAGACAGCTGTGGAATAGAATTGCAAAAACTGAGGGCGCACTTGGAAAAAACAAAAACTGGATGCAAGCACTAATTGACAACATGAATCGTCAGCACGGGCCAGATAGTATATCAGAAACAGAGGATGAGGATGAGACAGCCACTGAGTGCAGAAGAGTGAAAAATTTAATGTTTTACACTACAAAAAAACAACTGTTTAGCGACCGTAATATTCGGTCGCTAAACAGTGTAAATCGGTCGCTATTTAATTTAGCGACCGATTAAGGGTGGTAGCTGAATAGAAATAATATTTCGGTCGCTAATTGGCGACCGAATTTTCAGTCGCTAAATAATAATAAACGGTCGCTATTAGGTTGGTCGCATTTTTTTGGGTAACCATTTTTAGCGACCGATAATCGGTTGCTAGTTCGGTCGCTAATTTTGGTTACTGTTAACCTGTATTAGCGACGGATTTTCGGTCGTTATACCTCATCTGTAAATGTTAAATAAAGTTTAGCGACCGAATTATTGGTTTCTAATTCGGTCGCTAAACTGGTTATTATTATTATTTTTTTAATTTTAATTTTTAAAATAATTTTTTTTCTGATTTTCTTTAAACGTTAGAAAAATTACTAATAAAACACACCAAATTACTTATGAAATATACAATCATAAAAAATAATAAATATATATAAAAAGAATACTCCAAAATGTCGTACAAGAATCGTTTAAAGTCAAAAAAATGGAAAAAAATCAGTCATGATGAAGGGGAGATGGAGGAATCCAATCATCCTCAGCATCTGTACCACCGACGTCTACTAGCTGATCGTCCTGCCGTAGCAGACATCGATGGATGGCGGCGGCCGGCGAACGAGGAGCGGCAGCAGGCGGCACAACCGTCAGAGCATCATCCTGAGCAACTGGAGTCTGGATCCTCATCTGTTCCAACACCAGCCGCAGTGTCTTACCCTGCTCGATGCTCGCCTGCATCAGCTGCAGGTGTGCCTGAGTCAACTGTGCAATTTGGTTCGCCATCTGCTGCTCTCTCTCGCTCTTCTCCCGAAGCTCCGCGTTCAGCCGCGTGATGGACCACGATACTTTATATATATTAAAAAAATTAAATTAGCATACTCGTTATCCCCCTGGGGATAAGAAGAATCCTCCTGTCGGATGGACCACGACTCTCCTGTCCCGATGATGATGATGGTCCTGTCGTCGTAGGTGTGGATGATGAGGGTGCAGCCTGTGTCCCGACCACATGAGGCTGGGTGGGGGGTGCAACTCCATCACCCTGAGGTGTCCCGTTCACAGAGGTGTTGGTAGGGTGGTCTCGATCTGAAGGCTGTGGGTCGGCCGTGGAAGGGACTCTCGCAGCACGACCTCCACGACGACCCCTACCTCTAGAGGAATATGCCATCTGTGAAAAAAATGAAAAGATGATTACACAACAATGTAAATAATACAAAAATAAATTACCTAATAAGTAGAATGACATTTACACAATGAATTATGACATAAATAAATTACCTAAGTAGAATCTCCGTCACTAAATTCACCCTCACTCTCATCAGTATCACTTGATCGGAATGTACCTTCGCTAGATGCGTCCAACTCGGATTGATCCATTAACTCTCTTTCAACTTCTTCCCCATTTTCGGAAATGTCCGCTAGAGAATTAACAATAATGTCCGGCGTAATTTGCAATGGTACGTGGGGTCTTGAAAACTCATCATCTTGGTACGGAGCATCTTTTTCAGGCTGGTTGATTACATTATCAGTAATTATACTGCGAGCCTTTATCTTAATAACACCCAACCAGCCATGATGTCCTTCGGGATATGGCGAGTAATAAACCTGCTCAGCCTGTTGTGAAAAAATGAATGGTTCGTACGCCTTATTATACCTTCGAGACATCCTAACTTGAACAATACCATAATTTTTATCTATTTTTGTCCCTACGTCAAGAGTAGGATCAAACCAATCACACTTGAAGATAACTAACTTCATCACGGGGAAACTGGTATAATCGAGTTCAAGGATGTCAGTTAGAACCCCATAGAAATCATCCTCTACATTGCCATCAGTGGCTCGCACACAAGCACCATAGTTGCACGTCTGTATTCCTTCATTCCATGTTTTTGTGTTAAATTTATATCCATTTACAATATAAGTATTCCATGATGTAACCCATCTGTTAGGCCCCCATGCCAAATTTGTCAACAATGGATTTTGAACATTGTTTTCTGGATCTAGTACCTAAAAAATCAAATATTATATTATTCTTATACATGCTATATTTTTTAGGAGATAAAATGTATTTCAACAAATGAAGGTGCTTAACCTACATATTTACTGAACCACGTAGCAAAGTGAGAAGTAATTTCTCGATCAACCTGATCGTTTGAAATGTCAGGTTGGAGATCCCTTAGAAAATTGCCGTACATCCTACATATGGGAGATTAACAACAGGACGATTAATAATCATAAATGTCAATTGAACTTATAAAAGACATTGTAGAAACTTACTTTAAATATGGCGCGACCTCTTCACAATTTTGAAGGATATACAGATGAGCAGCATTAATGTCACGCTGCTCCAAGAAATATCCTTTTAATTTGCCACTAAATGTGCCCGGATAGTTGAATATTGATATAGGAGGACTAGTTGAACTTCCTTCGCCCGAATCAACGTTTCTAGGCATCCTTGTTCTTCTCGTGTTAACTTCGTCCGGATAGAAATAAGAGGCAAAAGTGGAAGTCTCCTCTACTAAGTATGCTTCACAAATGGAACCCTCCACTTGTGCCTTGTTCTTGACTTTGTGTTTAAGGGAGTGCAGGAACCTATTACAGAGGGATACATACAAATAATTACTAGTTTTAGGGAAAGCTAAACTACGCTCTCCTTTTCGTGAATTTCATATGTATTAAGTAAAATAGTTGATGTTGTTTACCTCTCAAATGGATACATCCAGCGGTATTGGACTGGGCCACCAACTCTTGCTTCGTACGGTAGATGAACTGGCAGGTGTTCCATGGAATCAAAGAAACTCGGCGGGAAGATTTGCTCCAGCTTACATAACAAAACGGGTATCTTGACTTCCATATCCTTTAATTGATTCACATTTAGTGTTGTCGCTGTAAGCTCCTTGAAAAAGTGGCTAAGCTCAACAAGTGGGTTCCAAATTTGCTTCGGTAATGCGTCGAACGCAATTGGAAGCAACCGTTGCATGAACACGTGGCAATCATGACTCTTCATTCCATGTAACTTTGCTTCCTTAATGTCAACACATCTACCCAGATTGGAAGCATACCCATCTGTAACTTTAGTTCTTTAACCCACTTACTGCATTTACCACTTTCTGTGCTTTGCTTAGTGTATAACTTGCCTTCGGTTTGATAAGTCTGCCACGACCACCGTCCTGCAACTCAAGCTCCTTCCGATTACAAATGTCAGCCAGGTCCAATCGGGCTTTATTTGTATCCTTTGTCCTCCCCTTGATGTCCATCACAGTGTCAAACACATTCAAAAACACATTCCTCTCTGTATGCATGACATCAATGTTGTGACGGAGTAGCTGCGTCCTCCAATACGGCAACCTCCAAAATATACTTTGTTTTGTCCAATTATGGTTGACGCCATAATCAGGAATATGTTCTCCTTGGGTTTCATGGACGAGCGGTAAGTACTGTACTCTGCGCCATACATTAGGACCAGTCAAACGTGGTGGAGGCGGTGTTGTCTCCACACAACGCTTCATGAATGCATTCTTGTTCCGCCTATAAGGATGATCTTATGGAAGGAATTGACGATGACAATCAAAATATGAGATCTTTCGAATGCTTTTAAGCGTGAATGCCTTCGATCGCTCCATACATATTGGGCATCCAAGCTTCCCCACGGTCATCCAACCCGACATCATCCCATAAGCAGGAAAGTCGTTGATCGTCCACATTAAAGCTGCTTTCATGATGAAATTCTGCCTCAAAGATACGTCATATGTCAACACACCGTCATTCCACAGCATTGTCAACTCATCTATCAGCGGCTGCAAGTACACATCAATCTTACCTTTTGGATTAGACGGACCCGGAATTACGACTGTTAGGAACATAAACTCCCGCTTCATGCACATCCCCGGGGGAAGATTGTACGGAGTCAGGATAACCGGCCAACAAGAGTATGCTTTTCCAGACTGCCCAAAAGGATTAAATCCATCAGTAGATAACCCCAATCGGACATTGCGAGGGTCCTGCGAAAATGCCATATGAACCCTATCAAAATGCTTCCAAGCTTCTCCATCAGATGGATGACACAAGATATCTTGCTCCCTCTCATGCTCACTATACCACCTCATGTGAGCTGCAGTGGCCATCGAAGAGTACAATCTTGTAAGTCTTGGCACGAGCGGAAAGTACCACATCTTTTTTAGCGACCTCTTCTTCTCAATGCCCATCCTAGTGGTTGTCTTATACCGATCCGCACCACAAAATCGACAACATGTTATGCTTTCCGTTGAATCATCCTTATAGTACAACATACATCCATTCGGGCAACAATCAATTTTCAAACACCCCAGACCCAAATTTTCCACAGACTTCTTAGCATGATAAAAACTAGTAGGCATCCGATTGTCTTCTGGCAACGCCTTGGACACTGACCTGGTGAGGCGATTAAAACAGCCTTCTTGCATATTGTAGTCACATTTGATACTCAACCATTCCATGCACATCGACAACTCCGTGTACTCCTGACATCCTTCCCACAATGGAGATCGTGCAGCACTCAGCATATCATAGAATCTTTGAGCTTCGGGATTCGGATTCTCCTCTATGCATTGGGAACCCATTCCACCATCTTGTCCCCCATCTTCTTCTAGTACAACACCAACCGATGGTCCAGCATGATCCATTATCATCTGCTCGTATGGATTCAATTCTTCCCTCCGGTCACCACTTCCATAGTACGAACCTTCAACCACAATCGGGTTTAAGTCAGGCAACGTCTCACCATGGTTACTCCACCAATAGTAATCAGGCATGAAGCCTTTCTCATAAAGATCGGCTACAACTCCATCCACGCTTTTGAAAGATTGACACTTGCATCTTTTGCAAGGACACCTCAATTGATCACCGCCCAGCCGTATAAATCTCTCCTGGCTAACAACAAACTCTATAAACTCACCCACTCCAACTCTATACTCTTCCCTAAGACGTTTATTCCGATCCAACCTACAATACATCCATTTACGATTCTCCGGAATATCCATTGCTGGCAATCAAATAGCCTGACCAATCCTACAATAACACTTATATATTACGGTGCATTCCAATAACTCCATCAATCTCGTTCTTATGACAAGGTATGGACCTATCCCATTCGAGAAGAAACCTTTGCCACACTCGACTACTAATAGTTATTCCCATATTCAAATACCTTATACTTGACAAAATTTTGGCAGCATTTCCCACCGGTCTCCAAGTTACACGACTCGAGCACGGTCAGAATCACCGCGATCAAGTATGCACCAGGAGAACAAAAGGAAATGCATCAGACCGAGATTTTAACAAGTATATAAGGCATTTCAACATTGAAATGACTATTGTACGAGTGTGAAAAAGGTTTTTTCCCAAACTGTCGCACTTGGACAATTCAAGATTCAATACAATGAGCATGCATACCTTGATAAGTTACGCATGCTCATTAATATTGAATCTCAAATAGGAAACTAAGGCTTTCGTAAATTAATTATTACCTCTAACAAAATAAAACCATTAACCTATAAATATTGCAAAATTGTTGAGCTTATATAAATTGCAGCGTAAATCAATACAAACTTAGATTAAATATTGTAGCAAACATCCTATTGAGCTCCGCTCTCCACTAACAAGTAGCAGTTAATTGTCAAACACATACATAATTTCTAAATTATCAGCACACAACCAGCATCCCGCCTTTCGGACAGGATCACATCCTATTGAGCTCCGCTCTCCACTAACAAACAACACATATTGACAAACACATGCATAAACATTAAATTATCAGCATACAATCAGACAAGATCACATCCTATTGAGCTCCGCTCTCCACTAACAAACAAATCACTATTCTATATATACAGAATCCAGTACAACTATTTATAAGACTAGAAACACATACATTAATATAAAATAGAATCAACAATATACGGTTACAAATTTAGAACAACTTGCAACTTCCCTTCTTCCTTATACTCTCCTCCCCATCTCCTTTATTTCAGAAGAAGAGGAAACAAAGGGAGAAAAGTTTGATAAATCTCATATCTCAAAATTTCAAACCCGCCCACCCCCACCCCAAGTGTGTACCAAACTGACCTCGATAATGAATTATTCATGGCATCATTTTGAAGTTTTTGAAATTGGATTATGTTTACACCCAAAAAAAACAAAAATAAATAAATTACAGGATATGGTCTCTGTGTGCATTAAGGAGACATACCATAGAGCTATGTTATTTGCACATCACAATCTCTTGCATCTCCCTATATACTATTTCATAGGGAAAATGGACCCTTTTCTCATTAACTTAAGGTGTAAAAGGAGATGTTGGAGATTGTGATGAATGAATAACATTAATACATAACATGTGATACTTCCCCAACCCCCTTTAACCATTGTGGTTGAGGCTATAATTGATTGAAGTTTCTCTAATCTCTATTATGTTTGTGTGAAGTCTTTTTTGTTTTCATCCAAAGCTTAGCTATATTCATGAGACAAGATAGCTAATAAATCTTTCTGCTGCCAGGTCCTATCAAGACCGTTGCTTGTCCTTTCAATTGCATCAACCTATTTTTGATCAATCAGAATGTTGCAATGGAACGTCAGATTGTATTACTAATTCACATGATTCAGTAGCATACTTAGAACCATCTCCTGTGCAGGATGATATGAATACAAGGGTATATGAATGCTCCTAATCTTCATGCAAAGGTTTATGTGTGTGCTTATTTAACCCCTTTATCTAGCTAAGAATAGTAGAAAATATATTTACCCGACATTAATCTATTGGGGGCATCGATAAATTTCAAAGTTTTCATTTAGCTATGCAAATAAGTGTTATACAACAACTAAACCAAAACTTGGTGCTTCCCCAAGGTAACCAGATTTGTCATGCCACTCGAGTTTTTGTCTTTGGAACATTTTTGTAATAAAATTTGGATTAATTACAGTCTCTGTTTCTGATATTTCATTTTACAATCATGATTGGCCTCATTCTGCAATCTGCAATTTCCATTCAGAGAGAAAAAGATGAAGCCTCAGAAAATTTTTGAACCCTCTTAGACATACCACCAGACCAGAATTTTTGGACACACTCACAAAGCAACCAAAACAGTAATCATCGTTGTTGCAAAAAGAATTTCAGAGACTCTGAAATAACAATAAAACGGAGAATGAAGGGCGCAGGGGATACATAGAAGGAAGGAGGGGATACCTTTGCAGTGGTCCTTGCGGTTGTCCCTGTGGTGGCCGGAGCTCTACGGTGGTGGCACTGTTTCTGCGGAGGGAAAGACCAAAGATGAGAGGGAGGAAAAGGAAGAGAAGAAAGGAAGAGATGAGAGGTAAGAAGACTTACGTACTATGATACGGTGGTGGTCGTACTGGTGCGGTGGTGGCGGTTGTGGAGACGGACTGGCGTGGTGGTGGAGGTAGGGAGCAGAGCTGAGAGAGGAAAAATAAAGAAGTGAGGAAGGAAATGGGAGATTTCGCGATTTAGGGATTTTAGTTTTAGCGACCGAAATAATTCGGTCGCTAAAATGGTTAGTTTGAATTTGAATTTATAATTTTAGCGATCGACTTAAATTTCGGTCCCTAACAAGCGCTATTTTATTTTTTATACGCGCCGTTTAGCGACCGAATTAATATCGATCACAAATATAAATAAAGTTTAGATTATGAATTCATAAATTTAGTGATGGATTTCGAAATCGATCGCTAATATAAATAAAGTTTGACCGTTGCATTTAATTCGGTCACCATTTCGGTAGCTAAAAATTCATAAATTTCTGACTTATACTTTCCTTTGTTTAGCGACCGACATAGCGACCGATATCTCTGCTACGCTCTATTTCGGTCGCTATTTCGGTCTCAGACTCAACTCTAACCAGTGTTTCATGTAGATTCTACAATCGACCACTATTTCGGTCGCAAATAGCAACCAAAAAATTCGGTCACTATTTTCGGTCGCTAAATGACCTTTTTTTTGTAGTGTTACTGTTATTAATGACTGGCAAACATTTCATACTTAGTGTATTATTTTGGAATTAGTTTAAAGTATTGAATCTATCGGTCAAATTCAAATATTATGCACATTGATGTTTTTAATAAATTGAATTGTTTTGTTATACATAATGTATTTGATATTAATGGTATATCAGGTTTAAGAAAATATTTAATATATTTATAATTTTTTTTTATCAGCACACAAAGTGGTGATCGAATTATTTAATGATTTATTGGAAAAAAAATAATAGAATCGGTCACTAATTTGGTCTTTAAGGTCACTAAATGAGCGACTAAAAGTAGTCTCGAAATTCGTCACAAATTCATATAACAAATTAGTCATTAAATTGGTCATAATCTTGGTCTCAAATTTCGTGTCTAAAATCGGTCACCAAAATCGATCACTAAATTGGTTGCTATAATCGGTCTCTAAACCGGTGTCCATAATCAGTCACTAAATTGGTAGCCATAATCGGTCTCTAAATTGGTCTCAAAATCGGTTACTAAATCGGTCACTAAAATCGGTCTCTAAATCAGCGTCTAAAATCGACCACTAAATCAGTCTCAGAAAAAGCAGCCACTAAATTGGTCTTTGCAAATTAGCCACCAATGGTTTATAGACTGAAAAAAAAAAAAGGGTCTTATCGACTGATTTTTCGGTCTCTACATGGCCAGATTTCTAGTAGTGATTTATCTATTATTTTCAAAAAATACCAAACAAAAGAGAAGCATATACTTAATAATTCAATCGACCCAAGGCCCATATTCCTTTGCAGGTGTTCTTGTAAACCTAACCTAAATATTTCGGGACTCAAAGAGAAGCAAGGGAAGATAGAAAGAGTATGGAGAATGACATGAAGAACCTTTCTCTCCCCAAGGAATTGATACTGGAAATCATGATGAGATTACCAATCAAATCTCTTATTCGATTCAGGTGTGTCTCTAAGTCTTGGCCTTCGCTTATTAACGATCCCCAATTTGCAAAATTGCCTTTTAAAAAAGTTATCGTACCCACTGATAGACTCATCCTCCTAACCGAAGAATGGCCTATGAAAGCTCAATCCATAGATTTAGAGGCATCCCTTAATGATGATTCTACTACTATAAAGCTTAATCCTCAACTTCCAGCACCAAATTTTGGTTTCACCATTATGGGTTCTTGCAGAGGGTTCATTATTTTACACTATTATTCAGAATATTTCATTATATGGAATCCATCAACCAATGTCCACAAAATAATATCAAAATCTTCTATTGCGAGGAATATACAAAGGAATATGTGTGGATCCTTATACAAGTTTGTACTTGCACATGGTTTTGGGTATGACGTGACGATCGATGACTATTTGGTTGTTATAGTATCAATGGACATAGCAGGCAAGGTAACTCACTTCGAGTTATTCTCTACGAGATCCAATTCATGGAAAGAAATCAAGGGTATTCATTTTTCATATGTGAGTTATATGGATAAAAATGGGTTGTTCTTCAATGAGGTTATTCAATGGATAAGTTGTGCACCAATTAGAGTAATTATTATGTTTGATTTGATACAAAGAAATTTTTCAAAGATACATTTGCCAAATGGTTTGACCAATTATGGCTCTCACCTGACGGTGCTGGGTGGATGTCTCGGTTTATTTTCTTTGAGCTTGGAGGAGAAAACTGAGATATGGGTGATGAAATAATATAAAGTGGAGTCATCTAGGACTAAGGTCTTTGTTGTACCTATTCATGAGGCTCTTTCTATACATTTCTCCCCATTATGCTTCACCAAATATGGTGAGGTTGTTGGATTATTTGGAGTTAAAAAAGTAGCAAAACTTAATGACAAAGCATAGCTGCTACAAGATCGCACATATTTTGATAGTCATAGCACACTCAATGTGGCTATGTATACAAAGAGTCTATTGTCACTCCCTAGTGATTGTGGGGAAGCATATGAAGAAGACAAAAGAGTAACAAACAAAGCATAGAGGTATATAATATTATTTGATCCTTTTGACCATTTTATTATTATTCTCCTGCTATTATGAAAATACAAGGAAATAATAGGTTTAGTAGTGGATAAAACTTACCGATGCTTAGGGAAAATAAGCAATGCATTGGTTCCTCATGATAGTCAAAATTTTCAGGGACTTTGAGTAGTCAAATATATAAGAAAAATGAGTAGCATTTGAACTACAAATAGTTGGGTTTTGCATTAACATTTTAGAATATTATAGCTCTTTAATAAAATTATTTTAGAATGTCTACTGTGATTATAATAAGCTCATATTTCCTGCAGGTCTGAAAGAATGCCCATGCTATTCTGAATAGTGACCATGAAGTCCAAGCTTTTCTTGGAGTGATTATAGTTACCTTGAAATACAATCTCAAATGATGTGATGTTAGTGTAAAACTAGTTCCTGCTTTGGCTGTAATTTCAGCAGGGTTGGAGTGGATACTTTAGAACTTATGTTTCTAAGTACAAGTTCACTAATGCTAGTTTGAATTTGTACATGCTTTTTAGCATCTTTACCTTATTTAATCATAATGTTTATTGAAATTTTTTTTCTTACCTTGATTTTTTAGATGCTTTTCATTTTATCACCTAGTTATTTTACTGTATTTTAGATGCCTTTTTCATGAAATTAATTCTTTACATTTTATACTTCAATGTATCACCTGTCATGTTTACTTGAACCCTTGGAGATACTATTTCTGTTAATGATCTAGGAGATGACAAGGGATAAGGGGATGGCAAGGGAATGGTCTGGGTAGGGTACTATAGTACCTGGCCCTATACCCGTATTTGAAAAAATTATCCGGACCCGGGTCTGTACCCTCGTGGGTAGCAACTTTAGTACCCTTACCCTATGGGTACCTAAGTACTCATACCCATATCCGTTATCCGCACTTTAACAGTGAAAAAAACAATAAATAACAAAAGAAAGTTAAAACAATTAAAAAACGATTCAAAGGTCTTTTAAATCTTCTAATAAATATTACAAATCAAAATATTTAAATAAATAAAAACATCCAAAAAGGAATTATAGATGCAACTAGGTTTAGAAAGTTAAGAATCTTTAAATTAATTTTGGTTTTAAAATTTGTATTATAGTTAAAATTATATATATTAGTAATATAAATAAATAAATAAATAATTATATATACATATACATATGTGCGGGTATGGGGAGGGGTAGGTACCATAGTACCCATACCCATACCCGCACCAGTACCCATTCAAATTTGTGGGTAATTAATTACCCGTACTCGGACCCTTACCCATTGTACGGGTAATTACCCTAACCATTGTGGGTAATTTTTGCAGGTACCCAATGGGTAAGGTACAAATTGTCATCCCTAATAAGGGACAGAGTAAAATGGTTTAAATTATTTATGTTGTTATATGATAAGATTTTTTATTGGGTTTATAACATTCTTGGCAAGCTATAAAGTGAAAATGAAAATTAGGACAATTAGTTGACACTAATATGTTATATGAACTGAATGTTATGTTGGAATTTATTTGATAATTTTGGCTTAGTGAACCTTTGTTTTTTTAGGCTTAGTGAACCATTTACTCCTTGCAAATAGTGGAGTCATTTAGTTTTGTTCCCTTACTTTGTTGGGATTTTGTGGGCGCAAGTTTCAAAATTTTAGAAAATGTTCCTACCAATATAATGAGTCTATTAAGAGCTGACATGACAAACTAAGTGTCACACTTGTAACACCTTATTTTGTCACATTACATATAATAATTGAGACGTCCCCTTGCCTTATTAAAGAACCTAATTAACTAATCTTGATTACGTTATTAAACGTTAGCGTGCATAATAAAATACACAAGAAATAAAACCAACAAACACATATATACATATATGTAACCAGTATGGATAAACACACTAATAGATACATAGAGCATATGAGTGTAAGTGACTCTATTGGAGGGCATTTAATTAGTTAGCCAACTAATCTATAGTTAAGTTAGTTAGTGACGGTTATTCTGTTAGATAGCAGTTAGCATAGTTAGTTAATAGCTTGTGCAGCAAGTAATGTATGAACTCTTGTATATAAGCTGAAATCTCAGCATTTGTTCAATGAAAAAATTCATTCAACATAATTACACAATCGTTTTATGGTATCATAACTCTCATCTAGAGAGATCTGTTGTGAAACCCTATCTTCTTCTTCTTCCTCAAGTCCCTGCAATGGCAGCAATACCCGAGAATGATGAAGTGGTTCAACCAGAACCACCTCCACATGTTGATCCAATTCGTAACCCCTATTACTTGCATCCTGGAGAAAATCCAAGGATGATTCTCGTGTCACCTCCTCTTGATGGCACCAACTACAATTCTTGGAGCAAAGCAGCAAGAAGAGCTTTGGTATCCAAGAACAAATTCAAGTTTGTTAATGGAGTGATTCCCATTCCTGATGTTGATGATCCAACCTATGAAGCTTGGGAAATGTGTAATACGATGGTGATTTCTTGGATCACAAAATCTTTGTGCCAAGAAATTGCCCAAAGTGGTGTTGAATTCGAAAATGCCCAAGAAATTTGGGATGATTTGAGAAACAGGTTCTCCAAAGGAGACTACTTTCATACTTCTGATTTGATGCAACTTGTTCATTCAATGAAACAAGGAGAAAGAACCATTTCTGGTTGCTACACAGATTTCAAGACAATTTGAGATGAGCTAGAATCAACGAGGGTGATCCCATCTTGCATAGGTATTGTTGCCAAGTGTAACTACAACAGTGAATTGATTAAAGGTATCAAGAGACAGAGAAATTGAGTATGTGATTTGTTTCTTAAAAGGACTCAATGATCAGTATTCTGTGATCAAAATCCAAATCCTTGCTATGGATCCACTACCACCAATGACTAAAGCCTTCTCAATGGTGAAGCAACAAGAAGGTCAAATTCTATCAGATTCCAAGATTCTGTTCAATAGTGCAGAATCCAACCAAAACTGGAGAGGACAAGGAAGAGTAAATGTATTTTCTAGGAGAGTAAGAGGAAGATCGAATGGCAGAGGTTCTAATGGCAACTCCAACAAGGTGTGCACCTTTTGTGGCAAGAATGGCCACACGGTTGACACTTGCTACTATAAGCATGGCTTCCCTCCAAACTTCAAGATCAAGTTCAAGAACACTGCACTGCCAATGTGAACAAAGTTGCCTCAGATGAACCAGAAGCTTTGGATGAACAATTGGAATCTTTTCCTGATGATAGTCACAAGGAACTAAGCATTAGTATCAGTCCAGAACAATATGCTCAGCTTGCAGCCTTATTCCATAAAATACCTCAACCATATAGCATTAATCAAGTAAGCCATGCCAATATTGGTGAGTCCTCCACTCATCAGTCACAACAAACTTCAGGTAATGCACCATGGATCTTAGATACAGGTGCTACAGACCATGTGACCTTTTCCCTTTTAAATTTCACTTCTTACAAATACATTAGACCTATTATTGTTAAACTACCAAATGGTGCAAATACTGTTGCACAACATTCAGGAACCATCATTTTTTCTGATACATTTCACCTACATGATGTCTTATACATACTAGAATTTAAGCACAATCTAGTTTCCATTCATAAACTCACTTTATTCCTTATCATGCAAACTGACTTTTGACCAATCTTGTTGCAAATTTCAGGATATGAATACTTGAAGATGATTGGGCGTGCTGAGATTCAGAACAACCTGTACATTCTTGCTCAACCAAACCAACCTATCAAGTTCCTTCCGTCAATTACTTCATATGCTTGTGCAAACTTTACAAAGACTATAAATTTCTTTGATCTTTGGCACTTTAGGTTAGGCCACCCTTCCCATACTACTTTACCCAACGTATCCAAATATTTTCCATATGTACAATTCAATTCAAATAAAATTTGTGACTTCTGTCACTTAGCAAACTAAGTTAAGCTTCTCTTTCCTGTTAGCACTAGCTAATCTATTGCAGCTTTTGATCTTGTACACATGGATATTTGGGGGCCACTTGGAATTCCATCTATTCATGGCAAAAATACTTTCTCACAATAGTAGATGACCATACAAGGCACACTTGGATCTACTTAATGAAACTGAAATCAGAAGCAAGAAACCTTATTCAAAATTTTGTCTCATTAGTGTCAACACAGTTCAACAAGAAAATAAAAGTGATTTGAAGTGATAATGGACAAGAGTTTATGCTAACTCCGTTTTATGCCAACAATGGCATCATTCACCAAACTTCCTGTGTGGAACCCCCACAAAAGTATTCCATTGTAGAAAGAAAGCATAGACATCTTCTCAATGTTGCAAGATCACTTTTATTTCATTCAAACCTGCCCAAATCCTTTTGGAGCAATGCAGTAAGTCATGCGACTTTTCTGATAAACAGACTCCCAACACCTGTCTTGCAAAACAAGTCACCATTTGAAATGTTGCATCATAAACCCCCAAACTCTATTAGAGCTAAAAGTCTTTGGAAGTCTGTGTATTGCTTCCACACTCACTCAAATCGCACAAAACTAGATCCAACAGCTAGAAAATGTGCATTTTTAGGTTTCAAACCAGGCACCAAAGGTTACATCATGCTTGATCTGAACACAAGAGAAGTTTTCATCTCTAGACATGTCATTTTTCATGAACATGTATTCCCATATTCCGCATAACAATCAGAACAACACCATACACCAGAAATTTCTAATCGAAACACATTTGACTTCTTGGTATTTGAAAATATGAACTCTCATACTTAAGTTAGTTAGTGACGGTTATTCAGTTAGATAGCATTTAGCATAGTTTGTTAATTGCTTGTGCAACAAGTAATGTATGAACTCTTGTATATAAGCTGAAATCTCAGCATTTGTTCAATGAGAATATTCATTCAACACAATTACACAATCGTTTTAGACTCTCTCGGTAGAGCCTACATTTAACACCTACTAACATCAGAGTACGACACACATAACAGAAACATAGTAAAACAAAAGATACATCAGACTTGCTCTCCTTGTCCAAAATACATCATCTCTCAAAAAGGCTCACTGGCCATAGACACTAAATCCCAACACAGGCAGCTCGCCCGCCAACATCTGGTTCATAAGGAGTTACATCGATCTCTTCAGTAGTTGGCTCCTCCTCAGGGTCTTCTCATGAATTAACATAAACATATACAATATAGAGAAGTAGGCGATAAGAATCTAAACTACCATCACACAATGGAAAGGAATCATAGCATAAAATTACAATAATAGCACATAGACATGCATCACGTAAACATAGCAATCATCCACAAAGTCCTTGTATCAACCTCTTCCCTTGTCACTCATGCAGCTATGCCTGTATGCTGGCATGGCCACCTACAGTCATGTCACACATCCCCTATTCATGTTAGGGATATTAGTCAGTCGTCCAAGTGAGAGCACTCCCCATAGTATACATACATACATTTATGTATATATATATATATATATGTGTGTGTGTGTGTGTCTATATATATATATATATATATATATATATATATATATATATATATGTATATATATATATATATATATATATATATATATATATATATATGTATATGTATGTATGTATGTATATATGTGTGTGTGCGTGTATATATATATATATACACCCACCCATAAGCTGCCTCAACGCAGTCACGGCCTATGGTGCATAAGTAGCCCAAAGCTACACATAAATAGGAGCAGGTCGTCAAGGACGACGAGAGTATCACCGTAGCGTCATTAACCAGTTATGAACAACGCCATGCATACTAATATGAGTCTCACCGACTCTTACCGGGTCATAACCTAGTGCCTCAACCTTTCACCACCATCTCATATAGAACCTCATAATTTACCATATTGGCCAAACATATATAAAATCACATTTTATTAGGCTAGGCACATCAACATGTCATATTATACTCTTCCCAACAAGCTTATCTCTAAAATATCACATATCGTCCCTAAACGTCACTAAGCATAAAATCACAGATATAGCATGTTAATCATTCGAGCATATTAGACATATTAAAATAATAATAAATAATCATATAACCACCGAACATAAAATAAAGCATATCAAGCACGACAAGTCAACTAGCACATAGCAAGTAGTACAAGACTAATTAGCATACATCCTTGATTTACGTAAAAGCAACTTAACAGCTACAAACCTACAATCGTCAAATCATCATTGGTACTACAAGGCAATTGCCAACATGATTTTGGCATTGTCAATTACTCGGTCACTAGTAGGGTTTAGGTTCTGATACACCTATCATTGCATTTTATACTACTCTTGCCTCACCGACAATAGTAAGGTTCTTTCTCCCACCTTACTGACGTGCATGTTTTCCTATAAAAGCTCTAAATGCATCCACACTACCGACATGAATTGACACATTCCCCAACAACACCAAATCTTCCATCAATACCTAGGGGTGGGAATAGGTCAGGCCGCTCGTCAGGGACCTATGGCCTGACCTATTTAAGGCCTGACCTGGCTCGTTTAATAAAAAGGCTAGACTTGAGCTTTTCAAAAAGCCTTTTTAGTTAAACAGGCTAAGCTTAGGCTTATAAAAAAGCCTTTTAGGCCTAATAGGCCGGCCTGCTTAGCTAATATAATATAATAATATAATAAATAATAAATAATAAATAATAAATATAAATATAAATTATAAATATTTTAAAGTATATTATTATTATTATTGTTATTATTATTATTATTTAACAAATTATTTAAAAAATTATTTAACAAAATAATATGCATTTTAACCAAACTGAGACTATTTTTATTAATGATGCAATTTGCTTTATATTTATAAAATGTTGACTTGCTTCAGATGTATACTTTGAGAGACGTGAGACTATCTCCCAATGAACTACTGTTGTATATGAACCTTACGTTGCTGTTCGTATGAATCCATTATATCCATTATAATGGAATTACCATACTGTTTTCTAGGTTGTGTCTGGTAGACTTCATCTCTGAAACCAAATTCCCCATCCTTCTCTTCTTTGTTAATGTCAATATGGTTTGAGCGATGTGGGACTATCTCCCAATGAATTACTGTTGTATATGAACCTTATGTTGTTGTTCGTATGAATCCATTATATCCATTATAATGGAATTACCATACTGTTTTCTAGGTTGTGTCTGGTAGACTTCATCTTTGAAACCAAATTCTCGATCCTTCTCTTCTTTCTTAATGTCAATATGGTTATTAATGCATCGTCCAAATAGTCTTCTTAGACTTCTTTTGCTACTATTCCCTGCCAGAAGTCATGTCAATGAGAAAAGTAAAATTATCAAAGGTAAAATTATCAAGGCATGTGCTACCCTCCCTTCACGTGAACAATAAGGTTATTGTATGATTATAGGGTAATATAATTTAGTTTTGGATGTCTTAATCATAATAATGATAATGATAATAATGATATAAAACATTCTATTGCACATTTTATATAAAAAAGGTCGTGGAGGAGAGCTTAACAGGTTGCAATATAGAAAAGTTAGTCCTACATCAATGAAAGTATACATATAATGTAGCCCATCATTCTATAAATAGAGAGCAAATAGGTGATTTAAACCTGGATGAGGTTTATTGGTTTATTTAATTTAATTAATAATTTAATTTAATTTAATTATTTAAAGACCTTAATATCAAGTAGGCTTTTAAATAGGCTTTCAGGTCATAGCAGGCTTTTAAGAAGGCCAGACTAGGCCTTAAATATAGCCTATATCAAGTAACAGGCCAGGCTCAGGCCATATATTTATCATGTAGGCCAGGCCTATTTAATCAAAGCCAGGCCTGACCTGACCTATTCCCACCCCTATCAATACCCCTGACATGTGCATCGGACAAAAATTGTCTCGAGCACACGCACAAGTTCAAAAAACAGATAGAAACACAAAAACAATTGGAGAATCAACAATAAACCAACACATGATTCGAAACGATGACCCGAAACTAATAAACACAAAAAAATCAAAGCAGAACTCACCAACACAAACGCTTTCCTATGTCGACTCAGTTTCACCCCGGTCCTATGGTTGTTTTCCCAATTGACTGATATGGTCTAAAAACTCGTAAAAGCCTAAAATGCACCGAAAACGATATCGAGACTAAGAATAGGAGTAGAATGAACTTGAATAGCTTAAAAATGATAAATGTCGACGATGTCGACACCGACTTACCTCGATGATATTCACAAGCAAGGGCATAACTACGAAGATGTCGAAGCCACAAACAAAAATACGCAATCAGTTTGATAATACGACAACCGAAATCACCTTAACCCAAACTTATAATCCACGAAAATGGCAAGGTTTTAGACATGGTTTCTCTCCATTTTTCTTCTCCAGTCGTGCAACAAATGGTTACATTTAGTAGATTAGGATTATTATATTATTATATGAAGTTAGTGGAAGTTTAGGTGTCCTTATTAGCTTAGGTTTCATTAGGATGTCCTTTTTAGGTGGGTTATTGGAATGTGAGGTGGCGTCATCATGGCTACCTTTCTCCTGGTCGCGACACATGTCACTGCGTGTTGCACCGTTGGCACAATAAGGTGTATTCTTCTGCATTTTTCCGTATAACCTACTACTGGGATATTTTTTTTGTATTATTTTAGACTACTCCTTTAAACCTATTTTACTCGAGTCTGACCTAATTTTAATGTTCTATCTCTCAATTAATTATTTATTTGATTAATTAATCTCTTGATTTGTGTCACGTCCCAAAAATTATAGTAATTGAATACTGTAATTAATCATATAATATAGAATTTAATTTTAAATACTAAGGACTTTATTATCCGAATAAAAATGTATAGACCCGGATAACAATATATATTATTCATTCGCCCGATTTTATTGAAAGCCGATTAGTGTTCAATAAGACATGCCAAGCTATTAGAGATGAAATAAATTTAAGTGTTGGAAGGAAGTGCATGT
Organism: Sophora flavescens; assembly: GCA_030762895.1. NCBI lineage: Eukaryota > Viridiplantae > Streptophyta > Magnoliopsida > Fabales > Fabaceae > Sophora > Sophora flavescens. The sequence goes on from CM061069.1 coordinate 25,152,291, forward strand.
GTAGCATTAGGAATAAAAGGAAAAGACAAGAGGAAAAGTGAAAAGGATAAGAAAAGAAAGTGGTGAATGGGTAATTGTCATGTGGTAATAAGTGGTGGAGTGATGTGACATCTGTAAGTGTGTGCATCATAATAAGAGTGGGCTCAATTTATAATAAGGAAACGATCAAGGAGTAATCCGAAGAGGAGGAGGGTCTTAATTGCAAGACAAGCTAAAGTTCAAGGACTTGTTTACAAATAGCTCTCCATTATAAAAGCCAAAAAACAAGCTCACTCATTCATTTTTTCTCCCATTTTCTTCTCTCTTGGCCAAACCTCTCTCTCCTCTCTCACTCTCTCATTTTCTCCCAAACACACTAACTTGCAAATCCTCTCATCCCTTCTCTTCTCTATTCGGCCACCGCCATAACAACCATCAACCACCACTCAAACTCACACTTTTACAAATTCTCATGGCCATATACTCCATGTAACTTAATAGTCTCTTCAAAGTTTCATCAATAACAACATCTAGGTCCTTCAACCTCTCTTGGCCGAATCTACATCTAAGGGAGGACAACTTCATTTGGGTTATCCATTCTTTGAAAGCTCTAAAACTCATAAGAGGAAGGTAAGAACTCAACACACAAACCCTTATCCTTGTTGATCTCCTTCATGCATGTTGCACTAGTGGAAATAATGTAATATACGTGAACGTTTTACGTCAGTTGACCATATGTTTGACGTTAAAAATGAGGCGGTGGCAGTTTTGTAAATATCAGAGTTCATTAATTCAATTTTAACGTCAGTTGTTTTAAGGACTGACGTTAAAAGTGAGTCACTTGACTTTTAACTTCTGTTCTTTCATCAACAGACGTTAAAGGTTATTTTAATAATTTTTTTATCTAGTATACGTACCCTTCCGCATTGCCTTCCTCAAAGTTTCAGTTTCACAATTGCTTTGATGTTTTGTGTTTCTGTTTTGAAAACTAAAATATATGTGCGAAGTATAAGTTGAATCAATAACCCAAACCGGTTCTCATTCATGAAGTGTCATACAGACTGATACAGAAGATTGAAAGGGTTTAAAATCCTATAAAAAGTTACATTGAAAGGGTTTAAAATCCTATAAAAAGTTACATTGAAAGGGTTTAAAATCCTAAACATTTGTTGAGGCTTCGTTCCCTTCACGAGTGAGCAAGAGAGGAGAGTCGAGCGACTGAGTTTTCCAGAGCGGCTGATCAAGGGCGCACCCGATCTGTTTCAGCAATGGTCTTGGAACAGTCATTTGCTTCCAAAGCTGCCGATTCTCCGGAAAGATGATAAGGTGAGCAACTCACGCTATGTGATTTACACAACCTTATCACCCATGTTATGTGATTTACACAACCTCAGAAGTTGTTTGACCATTAAGACAAAGACCTTTGAGTCTAGGAATAGGAAGAAAGAGTGATGAAGTTAATCTCCATGGCAGAGCCATATTGTGAAGCAGAAAATTAAAAGGATGGAAGGAAGCTATTTATAGGAGCAGGGGATGAAGTTACTAAGCTATTCTGATTTTCTTGAAAACTTATCTATAAACTTAATGCTCATTAAGAGGATTAAGTTACAAGGGTGCATGGGTAAGTAGCACAGTAGTCAAAGGAATGAATGTTGTTGCAGAAACTTATACACCTTTAACGTCAGTTGTTTAATACAACTGACGTTAAAAGTGGATTAAGTTACAAGGTGCATGGGTAAGTAGCACAGTAGTCAAAGGAATGAATGTTGTTGTAGAAACTTATACACCTTTAACGTCAGTTGTTTATTACAACTGACGTTAAAAGTGTTTTTAAAATAAAAAATAAATATTTTTAACATCAGTTTTTTATACAACTGACGTTAAAAGTGTGATTTTTACTTCAGCATAATAAATAGCTGACGTAAATAATCCTACATATTATAAACGTGCAGAATAAATACTGGAAATAATGTAATATACGGGAACTTGGCAGTCATAAACAAGTTGTGTAAAGAACTATATTTGCGTCAATTGTGCATGTAAAGAACTTGTGTAAATATTAAACAAGTTTATTTTTAATGAAGATTAAAAATAAACTTGTGTAAATAATAAACAAGTTTATTTTTAATCTTCATTAATTAGCTTGAATTAGTAAACATATTCTTCTGAAAATTAAAATAAATAAACACTTAACATAAAAGTGTTATATGTATAATCAAATCGTATCTCATTGAAGCGATTCATAAGTTACAATTACATGATTAAAAGATAAAAAATTTCTGCAACATAGCACTAAAATATTAAAAAGTTTCTGCTTCAACATCAATTTCTTCTCAGTTCTGTCCTAAGAAACTCCATTAATGGATGCATCGATCCCCTCCCTCATTTGAAGTCCTTGATGCTCCATCTGTGCTTTATCCACAGTCGCTTGGGGAGGAGATGGAATAAAGTGAGGGAGTCATATTATGTGATTTACTCAACCTCAGAAGTTTTTTGACCATTAAGACAGATACCTTTAAGTCTAGGTATTGAAAGAAATAACAAAAGTCTCAAATGTGATAGAACCATATTGTGAAGGAATAGAAAACGCACGAAATATAGAGGAAAAGAAGAAGGTGTATTTACAGACTGATACAGAAGAATGTCACTTTATATAGAGAATAGAGTCTCTCTGATTGTCTTGAAAACTAATATATAAACTTAATGCTCATTAAGAGGATTAAGTTACAAGGTGCATGGGTTAGCACAGTAGCCAAATTAAAGGAATGATTTTTTTTTCCGCATAAACTTATACCCTTTTAACGTCAGTTTTCTTCAACAACTGACGTTAAAAGTGCTTTTAAAATAAAAAATATTTATTTTTAACGTCGGTTGTTTAATACAACTGACGTTAAAAGTTTTATTTTTTACTTCAATTAAATAAATAGTCAAAGGAATTAATGTTTTTGGATAAACGTATACACTTTTAACGTCAGTTTCTTAAGACAACTGACGTTAAATATATGACCTTTAACGTCGGTTTTTACAAACAACTGACGTCAAATGTTGTTTTATTTTGGTTTACACCCGCGCTCCTTCTTCACTTCGCTCTGTATGTCTCTTTTCTCTTTTCATCACGCTCAACCCTCACTCTCAACCCTCACTCTCACTCTGCCCTAATCGCGAGCTCATCTCCACCGCAACCACCGCGAGGGCTTCTTCGCCACCACCGTGAGGTACACTCTTAACCCTAACCCCGTCTTTCCATTCATTCTTTGCAATAACTTGACATCTCTCTTTCCCCTTCCCGTGCACTAACTCTCCTTGTCCCTCTGCTCTCAGTAACCACATCGAACGTTGGCCACCACTCGAGCTCCCCTCCCCACCACCACGCGAGCACCTATTTCTGGTGAGTCTTTAGGGCACATTTTTTTATTTTTGGTTTTGAGTGTATGTTGAAACTGTAGTCTCAGTAGTTGAAACTTCAAACCGTGAGTTTGAGTTGTTTGGAATGTCTCTATTTTTGGTTTTGAGTGCATGTTGCTCTGTTGGTTGATCTGTCACGGCCGTGATGCTCATCACGGCTAGGCCGTGATCAGTTCTGCCTGTGATGGTCTGGTTCAGTTGGCACGTTACGGCCGTGATGGACATCACTGCCAGACCGTGACCAGTGCTTGGCAATCTTCAAAAACTATAGTTTTCAATCTCCCGTATTGTCCTTATATTGGATATATGTTTTGTATATCTACAGGACCTATCTAGTTATGGATCGTAGTTGGATGGTTTGTAAGCGCACTAGTGTTGAGTATTTGAAGGGGGTGGGAGAATTTATAGAATTTGCTCAAAGGAATGTTCCTAATAGTAATGGAATGTTCTGTTGTCCTTGTGTCAAGTGTTTGAATACGAGGAAATGTACGGTGAAGGATATACGTACTCATTTGATTTGTGAAGGGATTTACTTGAGTTATACAAGATGGATATGGCATGGTGATGTGTTGTTCAGTAGTACGGCAAGTGTCTCCCAAAGTGAGGACGTTGACGTAGATATGGAGGATGATCGAGGAGAGGACATGATCCGTGATATTGGACAAGAATATTTTCATCGAGCTCATGTGTATGATAGGTTGTGCGGTGATGTGGATAAGCCTTTATATCCAGGGTGTACTACTCATACACGGTTGTCGGTGGTGCTAAAATTGGTTTGTGTGAAGGCGAGAAATGGTTGGACCGATAAAAGCTTCACGGAATTGCTTGAAGTGTTGAAAGACTTGCTTCCGGAGGACAACACATTGCCTGACCGTAACTATGAGGCCAAGAAGGTATTGTGTCCTATGGGTATGGAGTATAAGAAGATACACGCATGCCCCAATGATTGCATATTGTACACCGGTGTTCATGAAGACAATCACGATTGCCCCAAATGTGGGTTATCACGATACAAAGTGAAGGGTGGTGATGATGATGATGATCTTGATGATGTGAGAAAAAAGGGTCCTCCTGCGAAGGTATTGTGGTATCTTCCAATAATTCCAAGGTTCAAGCGATTGTTTGCCAATGCGAAAGATGCGAAGAATCTTAGATGGCATAATGATGAGAGGAAACATGATGGAAAGGTTCGTCATCCTGCTGATTCTATTCAATGGAAGAATATCGATACTATGTTTCCGGATTTCGCCGATGAGCCAAGAAACCTAAGGCTTGGACTTGCTACGGATGGAATGAATCCTTATGGTAACATGAGTAGTATTCATAGTTCATGGCCTGTTCTGTTGGTAATTTACAACATGCCCCCTTGGTTGTGCATGAAGCGCAAATACATGATGTTGTCTATGATGATTTCGGGCCCAAAGCAACCGGGAAATGACTTAGATGTTTATCTAGGTCCCTTGATTGAAGACTTGAAAACGCTGTGGGTGGAAGGTGTTGATGTAGTTGATGGGTATTCTCATGAGACTTTCAAGCTTCGTGCCATGTTATTTTGCACCATCAACGACTTTCCAGCATACGGTAACTTGTCCGGGTACAGTGTCAAGGGGCATAAAGCATGCCCTATATGTGAAGAAGGCACATGCTACACTCAGTTGCATCATGGAAAGAAGACGGTTTACCTTGGGCATTGGAGATTTCTTAGACGTGATCACCCAAATCGTAAGATTAAAAAAGCTTTTAATGGATGCCAAGAGACAGAAGAAGCGTCGGCGTCCTTAATTGGAGAGCAGGTTTATCAGAGGGTAAAGGGCATCGATGTTATATTCGGCAAGTCCAAAAAGAAAGGTAAAGCTGCTGAGAAAAACATATGGAAGAAGAGGTCGATATTCTTTGATCTTCCATACTAGCGCAAGCTTGATGTCAGACACTGCATTGATGTGATGCATGTGGAGAAAAATGTGTGTGATAGTGTGATCGGGACGCTTCTCAACATTCAGGGTAAGACAAAGGATGGTGTGAATGCTCATCTCGACCTCATTGCTATGGGTATACGAGAGCAGTTAGCTCCAGTTGTTGAGGATGGTAAGCGGACTTATTTACCGCCAGCATGTCATACTTTGTCAAAAAAAGAGAGACAAAGTTTCTGCGGGTGTCTTCAGGGCATCAAAGTTCCACATGGTTACTCTTCAAATATGAAGAGGCTTGTCTCTAGTGATCTTAAATTGGTTGGCTGAAAGTCTCATGATTGTCACATCTTGATGCAACAACTTCTGCCCGTTGCTATTCGTGGTATTGCTCCAAAAAATGTGAGACATGCCATTACTCGGTTGTGCTCATTCTTCAATTCTATATGTAGCAAAGTCGTTGACCCCGTATGTTGGATGACTTGGAAGTTGAGGCTGCTACAATATTGTGCCAATTGGAAATGTATTTTCCTCCTTCCTTTTTCGACATAATGGTTCACTTAATTGTTCATTTGGTGAGGGAGATTAGATTATGTGGGCCGGTTTTTCTGAGATGGATGTACCCAGTTGAGCGCTACATGAAGATCTTGATCCTCATCATCTGGAAGCATCTATTGTTCAAAGGTATGTTGCAGAAGAAGCTATTGAGTTTTGTTCGGACTACCTTCATAACACGGATCCTATAGGAGTTCCTAAGCCTCGGCATGATGAGATCAGATGTCAAGGTAAGGGTACACATGGCTTAAGAATTAATAGGAAGGATCGGGAGGAAGTGCTTCAAGTACATTTGTATGTATTGAACAACATCGAATGTGTTCAGCCTTTCTTATTGGAACATAAAAGAAAAGTCAATCAAGAAAACCCTCGAATGAGCGCAAGGTGGTTGTTGAACAAGCATAACAAGACTTTCTTACCATGGTTCAAGGAAGAAATGCTTAAGGATGGTAGTACTGCTTCTGATGACGTAAGATGGCTAGCACGTGGGCCTAGCTTCAACGTCATATGTTGGAGCGGATACGACATAAATAACTTTTCCTTTTATACAAAGGAACAAGATAACAAGAGTACCATGCAAAATAGTGGGGTTATGATCGTGGCCGAAGCAATGCACTTCTCTAGTGCAAAGGACACAAAACCCGTTAAAGCACCGAGACCTTACTTTGGATATATTGAAGATATTTGGGTGCTCGATTACACTAAGCTTACGGTGCCGGTTTTTAAATGTAAGTGGGTTGATAGTAACGGTGGTGTACAAACCGACGAATTGGGGTTCACATTGGTAGACCTCAACAAGTTAGGTCATATAATTGAGCCTTTCATAATGGCTTCCCAAGAAAAATAAGTGTTCTACATCATTGATCCTTCTAACAAAAGGTTGTCCGTGGTTCTCCAAGGAAAAAGCATGTATAATGGTAGTGATGAAAATCAAGATTCAAATCTTGATATTCCTGAGACTCCTTCTTTTTCAACAAACATGCCTACTATAATCGAGGAGACACAGGTGGACGATGTACATGCCACTCGTGATGATCATCACGAAGGGATATTGATATAAGTAGTTTAAACTTAGTATACATTTATTTTTATTTATATTTATGTATTTATTTTGAGTTATAATCTATGTTAATAAATATATATTGTTTCTGAACAGGAATACATATGGATCATTGTTCCATTTTTCCTTTGCAATTCTGTAATGTGTGTGATATTCGTGTTCTTAGGATATTTACTTGAATGCGAGGGATAGGCGAGGGAGTGATATTTTAAAAGTGAATTTAAAAAAAAAATCTATTAACGTAAGTTGTATCAAACAACTGACGTTAATAGTATTTTATAAAATATACAGTACACTATTCACGTCAGTTGTGTAAAACAACTGACGTTAAAATTAAAACCTTTAACGTCAGTTTCTTTATAACAACTGACGTTAGCTTAACAAAATTAACGTCCGTTGTCTTAAAGAACTGACGTTAATAGTTTTATGTTTAATGTCAGTTGTTTAAACAACTGACGTTAATTTTGACAAAATTAATGTCAATTGTGTTAAAGAACCGACGTTAATAGTTTTATATTTAACGTCAGTTCTCAACTGTCGTTAAAATTTTAACTTTTAACGTCAGCTGTATTTACGTCAGTCAGTATTCTGACGTAAAAAATCAATTTTAACTGACGTAAAAAGCACTTATTGCACTAGTGTTGATGTCTCATTCCAACTTTTAGATCTACATAAAGGAGTCTTATTGGATCTTAAAATAGAAAGCTTGAAGGTTTTTGAAGGTAGGATCCATGCGGTTTTAATGTCTTTAAGAGGTAGGGGAGATCCTCTCTATAATCATTGTTAGAGCCATTTATGTATGTGTGGTTTATTTGAAATGGTGCTCCCTGACTTTGGTTGAAAACTGATTGCATGTATGTGTTGGAGGTTCTAGGACCCTTGCATGTTGGTTTTGTGATTTGTGAATGGTGCTTGAATGAAAATGAGAACTTGGAGTGGATGAATGTGTGAAAATATGAATATGGCAGCATGACCTTTAGTGATTTGGAAAGGACACATATGTGGCTTTGATTTGATATATAATATGTAAAATTTGGATGAGTTTTACTGGATCAAAATGCTTATCAAAGAAGAATTAAATTCTGGCTGTGAGAATAATAACCTAATTGGTTGCATGGTGATTTTAAATATGATTTTGATGGTCAAAATCTTTTATAAAATTTTCTGGGTTAGTCCTAAAGTAAATATGAAGTTTGGTTGAAGATTTGGAATTTTTACATGCTAAAGTTAAGAGAAACAACTTCTTGAAGTTGCATGTTGATGAACTCGAATATCTGGAAAACCTTGTGCAAATAGAGGCAATGCGTGATTTTTCATGAATTGTTGACTTTGAATGTTGACATGGGACCAACTGCCTGTATTGGTGTATGAGTTGGGCACCTCCAATTAAATTCTCAAAAATTTTACAGGGCATTTGACTAAGCATTCACTATTTACACTCACTGTTGTTCTGAAAAACAATTTCATAAGAGAGTTCATCCGATTTTGGAATGAAAAACATGATTTTGAAAACATGTTTTAAGATGAACAAGTAAGGATGTTTAGTAAAAATCGACCATAAACATGTGTTAAAATGATAAGATAAAAATGTTGGATCACAACTTATGTAAAAGTTTATTTTTGAATAAGTTTTATTCAAGAGGGTTTGAAGAACACTAAGAACACCTTCATAGTGTTCATGGCTGTGGTCAAAGTTAAGAACTTAAAGCCATGAGTTTGATCCTCTCAAACTCTATGCACAAATTATGAGGCGTTTAATGTAATCAACTTTAAATAAAAGATAAGAAAATCTAAGAGACCCTAGTTTTACTACCAAGTGTCAACTTGAAATCTACCAAGAGATTAGACCTTAATCCAAGTAAAGATAAGACAATACAAAGTTACCTAAGCATGGTTGCCAAGTGTCACAAAGGTTTATCAAAATAATAAACCATAATCCAAGTAATTGGATAGGGAAATCCAAGTGATCCAAGCTTTGTGCCAATGTCGCAAATAATCTAACAAAGAGATAATCTCAAATCCAAGAGAAGATAATGCAATCCTAAGGGGCTTTAGCTAACTTGCCATGTGTCACAAGGGATAAGGGTAAGAATGAAATCTTGACTTACCACATGCATGGGTGCCATGTAGCAAGCCTATCAACTTACAGAAAGTGGCATCTTTACTTTTAGAAAAGAGATTTCACGTGTCAACACCTTTCTTAACCAAAAAGTAATATTTTAATATGGTTAAGTGTGAACCTTGGGGAATGTGAAAACCATGGTTGCTAACCATGTGACTTTTTGGGAAAGGTGATAAGTGGTTTGATGTTATATTTTAAATATATTTTCAAAATTAATTAATAAAATATTAATTAATTAATTATAGAAATAATTAATTAAGAAATTAGTTATTAATTAATTAATTAATTAATTTAAATAAATAATTGTTTGACTCTTAAATTAATGGGAAATTAAATATTAAATTTTAATTAATTAATAATTTAATAATCAATAAAAATAATTTAAAAATATTGTTTTGATCCACAACAATTAATAAGTGGTCTACATAATTTAAATAAGTAGGCATTGTGGATAATGAAAGCCCACATGGCATTGATAATAATGAAACGATAATCTAATTATGACTAAGATGATAATATTGTGATGGTTATAGGCTTGCATGCATACACATGGACGAAGCCAGACTTGTGACACCCTGCTACCCCTCATATTATAAAACAATTTAAAGATAAAGATATAAAACAAAACATGCATTTACTGGATAAAATAAAACATTTGTCCATGGGTAGAAAGGTCCCACATGACGAGTTCTCAAAACGCGGAAAATAAAACAAGTTTAAAACAAATAAACCAAAAGATAAACAACATAACCCAACCCGATGTCATAACAGAGTTGGTAAAACCGTTCCGGAATGAAATCCTCGGAATACAACTGAACTAATTAAAACATAAGGAAAAGTCCTAACTATGAGTGGTGGCTCCTCAGAGTCACTCCTCTCCTGACTGCTCGCCATTCTCTGCAAGGTGCCAATCAGGTCAAACAAACAAACAAAGAACGGGGAGTAAGAATCATATAAACATATATGGCATGGAGATAGGAAGCAAGGTAAAACAAACAGCATGGCATCATCATAACATACATCAACATATATATCAACATACATCAACATCAACCATATCAAGTATGCTATGCGGTGCAATGCAACACTATTCCGCTACTCCATTATGCATGTGGATCCAAACTAACTCAGGATGAATGACTTCGGAGTTAAATATACACATTGGGAATCTACCTAACGCCGGGGAATCTACCCCTAGGATAGCCAACACATCAAACCAATTAATGTCTCATCACGGGGGCGCACCGTCACCAAACCTTGGGTGACCAACCATGGATGGCCAGATCGCCATACTCTCGGGTGACCTCCCCTATGTTGAACGTCCACCACCAACAACATCTCCAATGATGCATGCAGCATACAACAACAACGGGCAACTGCCACCTGTTTTGCTTGGGCCTATAAGCACCCAAGGCTTCAGCGGAATCAACCGCAACACCTTAAACTTTAGCGGAATCGACCGCAACACCTTAGACTTTAGCGGAATCAACCGCAACACCTTAGACCCAACCGGGTCAAGGCCCCTTTGGAGCAAACTCTCGGCTACCAAGGTACAACGTCAACGGCACCTCAACCAATGAGCATCGAGGTCACCTTGGCCAATAAGCACCAAGGTTGTCAATCTTAACAGTGTGCGGTAACCCAACGGGTACCGGCTTACCAGACTCAACATCTCACCATCTCATCTTCTTAATAATCTTTGTTAATTATTAGCCAAGTTATCTAAACTGAGTCATTTATGTCATCAACATGTTATTGGGAAGATTGGGGTCAAAAGCCCCTATTTAAACCTTTAATTCCATCTCTGTCTGTTAGGGGAGCACGGGCGTGCTTGTCCCCTGCACGACCGTGCTGGTCACATAAGTGAAGCACGGTCGTGCTTCTTTTTAGGCACGGCCGTTCTCAGTTGCACGGTTGTGCTCCTCTTCTGCATGGAAGTGCTTAATGCGCGGCCATTTTCCAAAATTCAAACTGGGAGCACGGGTGTGGTCCTCGTTCAGCACGACCGTGCTTAACGGACAGCAGTACTGTTCTGGGCAGAAACTGATACCGAGTTCTTAGCCAATTTTTAGGGTTTTTAACCCATTAATCCTAGGTAATCTTAACAACATATTTTAGGATCGAAAACTCATCATCAACATCAACCAATCAACATCGTATATACAACAATAGTCATCATATCATCATATTCATAAGGTAACCATCATAAACATCAAGAACATATATGAACATGAGTATGACGCATACAACATAAACATCAACACAGCTAGAGCATATTATCACATAAACATATGAAGTATATAAACATCATATAGGCATACAAAATTTCAATACCGGGGTTATGGGAACCCCTTTACTTACACTACCCCTAGTGCCTAATGTAAACACTACCCTTCTCCCCACACCTGGATTGAAGGTCACTCCAACGTAATCTCCTAACAGCAAATCGGTTCCTTTCCTCCAAGCGGCTCAACCCAAAATCAAGCCTTGACCAAACCAAAACACAAACCTATTAGTTTCCAATTCCAAAACCAAGAAAGGAAACCATACGGGAAGGAACGTTGCCTCTAAACTGACGCAGATCAAACAAGCTTCCCACAAGACTTCCAAAACTCGACTATAGCAATGAATGAATATGAAACAGGGAAAAAGGCACTTTCGGTCGCAATAGAGACTGCTGCAACTGAAGGAATAGGGTTTCACAAAAACCCTCGGGTTCTATGCCAACTATAAAAAGGCTTCATCTGAGCATGGTAGTGCTCCTCAGCAAGCACGGTCGTGCTGGACTTAGCGTCAGTGAGACGCGGTTCGCACATTGAGCATGGGCGTGCTCACTGTTGATCACGTGCATGCTCAACTGAAAAACTGAAACACGCTTCAGTCTTTAAGCACGGGTGTGCTGGCTAATGAGCACGGGCGTGCTCATGCACCAGAAAGGGACTTTCGAACCAAAAATCCCACTAAGCCCTAAGCCAACCAAACAACTTATAAAAAGCACTTAACGAAAAAGCAGGGTGTTACAAGACTCACAATGGGAGGGGCCAACTATATAAGTAATATTCATTAACAAATATATACACAATAAATTCCATATAAAATATTCATAATTATATGTTTCAAAACATTACTTACAGTAGTTATATATCAAAACACATAATGCATTTTTTGCATGTTACGAAAATCATCTATAATTAAATCTATACAAAACTTTTTAGTAATTTTATTTTCAATTTATATCACCAAACAATTAGTCAAAAATTTATCTTTCATGTTGTTGCGAAGTGTAGTCTTGAATATATTCTTAACTGTAAAAGATTGCTATATAGTAGTTGTAGATATAGATCAAAAATAACTTCCAAACTATTAGTAATTTTAGAATTAAAATTTAGGGATTTTCAAGAGTTTTTGTTTTATTTTTTGTAAAAAAAAAAAAACTCAGGGGGGACCAACGATAGGATGCTTCTTTCTCTCACCTGAGGTACATGTATCTAGCTCCGAGATTGCAAAATGAACACTCCCACTATCACCACAAATATGGAACGTCCGGTTCTAGCACCTCCGGAGCTTCGAACATTCACCTGGAGACGTGTACCCGAAGCAGACAACATCGGTAACCCTAATTCGAAAATGGAATGTAAAGCCAATAACCGTACAAAGAGAAAACCTCAATACCATCAATGACGACATGGCGACATGAAAAGAGCATAGGCTTACCTTAGCCCAAGCAAGAAACAGAAGATAGGGTTATGAAGACGACATTGCTACAAACTCGATGATGTAATCGGTTTTACGTAACGAGGCTTGATTGGATTGCACTGAGCTCCGGAACCTCTCCTCTTTCTCCTTGATTTCTCTACCTCGCCCTCTCTATTTTCTCTCTTTCTGAACCTTTGTTTTCGTTTGGTAACTTAAGTTACCATTTATATTGCGAAACTTATTTTTTTTATCCATCCCGACATGCACACAAAAGCGTGCAAACCCCCATGCTAGAGCGCTCGGGCGCTCAAGCGCGAACAACCTCCACGCTGGAGTGTGGAGAGTGCTTCACCATGAAGCAACCGTGCTTCACGCCACGTGTTCCCCATCTGTTCACCACATGTGATCGATGTCTCTTCCTTGTCTGCTTGACTGTCACGCTCTAGCGCCTAGGAGGCCGCGCAAAAGTGTGTTGGCGCTCAAACGCCAGGTACATGCACACTCAAGCGTGCTGGGTTGTACAGCAACCCTAGATTCCATTTTCGTTCAGATTCAAAGCTGATCAATCGTATAACCTTCAAACATGTTTTCAAACACTTAAGCATACATCTTAAACATATAACCAATGTTCTAAAACATGGATGTTACATCTTCGAGTATTTATGTGGTTACCATTCAACAGTCAAATCTTGGCCAAGACCCCCACAATGTGGACTAGGCTAGAACTTGAGTACATCATCAAACATTTCCATATATTCGGCAAGTCGAACCTTCATGGAGATCTATTTTAGTGACCTTATGCAAGACTAACACTTATGAGTCTAACTTCGCATCTTAATTGAAAACTGATAACTCTTAGAAATAAGAGTTATCTATGTCCTTTTAGCTAGAACTCTTGTTATCTTTAAGTGTTTAATTTGGTAATTTAAGGTATTTTTAGTTATTTTGTAAATATGTGTTAGTGTTTAGATTTTAGGTAATTTTGTTGTTTTAAGTTGTAGGAGTTTGCTTATGTTGTTTTGTGCTCTTCTGTAGGTAATTGTTGTAGCGTGCCATGAGACACCCCATTGTGCCTCGGTGTTTTATTAAATTAAAGCCTTCTTAATTAATTCTTTAATCATGCGCTTATCGTGAAAATACGTAAAAATTAAAACTTAAGCTAATAAGTATACAAACTTCAATTCATTAAAACATCACACCATAATAATATTGTGAAAACATACATATGTCTTACACATAATACAAAATACTATTGGGGGTATCCTCTCAATAGGGGCCTTTTGACCAAAATGGGTTCCTTTTAGAAACTATTTACCAATTTAGGGTTATTCTGAAACTATTTATCAATGGGGGGTCCTTTTGGACAAGTGGCATATTTTATTTTATTTTTCCCTCTGACGGGTCAAAGGCGCCAGTCTAACTGGCGCCTTTGAGTAACGCCTACCATTATTAAAAAAAAAAAGCTGCCTGCAGCGCCACGTTGTGTAATGCAGGAGAGGCGCCATTGAGGATGGCGCGTTCAAAGGCGCCAGGCGCAGTAAATATTCATAAATTATTATAGTAGTAAAAAAAAAATTACTCCCCAAATAATAACAAGTAGCAAATAATATCACAAGAGGCATAAAAAAAATAATAGCAATGATAATTTACACCAATAAATATTCATCAATTATTATAGTAGTAAAAAAAAATTTGCCTTGTAAGAATTAAAAAAAAAGTTACCAGCAATTTTAAAGGAACACTGCTACAAAAAAAAAAATTATACTATAAGTATAGGGTGTAACGATGGTAGCAAATAATATCACAAGAGGCATAAAAAAATAATAGCAATAATAATTTACACCAATAAATATTCATCAATTATTACAGTAGCAAAAAAATAATTTACCTTGTAAGAATTAAAAGAAAGTTACCAGCAATTTTAAAGAAATACTGCTACCAAAAAAATTATACTATAAGTATAGGGAGTAACGATGACATTAATGATAATGTATCTATTTAAAATAACAAGATACAATAAAAAAAATACCCTAATAACAATTAGCAAATAATATCACAAGAGGCATAAGAAAATAATAGCAATAACAATTTGCACCAATAAATATCCATCAATTATTACAGTAGTAAAAAAAAATTTACCTTGTAAGAATTAAAAGTTACCAGCAATTTTAAAGGAACACTGCTACCAAAACAATTATACTATAAGTATAGGGAGTAACGATGACATTAACGATAATGTATCTATTTAAAATAACAAGCAACAATAAAAAAAATACCATAATAACAAGTAGCAAGTAATATCACAAGAGGCATAAAAAAATAATAGCAATAACAATTTACACCAATAAATATTCATCAATTATTACAGTAGTAAATAAAAATTTTACCTTGTAAGAATTAAAAGAAAGTTACCAGCAATTTTAAAGGAACACTGCTACAAAAAAATTATACTATAAGTATAGGGAGTAACGATGACATTAATGACAATATATTTATTTAAAATAACAAGCAACAATAAAAAATACACTAATAACAAGTAGCAAATAATATCACAAGAGGCATAAAAAAATAATAGCAATAACAATTTACACCAATAAATTATTTACTACCTTCATTACTCCATATACTTATAGTATAATTTTTTTGTAGCAGTGTTCCTTTAAAATTGCTGGTAACTTTCTTTTAATTCTTACAAGGTAAAAGTTTTTTTTACTACTGTATAATTGATGAAGATTTATTGGTGTAAATTGTTATTGCTATTATTTTTTTATGTCTCTTGTGAAATTATTTGCTACTTGTTATTATTTGGGGGGGTCGCCCCTGCAGTGCCACGTGACGCAATGCAAAGGAGGCGCCACTGCGCCTGGCGCCTTTGAAGACGCCATCCGCAGAGGCGCCTCTCCTGCATTGCACCATGTGGCGCTACAGACAGCTTTTGTCTTTTTTTTTTTTAATAATGGTACACGCTAGTCTGATTGGCCTCTTTGACTCGTCAGAGGGGAAAAAAATAAAATATGCCACGTGTCCAAAAGGACCCCCCATTGGTAAATAGTTTCAGAATAACCCTAAACTGGTAAATAGTTTCAGAATAACCCTAAACTGGTAAATAGTTTCTAAAAGGAACCCATTTTGGTCAAAAAGCCTCAATAGGATCCCTCGCATGCATATACTTAAATAAAAGTTATACTTAGCGCAAACATATAAAAACGTCTCACGAGACGCACTGGCCATAACTAACTAGACCCTAATCGCCATGGATCACAGCTCGTCCTCTGGTTCGTAAGTAGTTCCATCCAATTCCTCCTCCTTCAGCTCGGCTACAGGGTCTTCTCGTACGATCCCATAAAAAGATAGAATACAACACAGAAAGATATAAGGGATAAGAAGCAGTTCTATCATCAAAAAAGGGAAAAGAGTCATAGTATATAACATAATAAAAGTCACAGACAATCAACACATATAACTAACAAATCATCCTTGAAATTAAGATAGCATCCTCTACCCTCAACCTCACGCAACTAAACCTTTATGATGACGTGGTCACTAATTCCCCATACCCGTTAGGGATGTTAGTCCGCCGTCCAAGCGACGCGTCCCCAAAACCGGTGCACACCCTTATTCATGGTGAGAAGGCTCATGCAAAGCAATGACACTATAGCTGCACTGCATAGTCGGTGCACACCCTGGATCAAGGGTGCTCATGCATGGTAATGACATTATAGTTGCACGGTATAGTCGGTGCACAACCTCATCCATGGTAAGAATGTTCATGTAATACAATGACACTATAGATGCACGGTATAGTCGGTGCACACCCTGGTTCTCTCTCTCAAGGGTGCTCAAGCAAAGCATTGACACTACAGCTGCACGAATTAAATCTAACATTGGACGGTCCCATGATGGCGTGGATTCCGGCAAGTGTACCGGCTTCGTCGTCAAGTAATAAAAAGATCGATCCCACAGGGACCGTGATCTCAAATAACAATTAATTACTAAATCGATTAAATTGGACTATATAAAAAAGGGATTTGGAAAAGATTTGATTTTTGTAATAAGAATTAACTAGAAAATCAAATATTTAAGAATGCAATCAATTAAAATAGAAAGTAATTCAAATAGGGGTTTTTCAGATCAAAAGGGATTCCTAGGAATTGGGTTACCAACAAGATTGTTCATGTTACTAATTTGACTACCCCTTGTTAATCATCAAAATTGCTTTGAAGGCGAATTTATCCTAAATAAGTTAATGCTCCCTCTCGGGTTACAAAAACCGTGCCCAATTAAACCAACCCCTACTCTCGTGGTAATTGAATTTAAATTGAACCCTTTAAGTTTTGTGACAATTTATGAACCCTCGAAGGGCCGCTTATAACTCTCGTGATTTAAGTCCTAAGTTTGATTCCTATAGATCCAATACCTAAGTTCACCGCTAGGTTCCTCCTTAGAGTATCTATGACATGCAAATAAGTGCGCACCAGTCACAAGTAATTCATGCGATAGAAACCAAATCGAAAGTAAATTGAAATTATCAAAGGGAAAACATCAATTCATAACATAAAACAGATCTTGGGCATAGCCCCAATCCCTAGAAATAAAAAGACTACTCAAGCATTGCCATGGTCATGGCAAGCTTGATTAACAAAAGCATAAAAGAAAATCTAAGAGAGAAGAAGAAATTGGAGAAGAAGAGAAATCCTATTTTTTTGCCTAAGGTAGCGGCCCAACTCTCTCCAAAGTCTCCTATTTTCGAGCCTAAGTACTCTATTTATAGACTAGGGTAACTTGAATCCCAAGCAACAACAATTTCAGATCAAATCAGTTTTTAAAGATCCATATATCACGCGTCACGGCCGTGATGGCCATCACGACCAAGTCGTGACGGGTTCTGCCTTGGAGGTTGCTTTGCTGGTTGGTCTGTCACGGCCGTGACCACCATCACGGCCTGGCCGTGATCAGTTCTGCCTGTGAGGGTCTGGTTCAGTTGGCATGTCATGGCTGTCATGGCTAGGTCGTGATGGGCTTTGTTTGGCTCATTTTCTTGCTTTACAAGCTCCATCTTCATGCAAGCTCCATCATGGTTGATCCTGAGCATTTAATCCTTAATTCCTGCACAACAACACCACAAAACCGCCTTACCCGTTCCAAGGTAAAAACTAACAAATATCAAATTAAATATGCCTAAGCTATATGAAAATGCATGCAAAATGACAATGAAATATGAGGTGAAATCACACTCATCAAACTACTCCAAGTTTAAGATTTTGCTTGTCCTCAAGCAATCACTAAGGCCAGTCAAGATGAACAATCAGAGCATGGACAGTGAACCAAGAACCCAAGTAACTAATCCAAGTGCTAGGCATATTCAAATAAGAAACCAAGGGACAATCAGTTTCAAGTCCAATTAGAAGCTTAGGTTTCCTAAATTCATATTCTCACTGATTCGGGCACTCTTCTCACCTCACTCAAGTGTTTAAGGGTATATGACAATTCGCTCAAATTCCTCAAGGAAGGTACCCTACCATAAGCTTGACTATTAACCAAATCTCTACTTTATTAATGAAAACACATAAGAATCAAGAGGTCTTTTATTTTGGTTGTAATGGGGCCATGGTATTGATTGTTAGGTGGGGAAATCAAGAAAAGGAAATTTCAAGAAGGCTAAACAAAATATCAAACAATACAAAGCATGACAACCTTCTAAAATACCTTTATGGGCTTTAGTTCACTTTTCCACCTTTATTTCTTTTTTTTCTATTTTATTTCTCACTTTCATTTTCTCATCCCCTTCTCCATTTTTTTTTTGTTTATTTTATTTTATTTATTTGGAGAAGGGGAGACTTTCAGCTTAAGAGAAATATTTTTTTAACTTTCTCATCCCATAATTCATTTTTCAAACTACCTTTTTACCCTTTTTGCAATACTTTAAAAGGTATCATACCAAGCATCATTCATCAAAATAAATCAAGGTACCAAGAAGAATATTTTATTCTTTTAGGATCAAAATTGGGCAACTAAGGGGTAGCATTTAATCAATCAAAGCTCAGAAGGCCAGAAGAATACCTAGTGCCTCAATCATTTTCAAATATGTTTTCAAAATTTCTTTTAAGTTTCAAAACGGTTTCAAGTCAAGTTCTAGAGGATACAATCCAAGAGGAATAAAACACTCAATCACAAAGAATGGGGTAGATTTAGTGAGTACCCCTTTTAAGCTCAAAAATCTCACATTTAGTAGTTTAAAATCAATGAGAAACACAAATCCAAGAAACCACATGCTAATTATCAACTATCAAAAGATCATCTTAAACATTTTTATTTTTAGCCTATCACAAGAATACAAAAATTGGGTTCAAAAGTTCATTGTCTCAATTCATTTGGCACCAAGTTCTCACAATTGGAAGCAAACTCTAAGCAAGGGGGTAATCTAATCATGTGATTATGCAGAATTATGCCTATATGAATGCAACATGAAAAATGCAAAAATGCAAAAATACCCCTACCCCAAGGTTAAAAACTTACATTGTCCCCAATGTAAATAATCAAGTCGGAGAGAGGAGAAAAATGGAACAACTCACCGAGGTGGTAGAGGATGCTGGCTCACATGCCAGTCATAGAGATGCTGGAAAATGTGTCACGGTCGTGATGTGCATCACGGCTAGGCCGTGATCAATTCTGGTCCATAGGAGCTGGCCTGTCACGGCCGTGACTTCCATCACGGCTAGGCCGTGATACATTCTGATCTTCAGGGTCCTTCTCATCACGCCCGTGATGGATATCACAATTGGTCCGTGATCCTCTCTGATCTTCTTTGGTTATCTAATCACGACCGTGACCACCGTCACGGCCTGGGCGTGGTGACTTCTGACTTTATTTTTCCTTGCCTTTTTCCTCTTACTGCTTTCATAACCTGAAAATACTTGGTAAAACCATCAACTAGTGATCTTTTTTCTCTTAATCTCCTCAAATTATTCAAAAACAAAATTCAAAAACAAATGGAAAAGGGAAAGAAAACTTGGGTTGCCTCCCAAGAAGCGCTTATTTACGGTCTTAAGCTTGAACATACTCCCTTGGATCAACTGGGGTCGGTTGGGCTTGGAGGTGAAAGAACACTTCTCTTCCACGGAAGTCCTTCAAAGAGCCTATTTTGTTCATATGGCCAATTGCGCTTTCGCTTTGCTCTCTTCACTATGAGTTTCATGGCCTTACTTCCTTCCGGCGGAAGTTTTAACTCCTCATGATGAGCAATTCCAACTTCCTCACCATTTGGTGCATCATTTGTCATGCAAAGCTTCGGAGTTGCTTCCATGTTAAGCTCTTCCTTCACCTCTGGAGGCATTATATCGATCCTACACACATGACTCTCAAAAGGAGGGTTGTTATATGAGTTAGTCAAATCAAAATCTACCCTACCTTCCTCTACATTTAAAGAGAGATTTCCATTCTTTACATCTATTATTGCTCCAGCTGTGGCCAAAAATGGCCTTCTAAGAATAATAGGAGATTTAGAATTCCCGTTCATATCCAACACCATGAAATCGGTAGGAATGAAAAATTTTCCTACCTTTACGAGAACATTCTCTAGTATGCCTAGAGGAGTTTTAGTTGAGCCATCCGCAAATTGTAAAGAGGATTCGGATGGACTCAATTTCTTGGTTCCTAACCTCTCAAAGATAGTAAGCGGCATCAAACTCGCACTAGCCCCTAAGTCACATAAGGCTTGGCCTATTTTTAATTCTCCAATTGAGCAAGCAATAGAGAAACTTCCCGGATCTTTTAGTTTAGGAGGCATATTAGTTTTTATCATGGCATTATGCTCCTCAATTAAGCTCTTAGTTCCTATTTCTACTTGCTTTCTCTTGACCAACCTTTGTGGGAAAGGTATTGGGGGTTGGTAAGGTAGTGGAGGGACATACTTTGGCTCTATCTCTTCATCGTCGCTCATGTCCTCCTCACATTCCACATCCTTCTCAACTACCCCAAGCTTATCACCCCTCAAGTATATAGCATTACAATGCTCATTAGGATTAACTTCGGGTTGTCCTGGAAACGTCCCCTTAGTTCTGGTATATGTACTAGCTTGTTGCGCAATCTGAGTTTCTAACATCTTATTATGGATGACTAAGTTATCTACCTTAGATGCTAACTCTTTTATTGCCTCATTGACTGCCCTACCTTGTTGCCTAAACTCTTCATTTTGTTTTGTTTGAGTTTCAACAAAATTTTCCAGAAGAGACTCAAGTCTAGACTTTTGTACCTGAGGGTACCCCGATGCGGGTTTCCTATTACCTTGGCATTCCTGGAATTCGTGGTTCAACGTGTTGTTGTAGTTCCCGTAGGAGAGGTAAGGGCTATTCTTCCTTCCTTGGTTGTAAGAATTTGGAGGAGCATAATTTGGCAACTTCGGGTTCGTGTCATAGAAGTTGTGACAAGAGTTCACTTGTTCCCCCGAAGCACCGGATCCAGGAGCAATACCACGTGGGCACTCCATTATGTCATGTCCCTGCATTCCACAAATCTCACAAACAATATTAGTAGCACCTATTGAACTCACATTAGACTTTTCAAGCTGATCAAAGCGTTTATTCAATGAGTCAAATTTAGACATAATTAGATCAATGCTATTCATTTCAAACTTACCCCCCGAAAGCTTTTTCGGGTTATTACCTCTTTTCGAACCCCATTGGTGGTAGTTGGTGGCTACTTTTTTAATGATATTGAATGCTTCGGTCAGAGGTCTATTCATAAAGGCTCCACCAGCTGCGGAGTCAAGTGACACCTTCGAAGAGTAATCCAATCCGTTGTAGAAGGTATGCACTAATAGTCACCTCTCGAGTCCATGATGTGGGCAAGACTCTAGCAATCCCTTGTAGCGATCCCAAGCTTCGGATAAGAATTCTTCGTCCTTTAGGAAGAAGCTGGTGATCTAAGTTCGTAGGTAAGCCGTCTTGGATGGAGGGAAGAATTTCTCCAAGAATGCCTGCTCCAGTTGGTCCCAAGTCGACAAGGTATTAGCGGGCACTTGCTTCTGCCAAGCTTTTGCCTTTACACAAAGAGATGAGGGGAACAACCTCAAGCGAATAGCATCAATTGGGGCACCATGAATTCTAATTGCATCGGTGAACTCCAAGAATGTCTCCACATGATCAGTCGGGTCCTCCGAGGGCAATCCTCCGAATTGATGTTGCCTAATCATGCTAATTAGCATAGGCGATATAGTGTAGTTCTCCGCCTCAATTTCTGGCCTAGCAATCCCAGTTCGTACCCCTAGCATTTGGGGCTGCGTAGTCCTTCAGTGGTTTTGTATCCGGTAGATTCGCCATGAGTGGAATGGGAATCAACCTCTCCCTCTCTCTTTGTAGTCTCCTATGTCTATGAAAGGTCCTTTCGATTTCGGGGTCAACCTCAATAAGGCTTACAAGAAAAAGAAAGAGAGATAAATGAATTTTTTTTAATATAAAAAAATAAGTAAAAAGAAAAAGTCCAGAAAAATCGATTTAAAAATTAGATTGAGATTCAAGAAAGCACAGTCCCCGACAACGGCGCCAAAAACTTGATGGCGTGGATTCCGGCAAGTGTACCGGCTTCGCCGTCAAGTAATAAAAAGATCGATCCCACAGGGACCGTGATCTCAAATAACAATTAATTACTAAATTGATTAAATTGGACTATATAAAAAAGGGATTTGGAAAAGATTTGATTTTTGTAATAAGAATTAACTAGAAAATCAAATATTAAAGAATACAATCAATTAAAACAAAAAGTAATTCAAATAGGGGTTTTTCAGATCAAAAGGGATTCCTAGGAAATGGGTTACCAACAAGATTGTTCATGTTACTAAATTGACTACCCCTTGTTAATCATCAAAATTGCTTTGAAGGCGAATTTATCCTAAATAAGTTAATGCTCCCTCTCGGGTTACAAAAACCGTTCCCAATTAAACCAACCCTTACTTTCGTGGTAATTGAATTTAAATTGAACCCTTTAAGTTTTGTGACAATTCGTGAACCCTCGAATGACCGCTTCTAACTCTCGTGATTTAAGTCCTAAGTTTGATTCCTATAAATCCAATACCTAAGTTCACTGCTAGGTTCCTCCATAGGGTATCCATGACATGCAAATAAGTGCGCAGCAGATTCACAAGTAATTCATGCGATAGAAACCAAATCGAAAGCAAATCGAAATTATCAAAGGGAAAACATCAATTCATAACATAAAACAGATCTTGGGCATAGCCCCAATCCCTAGAAATAAAAAGACTACTCAAGCATTGCCATGGTCATGGCAAGCTTGATTAACAAAAGCATAAAAGAAAATCTAAGAGAGAAGAAGAAATTGGAGAAGAAGAGAAATCTTAGTTTTTTGCCTAAGGTAGCGGCCCAACTATCTCCAAAGTCTCCTATTTTCGAGCCTAAGTGCTCTATTTATAGACTAGGGTAACTTGAATCCCAAGCAACCACAATTTTAGATCAAATCAGTTTCTAAAGATCCATATATCATGCGTCACGGCCGTGATGGCCATCACGGCCAGGCCGTGACTGGTTCTGCCTTGGAGGTTGCTTCACTGGTTGGTCTGTTACGACCGTGACCACCATCATGGCCTGGTCGTGATCAGTTCTGCCTGTGAGGGTCTGGTTCAGTTGGCATGTCACGGCCGTGATTCTCATCACGGCCTGGCCGTGATCAGCTCTGACTTTTCCATTCTTTCGTTTCAGCTCCACTCGATCATGGCCGTGATGGCTGTCACGACTAGGCCGTGATGGGCTCTGTTTGGCTCATTTTCTTGCTTTACAAGCTCCATCTTCATGCAAGCTCCATCATGGTTGATCCTGAGCATTTAATCCTTAATTCCTGCACAACAACACCACAAAACCGCCTTACCCGTTCCAAGGTAAAAACTAACAAATATCAAATTAAATATGCCTAAGCTATATGAAAATGCATGCAAAATGACAATGAAATATGAGGTGAAATCACACTCATCATCCCACAAGGACTTCGGACCTCGTATGTGTCAAACATACGGTTATAAACACAATACAACTTATAAACCTCACTGAATTACATCAATAACATCCTAGTGCCTCAAGCTTCCATCCTATCCTTGACTCACATTCTATGACACATTTCATCTTTAAAATAATCAATTGAAGCTAGGCACTTCTAAATTCACCGATACTTTCTCACACAAACCAAATCTCCCGAACAACATATATCCTCGCTTAAAATCAACTAAGCATAGTACTAAAAACCAGGCAGATCATGCATAACACAATATCAGAAAATATTCAAACACCAAAAATAATATGTCACATGCAGTGGAATACCTCAACCAGCGTATCACAATAAATTCAACAACATAAAATCAGACATCATCAAATACTTTAAAATCAACCTAAGGTCGATAAACCTACAATCCCCGAATCACCATTGGTTTTACAGAAAAGGTTTCCAATGTGATTTTGGTCTTGTCGATTACTCAACTACTAGTAGGGTTTAGGTCGCCCTACACAATTATTATAGAATATACTACTTATCGATTCCGATGGTAGAATGATTCTTTTCCCCACCTGAGTTAGCACCGAAATCCCTAACTCGACGCTCCTCGCTACCACACCACATCTTAATAGTTTCACCTTCAAACCAAAACAACATAACTATAATTAACCAAACAAACCCAACTATACCCACTTTATGCTAGATTCGGCCGTTCAATTCAAATTAGGGTTAGGATCATTTTCTCATTCTAATCTTTTGGGTACTAACTACTTAGGTCTTAGGTAGCTAGGATAAATTACTATAAGTTGAAAATATGGAATAACAATCATCCAACCACTTAGGGTAGAGTTTCGGCTTTAAGTACAAAAATAGGTTAGAAAATTTAGTTGGAATTAAGTTCTTGGATTTAAATCATACAAGTACTAGTGAGCTTTAATCAAGTATTACACTTTAAAAATTGAACAAAAGCATGAAACTCGTTTTTTTGAGGGTTTCGGCCATCAATAGATAATAGGGAAGGAAAATGTTTTTGATTACATGCTCTTGGATAATGAAAGTAGAGATCATAACTAGATCATAAAAAATGGTTTCACATTTTTATGATTTTTCTACAATTTTCTAGAATTATTTAAAGTTCTAGATCTAGAAATGGAAAATTCATAAAATAGGAAGAAAATGAATTCAAGAAGATAGGAGATAGTCATGTTACCTCAAGTGTATGAAGGAAATGAAGAAATGATGATGATCTTGGCAAGTTCTTAATTGGAGCTCTTGGATCAATAATGGAGTTTTTGAAGAAAATTTAAGAAGATATGGAAGAGATGAAGAAGTGAGTGATTGGGGGGGGGGGCACGGTTTGGGGAGTTTAATAGGTGAAATTTTAGGCCTTGTTTGGTTCTTAGCAACTTAATTAACAGGTTTTGTGAATATTAAATAATATAATAGTTAACTATGGTTAATAATTAACTTAAATAGGGTTACTTTGCTAACTATGGTTAATAAACATGTGGTCAAGAATTCATGGGAGGTGTGACTGATTTTAGACCACAAGAACTAACCTTGGTTCCTTAACGGGGGGGGGGGGCACGGTTTGGGGAGTTTAATAGGTGAAATTTTAGGCCTTGTTTGGTTCTTAGCAACTTAATTGACAGGTTTTGTGAATATTAAATAATATAATAGTTAACTATGGTTAATAATTAACTTAAATAGGGTTACTTTGCTAACTATGGTTAATAAACATGTGGTCAAGAATTCATGGGAGGTGTGACTGATTTTAGACCACAAGAACTAACCTTGGTTCCTTAACCATGGTTAAAATTTAAATCAACGTCGGTTAGGTTAAGCTTAGGGGTATTTTGGTCATTTCCCCTAAATTTACATTTAATGCTTCATAAATGCTTGGTGAGTCATGGTGGTGACTCACCCCATGACTTAGCTCCTCCGATGTCCGGTTTTGTCTCCGCACCTCCCTTCTCGACTCCGCTGGTCTCTCGATTAGGGTTTTACGCCCGAATAAAAGCATAATATTTCGTTTTCGGTTGAAAATTTTCAAAACAAACAAACTCGTTGGAAATATGATTTAAACATAAACCATTTCGTTCACGAGTCAAAAATAGGTTTTCCGATCATTAAAATCTTACCGTTAGTGAAAACACCGACTGTTTTCTGTTCGAACTTTCACCAAAATTCGTCCGAATAAACATAATATTTTATTTCTGATCAGAAATTTGGCAAATAGATTTCCTCATGGACAAAAAATAAAAAACCTACAAATTTCAGTTTCGGGTCAAATTAGGATTTTCTGCCGGTATAAAATTATACTGTCAGTTAAAAATGTAGACCGGTTTCTGTCTTATTTTTAAACCCAAATTTTAACCAAAGCTTCCTACCATAGAGTAGGTTCTAGATATGATTTTGTTTCCTCCAAAATCATTTCCTAGGTCTCAGATAAAAATATAAATAGATATATCTTTACCGTTAATACAATGTATCCAAAAATCGAGCTGTTACATTACTACCCCACTTAGAAAAAGATTCCATCCTCGGAATTTCGTGACTCAAAATAGACATCATCTGTTAATCGTATCTTAATCTAAAGATCTCACATTATCTTTATCATCGTTGTCTTTCCCCTAGGTGACAGCGGTAACTTCATAACAGAATTCATTCTTATATTATTATATTTTTCCTCGAAACAATCCATCACTACATTATATTCATTGTCCTTAACATTTCACCTTGATCTATCATCCTTGAAGGACAGAATTAAAACTTAATCATTTCCTCTTCTTACTATTGATCCAATAGAGAACCTTATTTCAACATCTAACTCCTGCAATTACCACCACAATCAATAATACCCTAACTTCCTACTTCATGTATCCAATCACGGTCTTAGTTCCTTAGAATGTATTTCACTGTTCTAGATTATATCAAAATCACACATTTCAAGTCTCCAAATAAACATCTCAACACTCCTTAAGATAAACTGCAATCAAAAGAACAACACCTGTTAGGATTATCTAACTTAACAAATTTGAATTTCTCTAATAACCTCAATTTACATCAGAAATCATATTTTCTGCTCATATTCAACTTATGTGAAATTACTATATACACTTTCATTTACTCTTCCCAAACTCATACAATCCATCTTAACTACGAACATTAATCATTGCCCTAGGTTCCATAATGATACTATGCCTCGATCAACATTTGACTTATAGTAATTGTCTTACTCACTGATATTGATCTTAAGGGTTCACATTCTACCAGTCACAACTATACCACAACAAAACTCTCATCACTTTCTTGTCTATCATGCTACTTAGACAAACAAACAAAGTCTACCAGATATCAAATACATACCTTGTATAAGATCTCAGATTGGGAATTCAGCTCCCCTCACGGTAAACACTTTTTTTGTGGCTTGAGGTTTGGCCATCTGTTGTCCTGCTGCTGGTACTCCTTTTCCAGCTCCACCTCTCTGAATACTGGCATACGACATATAATGCTACATAAAACTAGTATATATATGCCATATAGCTGTTAACTATCGCGTCGGGACTCACTACCCAACTTCTAAGCATAGTCAATATCCAATGTGGATTCAACTAGACACGACCAGTAACAACATCCTAGACCTCACAGTCCGAATAGAATTGAACTGCTTTGATACCAAAATGAGACACCCCGTTGTGCCCTGGTGTTTTATTAAATTAAAGCCTTCTTAATTAATCCCTTAATCACGCGCTTAACGTGAAAGCACGTAAAATTAAAACTTAAGCTAATAAGTATACAAACTTCAATTCATAAAAACATCACACCATAATAATATTGTGAAAACATACATATGTCATACACATAATACAAAACACTGTTGAGGGTATCCACTCAATAGGATCCGTCACAGGCATATACTTAAATAAAAGTTATACTTAGCGCAAACATATAAAAACGTCTCACGAGATGCACTGGCCATAACTAACTAGACCATAATCATTATGGATCACAACTTGTCATCCGGCCTCCGGTTCGTAAGGAGTTCCATCCAACTCCTCCTTATTCAGCTCGGCTACAGGGTCTTCTCGTACGATCCCATAAAAAGACAGAATACAACACACAAAGATATAGGGGATAAGAAGCAGTTCTATCATCAAAAAAGGGAAAAGAGTCATAGTATATCACATAATAAAAGTCACAGAAAATCAACACATAACTAACAAATCATTCTTGAAATTAAGATATCATCCTCTACCCTCAACCTCACGCAACTAAACCTTTATGATGACGTGGCCACTAATTCCCTATATCCATTAGGGATGTTAGTCTGTCGTCCAAGTGACACGTCCCCAAAACCGGTGCACACCCTTATTCATGGTGAGAAAGCTCATGCAAAGCAATTACATTATAGCTGCACGACATAGTCGATGCACACCCTGGATCAAGGGTGCTCATGCATAGCAATGACACTATAGCTGCACGGTACAGTCGGTGCACAACCTCATCCATGGTAAGAATGTTCATGTAATACAATGACACTATAGCTGCACGGTACAGTCGGTGCACACCCTGGTTCTCTCTCTTGAGGGTGCTCAAGCAAAGCATTGACACTACAGCTGCACGAATTAAATCTAACATTGGACGGTCCCACAAGGACTTCGGACCACGTATGTGTCAAACATATGGTTATAAACACAATACAACTTATAAGCCTCACTGAATTACATCAATAACATCCTAGTGCCTCAAGCTTCCATCCTAGCCTTGACTCACATTCTATGACACATTTCATCTTTAAAATAATCAATTTAAGCTAGGCACTTCTAAATTCACCGATACTTTCTCACCCAAACCAAATCTCCCGAACAACATATATCCTCGCTTGAAATCAACTAAGCATAGTACTAAAAACCAGACAAATCATGCATAACACAATATCATAAAATATTCAAACACCAAAAATAATACGTCACATGCAGTGGAATACATCTACCAGCGTATCACAGTAAATTCAACAACTTAAAATCAGACATCATCAAATACTTTTAAATCAACCAAATGTCGATAAACCTACAATCCTGAATCACCATTGGTTTACAGAAAAAGTTTCCAATGTGATTTTGGTCTTGTCGATTACTCGACTACTAGTAGGGTTTAGGTCACCCTACACAATTATTATAGAATATACTACTTATCGATTCCGACAGTAGAATGATTCTTTCCCCTCCTGAGTTAGCATCGAAATCCCGAACTCGACGTTCCTCGCTATCGCACCACAGCTTAATAGTTTCACCTTGAACCAAAACACCATAACTATAATTAATCAAACAAACCCAACTATACCCACTTTATGCTAGATTCGACCATTCAATTCAAATTAGGGCTAGGATCAATTTTTCATTCTAATTTTTTGCGTACTAACTACTTAGGTCTTAGATAGCTAGGATAAATTACTATAAGTTGAAAATATGGAATAAAAATCATCCAACCACTTAGGGTAGGGTTTCAGTCTTAAATAAAAAAATAGGTTCAAAAATTTAGTTGGACTTAAGCTCTTGGATTTAAATCATACAAGTAATAGTGAGCTTTAATCAAGTATTACACTTTAAAAATTTAACAAAATCATCAAACTCATTTTTGAGAGGGTTTCAGCCATCAATAGATAATAGGGATGGAAAATGTTTTTGATTACATTCTCTTGGAAAACGAAAGTAGAGATCATAACTAGATCTTGAAATGGAAAACTAATGAAATAGGAAGAAAATGAATTAAAGAAGAGAGGAGATGATCATGTTACCTTAAGTGTATGAAGCAAATGAAGAAATGATTATGATATTGGCAAGTTCTTCAATGGAAGAGATGAAGAAGTGAGTGAATTGGGGGGGGGGGGGGGGGCACGGTTTGGGGTGTTTTATAGGGGAAATTTTAGGCCTTGTTTGGTTCTTAGCAATTTAATTAATGGGTTTTGTGAATATTAAATAATATAATAGTTAACTATGGTTAATAATTAACTTAACTAGGGTTATTTTGCTAACTATGGTTAATAAACATGTGGTCAAGAATTAATGGGAGGTGTGACTGATTTTATACCACAAGAACTAACCTTAGTTCCTTAACCATGGTTAAAATTTAACTCAATGTCGGTTAGGTTAAGCTTAGGGGTATTTTGGTCATTTCACCTTAATTTACATTTAATGCTTCATAAATGCTTGGTGAATCATGGTGGTGACCCACCCCATGACTCAGCTCCTCTGATGTCCGATTTTGTCTCTACACCTCCTTTCTCGACTCCGTTGGTTTCCCGATTAGGGTTTTACGCCTAAATAAAAGCATAATATTTCGTTTTCGGTTGAAAATTTTCAAAAGAACCAAACTTGTTAGAAATATGATTTAAACATAAACCATTTCGTTCACGAGTCAAAATTATGTTTTCTGATCATTAAAATCTTACTGTCAATGAAAACACCGACCGTTTTTTGTTCGAACTTTCACCAAAATTCGTCCAAATAAACATAATATTTTATTTCTGATCATAAATTTGGAAAATTGAATTCCTCACGGACAAAATATAAAAAATCTTCAATTTTCTGTTTCGGGTCAAATTAGGGTTTTCTGCCGGAATAAAATTATACTGTCAGATAAAAACGCACACTCTGTTGGGACGTGCTCCACAACTGTTGCAGCATTTGTGTACCTGATACCGTATAGATAAGGACATAATACTTAGGCACCTTTTTGTCTTTCCTGCTGGGATGCGCTCCAAATGATCAGACGTGGGCCAGACACGTGCCTAAGGATCCGCATTCCTACATTCTGGGAAATAGGCCAATAGC
This sequence comes from Sophora flavescens, assembly GCA_030762895.1. NCBI lineage: Eukaryota > Viridiplantae > Streptophyta > Magnoliopsida > Fabales > Fabaceae > Sophora > Sophora flavescens. Next base: position 25,182,843 of record CM061069.1, read on the forward strand.
TAGAATTTAATATTAATAATGGTTGGCCCAAAAGTAGGAAAGAGTGTAGGACCCATAAAACCCTAGGAAATGACACTTCTCATTATTCTTTAGATATTCTGATTTTTCTGACCTAAGGGAGCAACAGCTAGTCACTCCCGTCCTCTCCATTGTTCTATGTTTTTCCTTCTCCATTGTAATGGATCTTCCTTTCATTTTATCTTTATTTCTTGGTTTGTGCAATCACATTATGAGCTAAACTTGTTGTAGCTATGGATATGTAACCTTGTAATGGATGTTTAACTGAATTTATGTAAAGTTGTGCTACCGCATTCTTATCTTGTGTGTGATTGTTATTTATTTGAGCCTGATCAACTTAAGTAAATATTAAGCTTTAAAGACATGTAAATTTTAAGTAAATATTAGTTGATGTTAAATGGATTAGGAATAATCATTCAATTCCTTAAGCTAGCCGGAACGTGTTTAACCATAAGAGGGTGTAATTAGTATGAATCTAGGAATAGAAAGCATTTAATGAACCTTATCCTTATTGTGTCGGAAGACGTAACTTTTATTTCCTCGAGCTAAATGTTACAGCATGCGCAGAGCATAATTAGGCTAAACTTAAATTACTTGGGAGCATACCTATAGCTATTTTCTCAAACCTGATTACATACTAGACCCAGAAATTGAAAGAACATTCAGAAGTTAAGAAGAGAGAAAGCTAGTCTGTTTGTACCAGAGTTTGTGTTCATAACTCCATCAAACTCCACACCAACCTCTACTGAAGCATATTTCTCTGCTAGCTCTGAGATGACTGAGGAAGACAAACCTGGCAACATGACCCTGGCAAATGACATGAACAATGCCATCCGAGGGTATGATCTGTTTGACCCTAAATCTATGGGTACAGGCATCATGAGGACTCCAATCACAGCACCTCACATTGAATTCAAGCCTGTTGTCTTCCAAATGCTGCAAGCAATGGGGCAGTTCAATGGAGCAACTATTGAAGATCCTCACGTGCACTTGAAGATATTCTTGGATGTGGCTAGTAATTTCAAAATCTCAGGTGTCACTGATGATGCTTTTAGGATGAGGCTATTCCCATTTTCCTTGGGGGGCCAAGGATAAGAACTGGTTGAATTAATTGGAGCCAAATTCTATAGATACATGGAACAAACTGACTGAGAAATTTTTTATTAAGTTCTTCCCTCCCTCCAAGAATGCTTGGACGAGGAATGAAATAACCTCATTCAAGAAGCAAGATGATGAACCCCTGTTTGAATCTTGAAAAAGATTTAAGGAGCTATTGAAGAAATGTCCTCATCATGGTATTCCTATATGCATTCAAATGGATTCCTGGATCTAGAATGATGTTGGATGCCTCAGCTGGAGGTTGTTTACTCACTAAGTCTTATAATGAGGCTTATGAGTTGATTGAAAGTATTGTTACAAACAGTTATCAATGGCCAACTGCTAGAATTGCTGCCAGTAAATCAAACGCTGCATCAGGATTGCATGAAGTGAGTGAAGTATCTACCTTATCTGCACAACTGACTTCTTTGACTAATATGGTGAAAAATCTAACCACGACTAATCAAAACAACTCAGTAAATCAAGTTGTGATAATTGAACCATTAGGACAGGAACAAGTTTGCAAGACTAATGATGTATCATGTGTATAATGCGGAGGAGAGCATTTGTTTGAAAACTGCTCTACTAATCCAGCTTATGTGAACTATGTTGGGAAAAACAATAGAGGCACAAATACATTCTCTAATACTTACAATTCAGGCTAGAAACAACACCAAAATTTTTCATATGCTAATCACAACACTTTGAACCCTCCTCCTGGATTTATACCTCAACAACATAGGCAGCAACAACCTCAACAGTAACCACAAGCTCCACAAATGAACAACAAGATGTCTTTAGAAGCTGTTTTGAAGGCCTTCATGTCTGAAAAAAAAGCTCAATTCCAGAATCAAGGTGTTTCTATGAGGAATTTGGAGAATCTAATGGGGCAGCTAGCAAATGCTTTGAATTCAAGGCCAAGTGGTAATTTGCCTTCAACTACTAAAACTCCAAAACCTTCTAGTTCTGGGGCTAATGAGAAGTGCAAGGCTATTCACTTGAGGAGTGGAAAAGTGATACCTATTAAGACAGGGAAGAAGAATAAGAAGACCGAAATGAACAAGCCAGAGCCTAAAACAGTTTTACAAAAGGAAAAATCTGCCACAGAAAAACCTACTGAGGAATCAGAGCTAGAAATTGCTGTAGCATCTGAAACACTGCCTAAACTTGTCCCAGTGAGACCTCCTCCTCATTTTCACCAAAGTTTGAGGAAGGTGCATCAAGAGAAGTAGTTCAACAAGTTCCTAGAGGTGTTGAAGAAGCTTCACATCAATATTCCCTTAGTTGAGGTAATGCAGCAAATTCCTAACTATACAAAATTCATGAAAGATGTGCTGACAAGAAAAAGAAGATTAGGGGAATTTGAAACTGTATCTATGACAAAAGAGTGCAGCCTAATGCTACAGAACAAGGTTTCCCCTAATCTCAAAGACATTGGAAGATTTAGTATTCATTGCTCTATTTGAGAAACATATTGTGGCCATGCTTTATGTGATTTATGGGCAAGTATCAACTTGATGCCTATGTCCATCTTCAAGAAGTTCAACATTGGAGAAGCTCGTCCTACATTAGTCACCCTCCAACTAGCAGATAGATCAATTGTATACCATGAAATGAAGATTGAAGATGTGCTGATTAGAGTTGATAAATTTGTGTTTCCAGTGGACTTCATTATTTTGGATTTTGAAGTTGATAGGGAAGTGCCAATTATACTTGGAAGACCTTTCTTGGATGCAGGAAAGACTTTAATCCTAGCTACAGGAAATACTTTAATTGATGTGAAATGGGGGAGTTGACTATAATAGTGGATGACCAGCAAGTCACATTTAATGTATTCAATGCCCTGAAATATCCAGATGAAGGGATGGAAGAATGTTCTTGTATTCATTCCTTTGATGACCTAGTGCATGAGCAATTCTGGAAGAATCAAGATGATATAGGAAGTGGCAGAAATAGTGGACAGTAGGGCAGCTCAAACCAAGTGGTCAAGAAGAGTTGAATCCTTATAGGTAAATGATGAAACTTTCAAAGATAATGTTCCATCCATTGAAATACCCCTTTCTTTGGAGTTGAAGCAACTTCCTACCCATCTTAAATATGCTATTTGGTGAAAATGATACCCTGCCATTCATTATCCCCTCTTCACTGACATTTCATCAAGAGGAATGAAACACCCGTTGTGCCCCATTGTATTATTAGATTAAAACCTTATTAATTATTTACTTAATCGCGCGCTTATCTTTGAAAATACGTAAAAATTAGAACTTAGTTAATAATAATATAACTTCTGAAACAAACTAAACACACCAACGTTATAATACATAAATACACATATATTTATCCTTTATCTTACACAACACTGTTTAGGGTATATATCCTATCAATAGGATCCCGCACAGGTACTTATTTATACAAACTGCTTATAACTAGCGGAAAATAAAATGTCTTATATAACTCATTGTCCCTAAACTTCCTACACGATATTATTAGGATCTGTAGCTTGTCCTCTAGCATCAGCTTCATACAGAGTTTCATCCAACTCCTCAACAACATCCGTTTCATACAGGGTTCCATCCATCTCCTCAGTAACATATTCCTCCATTGGGTCTTCTAACGTAATAAAGTATACATACACAAAAATATACAGAATTAGGAAGATAAGAAACGGTTCTATCATCATAAGCGGAAAATATTCAAATCATATAATACAATAATAGTCACAAACACGCATCACTCACAATCTACAATCATCCTTATTTTATGATATCATCCTCTACCCTCCAACTCATGCAACTAAACCTTTATGCTGACGTGGCCACTACTAATCCTGTCACACATCCCTCGTTAGGAATGTCAGTCAGTCGTCCAAGTGACGCGTTCCCAACACAGGTGCACATTCTCATCCATGGTGAGAATGCTCATACAAAGCAATGACACTATAGCTGCACAGTACCGTCGGTGCACACCCTGGTTCTCTCACATCTCTATCTAGGGTGCTCATGCATAGCAATGACATTGTTAAATTCTAATTTGGAACGGTCCACAAGAACTTCGGACCTCGTGTATCTCAAATACACGGTTATGAACAACAATGCAACATATGATTCTCACTGACTTGTATCAATAACAACCATGTGCCTCAAGCTTTCCTCATAACCTCCACTTACATTCTATATCACATCACTTCTATAAAATAATAGCTAGGCATCTCCAATTTATATTCAAGCTCTGACCCAAACAAAATACCTCCGAGCAACATATATCTTTACTTAAAAATCAACCAAGCAATTTATCAACCCAGGTAGATCAGGCATAACACTAATCAATAGAATATTCAAACACCAAAATAACTGTCACATGCAGTAGAATACCTCAACCAGCGTAACACAAACAATTTAATAATAATAATTCAAACATCCTCAATATTATAAAATTAACCTAAGACGATAAACCTACAATTCCCAAATCAGTATTGGTAATGCGGAAACGCGAAATGGAATGGTTCTTTTTCCCATCTAAGTTAACACCGTAAATGCGAAATCGAAGATCCTCGTTATCACACCATGAGTTACCAAATCCACCTTCAACCAAATCAACGATAAAACAAATTAATCAAACAAATCCAAATATGGACATATGGTGCTAGTTTCGGTCAACTAATCAAAATGAGGCTAGGGTTATTTTATTAATCCAATCTTTTAAATACTAGTTCCTAGAGTATTACTTAACGTAAATCAATTGTTACAATTCAAAAATATGAAATAAAATCATCAAACCACTTTGGTTAGGGTTTCGACCAACATAAAGAATTTAGGTTAGAAATTTTAGTTGGATTCAAGCTCTTGGATAATGAAAGTATAGGTATAAGAGAGTTGACAACAATAGACATAACTCATCAAACATTTTTCTAAGTATATTTGCATGATTTTTAGAGAAATAGATCTAAGACTTGAAATAGATAAAAACTTGATGAAACTTGAAATTAGTTGAGGATTAAGAGTATAGAAACCCTAGATAACTTAGATCCATCTTCATCTAAGTTAAAAATTGAATAAAAACAACTTTGCTCCTTAAGGCATAGGTTCGGCCTCAACAAGAAAAATAGGGAGGAAAATTATTTTGATTACATGCTCTTAGATGATGAAAGTAGAAGACATATCAAGATCATAGAAATTGGTTTCACATTAAAATGTTTTTTTCTACAATTTTCTAGAATTATTTGAAGTTCTAGATCTAGAAATGGAGTTTTGTGAAAAGTTGATGGAAATGAAGATTTGATGCATGATAACTAAAGCTAAGATGATGAGGAAAGGATTCCTCACCTTGGAATGAATAAGTTTGATCAAGAACTTGAAGAACAAATGAAGAACTATGATGAACTTAGTAAGAACACTATGATGTTCTTGGTGTTTTGGTGAGCAAAATGACTTAGGAGAGAATGAAATTTTGGTTAAGTGTGGGAGGGGATTGGGCCGTGGAAATGGAGTGAGGGAGGGAGGAAATGAGTTGTTTAATGTTAAAATGAAATCACGGTTGAGTTAATTGACATAGGTTAAGTTAGAAAATAGTATAATAACTTAACTATGGTTATAATAACCTAACTAGAGTTAATTTGTAATCATGGTTTGGTTAAAATACTTGGCAGAGAAAAAAGGGAGGTGTGGCTAATTTTAGGCCACAAATGAGGAGTAAGAAGCCAATTTGTCTTTGTCTTGCCTTAACCATGGTTAAAAACTGACTAGGATAGATTAGGTTAAGCTTAAGGGCATTTTGGTCATTTCACCTAAAAACTCATACTTCCTATTATAAATTGCTTAATAATTTCTTGGTGAGTCATCCCATAGCTCAGCTCCTCTGATGTCCCGTTCTATCTCTGCCGTTTTGTTTCCGATTTCGTCGGTTCCCCGATTAGGGTTTTACGCCCGTATAAAAACAAAATATTTTGTTTTCGATTGAAAATTTTCAAAACCACCAAACTCGTTAGAAATATGATTTAAACATAAACCATTTCGTTCATGAGTCAAAATTAGGTCTTCTGATCATTAAAATCTTACTGTCAGTGAAAACATCAATCGTTTTTCGTTCGAACTTTCACCTAAATTCGTTCGAATAAACATAATATTTTATTTCTGATCAGAAATTTGGAAAGTAGGATTCCTCACGAACATTATGTAAAAAAAAATCTACAAATTTTCAGTTTCCGTTTGAGTTTTATACCCAAAATTTCATTGTGACCTTCTACCATAAGATAGAGTATGAATATGATTTTGTTTTACCCAAAATAATTTTCTTGGTCTCAGATAAAAAGAATAGAATTAAATATATTTTTACTGTTAACAAAGCATAATTAAAAACAGGTTGGTACAAGGAATACCTTATAGAAGCATTGAAAAGAAATAAAAAGGCTATAGGGTGGCAAATGGCTGACATAAAGGGGACTAGTCCAACTCTTTGCATGCAAAGAATTCTGTTAGAATATAACTCCAAAAACAACAGAGAGTCAAAGGAGGGTGGTGTAACAGTGGTGACCAATGAGAAGAATAAGCTCATCCCAACAAAAATTGTCTCTAGTTGGAGGATTTGCATGGATTATAGGTGTTTCAACAAAGGAACAAGGAAGGACCATTTCCCATGCCTTTAATAGACTAAATGTTGGACAGGTTGACTGGGAAAAAGTTTCATTGCTTCCTAGATGGTTATTCTGGTTACAACTAGATTGCTATTGCACCCGAAGATCAAGAAAAGACAACATTGACGTCCTTATGGTACTTTTACATTGAGAAGAATGTCATTCGGGCTATCCAATGCTACGGCAACATTTCAGATGTGTGTGATGGTAATTTTCTCAAATTTGATTAAGAAATCCATAGAAATTGTCATGGATGATTTTTCAGTTTTTGGGGAAACATTCCAAAGCTGTCTTGTAAACCTTGAGCAGATTCTGAATAGATGTGAAGAAAACAATCTGTTCTTAAACTGGGAAAAGTTCTATTTCATGGTGGAAAAAGGAACTATATTGGGTCAAAAGGTATCCAGGAAGGGCATTGAGGTAGACAATGCAAAAATTGAGGTCATAGAGAAGCTGCCACCACCTGCATCTGTGAAGGGACTAAGAAGTTTCCTATCACATGTTGGTTTCTACAAAAGGTTCATTAAAGACTCACTACAAAAAAAAAGGTTGTTTAGCGACCGAAAATAGTGACCGAATTTTTCGGTTGCTTTTTGCGACCGAAATGGAGACCGATTGTAGGATCTACATGAAAGATTGATTAGAGTTAATACTGCGACCGAAATAGCGACCGAAATAGAGCGTAGCAGGGTTATCGGTCGCTATTTCCGTCGCTAAATAAAGGAACTTAAAAGTCAGAAAATTTATGTCTTCTTAGCGACCGAAATAGCGACCGAATTAAATGCAACGGTTAAAAGCCAGAAATTTTATGTATTCTTAGCGACCGAAATAGCGACCGAATTAAATGCAACGGTTAAATTTTATTTACATTTGCGACCGATATTAATTCGGTCGCTAAACGGCGCGTAAAAAAATTAAAGTCACGCGTGTTAGTGACCGATTTAAAACTCCGTCACTAAATTTATGAATTCAATTTCAAATTAACTCATCCCGCGACCGAATTTAGCGACCATTTTTTATTTAAGTGATTGGCGACCGATTATTTCGGTCACTAAATTATAAATTCCTAAAATCGTGAAATCTTTCCCTTCTTCCTCATTTCTGCCATCTCTTCCACCCTCACCCCATTTCTCTCCCCCGCGTCCGCCAGTCAGCATCGCCACCACCGCGCAATGCGCACCGCCACCACCGCAGTGCGCACCGCCACCACCGCCATCTCCGGTAAGCCTCCGTCCTCCTCCTCCTCTTCTTCCATCTCTTCCCTCTTCCTCTCCTCTCTTCCTTTCCCCTCTTCCTGCTCTATTTTTAATTCCCCCCCCCCCCTCCGTTTCAGTGCTTCGACCAATACTCCGGCTACCAACACGCAGCCCTCCGGTCACCACACGCAGAGCTCCTCCTACCCCCTTCTCTCCTCATTTTGTGCATTCCCTGCTCTGCCTTGAGGTAACCATGGACTCTCTATGTATCATTTTTTATTTTGCTTCATTGTTTCATTTCAAAAATTTTGTGGATTGTATGTATTTCATTGCTTGCTTTATTGCTTACTACTGAGAAGAGCTACTTGTGTATTTCATGTGAGTTGTGAGTTGTGATGATCATTTGTTTTCATGTGTCATTATTTAATCACTCCTATTAGGATTAGGAAGCTCTCATTGAGAAAGCACGAGAAATCTGTTTTTGTAACTTTTTTTTGAATGCATTGAAATATCAAAAGTCAAGACTCATGAGATTAGAATTGATGTTTACTTGAGCCACGTAATGCCATTGCTGCTCGTGAGACTGCGAAACATAAACAGGTTTTGGTTTTTTGTTGATTATTGGCGTACCAATTTAACGGGAAAATTTAATCTGAGAACCCTTCTGGTTTGCTTCTTGTTGAATTAGCTGTGAAATTACCTTCCATTTCAGCATCTTAGTCTTTGATTTAGATTCAGTTCTGCTTTGTGAAATGCATCTAAATTGGTTAGTGAGGATGTGTGCTATGGATTTTCAATTTGTTTTGTGCTAGGTGTCTACAATTTCAAAGATGGATAGTTCATGGCTATAGTTCAAACAAATGACCAATACTGAGGCAGTTGTTTGAAGACCATTCTAGTTTAACATGTCTAGTAACAAGATTTTCCCTGTGTTAATGATGTGTTTTCTATTAGTTAAATATGGAACTTGTAATTTCTGGTCTGTTTATCTTTCCATATCTTGGCTGAATTTATGTCTTTGAAGGCTGTTCATTGTTCTGTTATATTGCCTCAGGGAATATCTCACAATAGTATGATCTATAGCCTCTGTGATGCAGCTGTTTACTTGCTGTGAATAATTTCATATTGTATTGTATGTGTATGCATTCTGATTGTATTGTATTTTGATTCGTTTGGAATCCATGAATTTGTTGGTTCTTGTCTGAATCTGTTTCAAAAATTTCAAAAGAGGGTTTTAGGGATTTCAAGTGCTTGTTCACTTCTTTGTAAACAAAAAAATATTCTTTGTTGGAGTATGAAATGATCTAAAAACATTATTGTAGCCTGTAATTCCAAGAGAGCTTTTCACTAATTTTGAATCGGATTCATTTGGTAATTCTACTTATCTAAGGCTAGTACTTATATCTGAGCATGTTCATACATTTGGATTGCTATGAAGAATAGTTTATTCTCTTTAAAATAAAAATCTTTCAATAACAATGAATCAATGTAATTAGAATAATTTGATATGTATTTATTGATAACTTGTTTGGAAATGATTATGAATCATATTTGTATATATTTACATTGTAAGCATTGGAATGAAGTTTAGACATATGACTTGTTTTCCTTATCGTTTTATCAGAAAATGGATCCGACTAAATGTTTTGAGACAGCCATCCATATAGACCAGGTACAGTATCTCATCAACTTAAGAATAACGATCGGATTCACGTAATGATGGTTAAGGCATAAACTAATCATTTACTAAATTGTTCTTGTGTATTTGCAGGATTTGATTTCAATCCCGCGATCATTCTACCATCGTTGGGGACAACAAATACCGCGTGTTGTGACTATTGAAGACAAAAGCGGAAATCTGTTCAACGGGAATATAGTAATCCATGAGGATCGCCCATATTTTACAACAGATACAAATGGTATCAGGGAGTTGTATTTGTTGTCCACTGGTGCATTGGCAAAGTTTAAGTACCTTGGGGGTTCTCGCTTCTACATGTTCATCCCTTTGGAAGATTGATGAGTTTTGATATTTTGATTAGTACTTATTGACTGCGGTGTATTTTTATGTTTTGATCGTTAATTAGTACTTATTAAACTTTTTTTTATAAACCATTATTAAACTTGCGTTAATTAATGTATATGTTTTCTTGATCATATTGACTGTGGTGTTTTGGATCGTTAGTACATCATATTTACATTTTCTATTTATTTAAAAAAAATATTGGTGTATTTTGTTTATATCAGAAATTAAAAATCAATGGGGTAATAGTTGAAAAACAATATTTGGTCGGCAGGATTAAGTTACAGGAAAATTTTTAAAAAAATCAAAATTGGCGACCGAAATAGCGACCGAATATCGGTCACCAAATTAGGCGAGCTGGGCATGCAACCAACTATACGGCGACCGAAATATATAATTGTGCGACCGAAATATCGGTCGCAGATTTGCGACCGAAATATAAGTTCGGTCGCTAAACATTTAGCGACTAGGGTTTCTGCTACCCCCTTAATTCGGTCGCTAAACAGTATAGCAACCGAATTATCAAGTTTAGCGACCGAAATATTCGGTCGCTAAATAGGTTTTTTTTTTTTGTAGTGACTTCTCAAAAATATCCAAACCTTTGTGCCAGTTGCTAGAGCATGACAGGCCCTATGAGAACAATGAGGAATGTTTGAAGGCATTTCAAACTTTGAAATCTGCCCTAATTACTGCTCCCATCATAGTCCCACCAGATTGGGAAAAGTCCTTTGAGTTAATGTGTTATACGAGTGATTTTGTTGTTGGAGCAGTATTGGGGCAAAGGCATAAAAAGATCTTCCATCATGTGCACTATGCCAACAAGTCTTTAATTGATGCACAGATTAATTACACCACCACTAAGAAGAAAATGCTGGCTATAGTATTTGCATTTGAGAAATTCAGAGCTTACTTGGCAGCGACCAAGGTGGTGGTCTACACTGATCACTCTGCCATCAAATATTTGATTGACAAGAAGGATGCCAAGCCAAGAGTAATCAGATGGGTTCTTCTACTCCAAGAATTTGATCTTGAAATTATATATAAAATGTGTGGAGAATCAAGTGGCTGATCACTTGTCAAGGCTGCCATAAGGTGTGGCAGAATCAAAAAATGTGGTTATTGGAGAAACTTTCCCTGATAAGCATTTGTTGTCAATACAAAATGTTGCAGCACCTTGGTATGCAGATGTTGTGAGGGAAAGAAGATTCATAAAGATGTTTTATCCTGGTTTACTCTCTTCCAACCAAGAGCTATGTCCAGTCCCTTCTACTTGAAGGTTTTTTACACTATAAACCAATAGCTATACAAGTATTCAACTCCTCTTCAGGCTTACAATCACTCAAGTATTCAACACCTCTTTAGGCTCTCTCTAACTTAAAAGATTTAAAGATTGATCTATAATCTCACTATGTGTGAGGGTATGAAAGTTTAAGATCAAATGAGATTACAATGAAAGTAATCGAGAGAAGTTTGTGCAGAGGTTTGGCACTTTTGAATATTATAGCTTCGATATCTTCTTTACTGGGGTCATCCAATATTTATAGAGTTCTTTAGCTTTAGCTCTTCTTCAACGGTCTTCAAAAATATCTGTTTAGACATAGCATTAAATACTAGGATCCGTTGAGTTTTTATAACTTGATATGTGATCTTCAGAAAAACACTCTTGGTTATAAGCAAAGCTGGAAATGGTTTTGTCACTTCTATCGTGTACTCGAAAGTAGCTTTATGTCTTTCCTTCTTTGTACTTTATTAACCTTTACAACAGCGTGTGTGTCAGAGTACAAAGTTTTGTGTATTAGATGGTACTATGCTTCTTTTACCAAGAAACAAAGTCATAAACAATTCAAATGACACAGGAAAGGATACGGGGACATTTGAAATTAAATAATCCACCATTTGAAATAAATTCGTTGTCTAGACGAGTGAAAAACATATACGTCTTTGGACGTGTATTTTGAACATAGAGCAAGAAGTAACTAGTTAGTCCACTAAAACCTCGTCCAGTAGTTCTATCGGGTAGACTAGTGTGGCTTAACTTTGTTTGTATTGGGTAGTCTAGTCAGTTACTCATCTAGCTTCTATCGGGTAGACTACATGTCTTTGCACTTGTTCTTTTCCTGAAGGATTTAAAACCTCGTCTAGCACTTCTTATACTTGATATACTTAGGGACTCGTCTATCGATAACCTTTTAGACTAGTTATTTACCAGATGAGTTTGAGAGCTCGTCTAGCGAGTAAACCTTGGACCCGCGATGCTTTTAGACTTTCCTAAGAAAAATTTTAGACTAGTTTCTTGTTGGACGAAATCTAGGCAAGTATACCTAGTCGTACAAGTAATACGGTGGTGAGACCGGTTATCGTATCCACGGATCGGTTTCCAATTACCAATTCCAAATTCAACAACTATCTAGACTAAACTTTGAATGAAAAGAAATTAAAACATAAAACAAAGCAATAAAATATTTTTGGTTTTCTTGGGAACTTTAAACAAACACTTGGAGTGCAGAAAGAGGTGTTGGGATTAAATTTCACCAAACCTTAGCCTCATGCAATACCAACACTAGATACCTCCCATTCATGCTTCAAATATTAAAATCAACCCACGAAATTACTCAAGCCCTAATTCCTTAGATGACAAGAGCCTAAATCCACTAATAGACCCTAATTCCTTAGGTGGCCTAGATTAATGAATTTGCATTAAGAGTAGGGATTACGCGATTACTAATAAACCAAACTCCATTCCTAGATGCAAGGTTTACTAGGTGATTAATTCCAGATCAAGAATTGATAAGAACGTCCCCATTGCAAATCAAATATTAAAACCAGTTTATGGGTAGCTAAACCACAAAAAGCATTAAGCGTAGGAATTAAACACTAATACGAAGGCATGAACACAGATTAATCAATCATGGTAAATACATAATATTCAGTTTGGTTACATCTAATCCCAACAACAGGGATTTAGCTACTCATAGGGAAATCCAAAACTAAAACAGTAGGGACAAGGGAAAGAAGAAACTCCATTGGAAGCTTTTCCCAGCCGTCGGCCTCCTTTTATTCTAGGGTTCCAGTCCTCCTCAACCGCCAGCCTCCAAGGTCTTCCTAGGGTGAAAGTGCTCCTAGGGTAAAAGTCCCTGTTTTTTCTGTGTGTCTGTGATCTGGTCCAAGTCCAGAGATCTCTCTTTCTATCTATTCTGCGCTCCTATTTATAGAGAGGCCGCACGTCACGGCCGTGATGACCATCACGTCTAGGCCGTGACGTGTTCTGGAATGGGCGCGCTTTCAATTTTTGAGCATCACGGCTAGGCCGTGATCAGTTTTGCCTAGCCTGTCACGGCCGTGATGGTCATCACGGCTAGGCCGTGACAGCTTCTGACTTTTGCCTTCAATCTTCTCGGTTTTCTTGATCATGGCCGTGATGGTCATCACGGCTAGGCCGTGATGGCCTCTTCTTGGTTCATTTTCTTCCCTTTTCAAGCTCTATCTTCATCCAAGGTCCATCATGGCTCATTTTGGGCATTTTATCTTTAATTTATGCAAAACAACACCACGAAACCACCTTACCCGTTCCAAGGTAAAAACTAACTAAAATCAAATTAAATATGCCTAAACTATATGAAAATGCATGTAAAAATGTACATGAAATATGATGTGAAATCACACTATCAAATCACCCCAAGATTATTTATTTGCTTGTCCTCAAGCAATCATTAAGGCCAGAAGATATAGATAATCAGATCACGGATAGTGAACCAAGAACCCGAGTGATAACTAATCCAAGTAACAGGCATTTTCAAATAATTCAGCAAGAGACAATCAGTTTCAAGTCCAATTAGAAGCTTAGGTTTCTTAGACTCATATTCTCACTGATTCGGGCACTCTTTCTCACCCGAAAATCACCCCAAGCTTAATATTTTGCTTGGCATTCTTTCTCACCTCACTCAAGTGTTTAGGGATATATGATAATTCGCTCCATTTTCCTCAAGGAATGAATTCTACCATAGGCTTGACTATCAACCAAATCTCTACTTTATTAATGAAAACAATTAAGAATCAAGAGGTCTTTCGTTTTGGTTGTAACGGGGTCATGGGATTTATCGTTTGGTGGGGAAATCAAGAAAAGGATATTTCAAAAGGGCTAAAAAAAATCATCAAGCATTGCAAAACATGACACCTTCTAAAATACCTTTTTGGGTTTTGATTCATCTTTCCACCTTTCTTTCTTTCTTTTCATTTTATTTCTCATTTTCTTTTGTCATCCCCTTCTCTATACATATTTCTTTTCCTTTATTTTATTTTATTTGGATAAGGGGATATTTTCAATTCAAGAGAAATATTTTTCATCCCATACTTTTTCAAACTACCTTTTCATCCTTTTGTGTAATACTTTAGAAGGTCTCTGTTGGTGACGCCGACAAGTGTACCGGGTCGTCGCAAGTAATAAAAATAACACGGTAAGTAATTACCGAAGTCGAACTCAGGGATTGGGCTACTAATTCGACTAATCCGCGGGAAATCCGATACGTTTGGTCAAGTTACAGAAGGTGGTTGAGGGAGAGAGAATAAGAGAATAGGATCGAAATTCAATTAACAATCTATTAAACTAATTAACTAAAAATCTGAAATTAGAATATCCAAGGTCTCAAATCCACCTACCCAATCATGTATAGTGTCCAAGTGATGATGAATTCCTCCCTAGTTCAATTACAATGTCAACCGGGACCCCTAAATTCTCCTATATCCACTGTCGTGCTCAATAGGACGTATTCGACGATTGGATTAATTACTTACTAGGTCTCATAATCCTAATCTCGAATTTGGTTAATTCTTGTTCCCTATAAGGTTGCACTAATCTCCTAAATCCACTGTCGTGCTCATTATTCGATTAGTGATTCCAATCCAAGTTCTAAAACGCGAATCGCCGTTCGGCCTCAAACACGTTTAACTAGTTAATCACGCAACACATATGATTAAGCATTCAAAACAGAATTGGAAAACATGAATTAAAAGAAGGAAAGGAAAACATACATCACATCGAATCTACACTGCCATGGGCGGCTTCATTGATCCCTCGGACGAAGGGATTAGTTCCTCATGCTCATAGACAAACACTCGGACATAATCACCATATCAAAATAAGGAAAAGAAAAAGGGAGACGCAGCTCCAAAGAGAAAAGGATTCGTAACTACTACTGATCTAAACAGTGGCCAAAACCCTCCTCTAAAAACTCTCCCCAATCTGATCCGAAACAGCCTTTAAATAAGGATTCTGAATCTTGCTCGCTCGCGGGGCGAGCACTCCTTCGCGAGGCAAATTTGAGTATTGGCGCGCTTTCAAATTTGGATTTTCGCGAGGCGATGGTGTGTTCGCGGGGCGAGTCTTCCAACTTCAATCTGTCACAGCCGTGACATTCATCACGGCTAGGCCGTGATGGTCCTGTCTTCCAGGGTCTTCAGGCTCTCGCGAGGCGAGTTGTCTTTCGCGGGGCGAGACTTCAAACCTAAATCTGTCACAGCCGTGACCTTCATCACGGCTATGCCGTGATGGTCTCTGTCTAGCAGGTCTTCAGACTCTCGCGGGGCGAGAATAGTCTCGCGTGGCGATCCAGAAATGATGACTTTTGCTGCTTTGTTGACCTTCAGTCTCGCGAGGCGAGCATACACTCGCGGGGCGAGTGTCTCCAGAAGTGCTTTTTCCACTGCTTCTTGACTTTCCTTGACTCCCGGAGCTTCACTTATTGACCTGAAAACACCAAAAGCAACCAAAAGCATAATTCTATCCAAAATAAGCTAAAAACTACACAAAAGACGCAAAACGAGTCAAAGTCCAACTTAGGAACAAAACAAGGCAAATTTGGGCAAAAACGAGATTGAACTCGAATAATTTGCACAAAAACCATTGTCCATCTAGTTATAAAACTATATAAGCCGAAGGCTTATCAAAACACCCCAAACTTAAACCTTGCTTGTCCCCAAGCAAGCTTAAAACTCAAAAACGACTCAAGACTTGGCAAGCCTAAAGGAATCAATCGATTTCGCACAAATTTCATGCAATCAAAGCAGTTTTTCTCCAATGATCTCCCCCCTACATTAATGTAATCCCCACATTCATCTACTTTAAACAATTGAGAATTTATCATTCATGCCATCATTAATCTAAGTTGAGGATCAGGGTCACACACAAAAGGAAGATCACCAATTTCAAACAATTGCCTTCCTCACAAGGGTATGTAAAATTTCACTCATTCGCTCAAATTCGTCTAGGCTTTCAACTTTTTCACTCAATTTCACGTATCAAGAGCACTTCCCATGAATTTGATTTTCATCTCAACAATGGTTCCCACGAAAACATGTATGCAACATCAGAAGGTCTTTTAAAGGTTGTAATGGGGCCCTGGCTCAAGGTAGGATATTCGAGGATATTAGGCTTAAGTCCCTAGGAACTAAGAGAGCATGAGCATTAAACACATTTTCCACTCAAATTCCTTTTTTCATTTTTCTTTTTGCCTCGGGTGACTACAACCTTTTCCTTGCTATTTTTTTTTTCTGTTTTGCCCCTTTTCTTTTTGGCAATTTTTTTTTTATTGCCTTGGGTTTCAACTTTTATTTTTCTTTTTCTCACCCCAAAATGACATATCTCCTTGTAGTCACCCCAAACTTAGTTTCTCACAACCCTTCTCTTGCTCACTTCCATGCTCTCCTAATCCTAAGATCGGGTTAACATGGTTTTTTTCAGATTTTCGGCTTATAATTTAGGGTCATCAAGAACAATAGGCTAATTAGGCTCAACGGGGCTAACTAGGGAACATGCATTAGGGATGGTTCTCTTTAGGCCAAGTAGTTATTCAAAGAAAATTGCCTAAATCATTTGATGTAACACATAAACATGCAAACCATATAGAGATTCAAGCAAATTCGGGAAAGTGCAACTTAACAGTGATTCACACATTCAAAAATAGAGTTGGAGGCTCAAATCCTCACCTGGACATTTTGCAAATTGTTTGACCGAGATATGATTCCTAGTGTGTGCACCCCCTCACCCCAAACTTATCATAAGTCAAGTAATCACAACAAAGTTCTCAAAGTTCAGTTTTCAATTTTTAAGTGGGGATAAACTTTTCTAATTTCAGAACCTAGGGGGAAATCATCAATGGTCAAATAATTCATGCAATCAATCTACGCTCAATCTAATTAAAATCCAACAAGCTTGCCGACACGACATTTCATACACAAACTCTTGATCTTCTCAAATTATTCAAGAGTGACAAACAAAAACAAAAACAAAAACAAAAACAAAACAAAACAAAAGTTAGGAGAGGAGAGGGATACCTAGCTTGGGTTGCCTCCCAAGTAGCGCTTGTTTAACGTCCCGAGCCTGACTTATTAAGAAGCATCCACCTGGATCCCATAGTCTGTGGTACAGAGGCCAAGAGATGCTCATCATGTCAAATCCTCCACCCGGATCCCATGGTTTGTGAAGTGTCCCTTGTAGGAGCAATATGACTCTATCCATACTTCCATCTAGTCTGAGTGTGAAAACTTCTTTGACCTCCGTAATTATGAACTCACTTCCTCTCGGGTCAAATGGTGTTTCTACGAGGAAGTGTGTCAGACAAGTGGGAGGGTCTAACTTACCAATGTTCACACATGCATGCAAGCCAACATATTTATTTAACGCATCAAAATCAGGTTGCTTGGCAAGCATGGTGAAATCCCCTACCACTTTATCTTCATTTTGCTCTCTACCCCCTTGCTCCGGTGCCTTGTCACTTGTCAACTTCTCTTCCTTAGGTTGCTCTTCCTCAACATGTGGTTGCTCCGGTGCCATGTCACTTGTCAACTCCTCTTCCTTAAGTTGCTCTTCCTCAACATGTGGTAGTTCTTCCTCAACTTCCTGAGAAATAGTTGCATCCCAGTCAGATTCCCACACCCTATCGCTTCTAGTTGTTATGGCTTCGTATTGGTCCTTAGGGTTGTTCTTTGTGTCACCTGGGAACATGCATGTTAGACGCTCCTTTTGTTGCTCTACGAACTGACCCAACTCCTCTGATGCCGCATTCGCCTTCTCAAATGATGTGGCCATACAACTTGCCAACTTGTCCATTGCCGCATTTGTCCTCTCAAGAGCCAACTCCCAAGGTTGTCTTCCACCATCCTGTTGAGGTTGTTGTTGCCAATTCTGTTGAGGTTGTGGCTGCCAGGCTAGATCATCGTCAGCATTACTCCAAGCGAAACCCGGATGGTCTCCCCTCAGATCACCCCAATACTGATTCTGACTCTGATAGTTGTTTTGGGGCACGCTGTCATAGAAATTATGCCATGGTTCCACATATTCTTGAGAGAAGTAGAACAGACAACTCCAAGTGTCATGGTTCCCATTACAATATTCGCAACCCGGAAGCATTCCTTCGTGTACCTCGCATACAAAGCAAGGCAAGACCAAGTGGAATCAAAGAAGTAGAGAGAGATAATAATAAAATAAAAATAAAAATAAAAATAAAAATAACTTAACCAAATAATCAAATTTCCCTAAAATTAGAAAAATTGGTTGTGCCAATCCCCGGCAACGGCGCCAAAAACTTGTTGGAGACGCCGGCAAGTGTACCGGGTCGTCGCAAGTAATAAAAATAACACGGTAAGTAATTACCGAGGTCGAACTCGGGGATTGGGCTACCAATTCGACTAATCCACGGGAAATCCGATACGTTTGGTCAAGTTACAGAAGGTGGTTGAGGGAGAGAGAATAAGAGAATAGGATCGAAATTCAATTAACAATCTATTAAACTAATTAACTAAAAATCTGAAATTAGAATATCCAAGGTCTCAAATCCACATACCCAATCATGTATAGTGCCCAAGTGATGATGAATTCCTCCCTAGTTCAATTACAATGTCAACCGGGACCCCTAAATTCTCCTATATCCACTGTCGTGCTCAATATGACGTATTCGACGATTGGATTAATTACTTACTAGGTCTCATAATCCTAATCTCGAATTTGGTTAATTCTTGTTCCCTATAAGGTTGCACTAATCTCCTAAATCCACTGTCGTGCTCATTATTCGATTAGTGATTCCAATCCAAGTTCTAAAACGCGAATCGTCGTTCGGCCTCAAACACGTTTAACTAGTTAATCACGCAACACATATGATTAAGCATTCAAAACAGAATTGGAAAACATGAATTAAAAGAAGGAAAGGAAAACATACATCACATCGAATCTACACTGCCATGGGCGGCTTCATTGATCCCTCGGACGAAGGGATTAGTTCCTCATGCTCATAGACAAACACTCGGACATAATCACCATATCAAAATAAGGAAAAGAAAAGGGAGACGCAGCTCCAAAGAGAAAAGGATTCGTAACTACTACTGATCTAAACAGTGGCCAAAACCCTCCTCTAAAAACTCTCCCCAATCTGATCCGAAACAGCCTTTAAATAAGGATTCTGAATCTTGCTCGCTCGCGGGGCGAGCACTCCTTCGCGAGGCGAATTTTAGTATTGGAGCGCTTTCAAATTTGGATTTTCGCGAGGCGAGGGTGTGTTCGCGGGGCGAGTCTTCCAACTTCAATATGTCACAGTCGTGACATTCATCACGGCTAGGCCGTGATGGTCTCTGTCTTCCAGGGTCTTCAGGCTCTCGCGAGGCGAGATGTCTTTTGCGGGGCGAGACTTCAAACCTAAATCTGTCATAGCCGTGACCTTCATCACGGCTATGCCGTGATGGTCTCTGTCTAGCAGGTCTTCAGACTCTCGCGGGGCGAGAATAGTCTCGTGTGGCGATCCAGAAATGATGACTTTTGCTGCTTTGTTGACCTTCAGTCTCGCGAGGCGAGCATACACTCGCGGGGCGAGTGTCTCCAGAAGTGCTTTTTCCACTGCTTCTTGACTTTCTTTGACTCCCGGAGCTTCACTTATTGACCTGAAAACACCAAAAGCAACCAAAAGCATAATTCTATCCAAAATAAGCTAAAAACTACACAAAAGACGCAAAACGAGTCAAAGTCCAACTTAGGAACAAAACAAGGCAAATTTGGGCGAAAACGAGATTGAACTCGAATAATTTGCACAAAAACCACGGTCCATCTAGTTATAAAACTAGATAAGCCGAAGGCTTATCAGTCTCCTATCAAGCATCATTCATCAAATTATTTCAAGGTACCAATAAAAGTATTTTATTCTTTCAGGCTCAAAATTGGGTAACTAAGGGGTAGCATTTAGTCATTCAAAGCTCAGAAGGCCGGAAAAATACCTAGTGCCTCAATCATTTTCAAAAATGTTTTCAAAAATCTTTAAGCTTCAAAATGGTTTCAAGTCAAGTTCTAGAGAAAACAATCCAAGAGGAATAACACTCTATCACAAAGAATGGGGTGGATTTAGTGAGTACCCCTAGTTGGCTGAAAATCTCACATTTCAGTAGTTCAAAAATCAGTGAGAAACGCAAATCTACGGAACCATATGCTAATTATCAACTATCAAAGATCATCTCAAGAATTTTTTTATTTGTAGCCTTATCACAAGAATAAAAAATTGGGTTCAACAATTCACTATCTCAAGTTAATTGGCACTTAGTTATCACAATTTGGATGCATAATCTAAGCAAGGGGGCAATCGAATCATGTGATCATGCAAAACTATCATGCCTATATGAATGCAACATGCAAAATGCAAAAATTTTAAAAAAAATGTAAAAATACCGCTACCCCAAGCTTAAAAACTTACATTGTCCCCAATGTAAATAATCAAGTCGGAGAGAGGAGAAAAATGGAACAACTCACCGAGGCGGTAGCGGGTGTTGGCTCACATGCCTAGTCAGAGGGATTGCATGAAAAAATGTGTCACGGCCGTGATGCTCATCACGAGCAGGCCGTGATCAATTCTGGTTCATAGGCTGGCCTGTCACGGTCGTGACCTCCATCACGGCTAGGCCGTGATGCTCTCTGATCTTCAGGGTCCTCTCATCAGGCCCGTGATGAGTATCACGACTGGGCCGTGATCCTTTCTGGTCTCCTCATTAATCTCATCACAGTCGTGACCAGTGTCACGGCCTGGGCGTGATGGTTGCTGACTTTGTTTCTCTCTGCCCATTTTGCTTCTCCTTTCTACTTGGCCTGAAAACACTTAAACAAATCTATTAATTTATTTTCCTCTTGATCTTCTCAAATTATTCAAGAGTGAAAAATGAAATAAAAAGAAAACGAATGGAAAAATAAAAATAAAAATTGGGTTGCCTCCCAATAAGCGCTTCTTTAACGTCACTAGCTTGACGTGATCGCGAAGCTTCCACCCGGATCCCATACCTTGTGGTATAAGGGCCATTTGATTCTCACAGTGTAACGGCATCCTCCCGGATCCCATAGCTTGTGGAGTGGCGATTGCAGAGGCAATATGACTCCACCCTTACTTCCTCCTAGCCAGTGTGTGAAAACTCCATTGACATTTTTAAGTGTAATAACGAACTCACTTCCGCCCAGGTCAACTGGTATTTTTACGAGGAAGTTTGACAGACAAGTGGAAGGGACTAACTTAGCAGTGTCCACACATGCATGTAAGCCGACATATTTGTCTAATACAGCAAATTCAGCAAGCATGGTGGAGTCCACTACCACTTCATCTTCATTTTGAACTATCCCCAAAACCATATTTTGCTCAAATTGTGCTGCATGTGACTCTTGTACTAACTGTTTGCAAATCTCCTCAACTTGCGTTTTGAAGTTCTGCTTCACAGCTTCGATACTGTCACAGTTGGTTCTGATTTTGGTCTCAGAGGTGGATAGTTCTTGGGAATATTGTTCTAGAGCAGCTTTCAAAGGTGTCTGCTCATTCCATTCCCATTCCTTAATTTCCCAAGGATTTGTGGAAGGTAATTCCTCTTCTTTTGACTCGTCTACCACCACCACCTCATCTTCATTTCGATCTATCCCCACAGCCATATTCTGCTCAAATTCTGCTTCATGTGGCTCTATGGGAATCAACCATGGTGGTGGAGGTGGTAAATACGAGCAAAATGTTTCCCAATCCTCCTTGGAGTATATATATACAAGCTCGCCAGTCATACAATCGACTCGTGCTGGAATATCATGAGATGAAGAAAACTCCATGAAGAATTCTCCCAAATCTATATCGTCTTCCCAACACCAGTTGTCCTCCAAAATATGACTAGAAGCTTCCCCATCAGATGGATAATAATAATTGTCCATGAATTGCATCCACCTTGCACAAACAGAACTTAAAAGAAAAAATCAAGTATATACAGGAAAAATAAGAAAAAAAAAATAAAAATGTCTAAATTAGTTGCCTCCGTTGTTACTAATGACATTGGCAAAACCAATCCCCGGCAACGGCGCCAAAAACTTGTTGGACGAAATCTAGGAAAGTATACCTAGTCGTACAAGTAATACGGTGGTGAGACCGATTATCGTATCCACAGGGATCGGTTGCCAATTACCAATTCACAAATTCAACAACTATCTAGACTAAACTTTGAATGAAAAGAAATCAAAACATAAAACAAAGAAATAAAATATTTTTGGTTTTTTGGGAACTTTTAACAAACACTTGGAGTGCAGAAAGAGGTGTTGGGATTAAATTTCACCAAACCTTAGCCTCATGCAATACCAAGACTAGATACCTCCCATTCATGCTTCAAATATTAAAATCAACCCACGAAATTACTCAAGCCCTGATTCCTCAGATGACAAGAGCCTAAATCCACTAATAGACCCTAATTCCTTAGGTGGCCTAGATTAATGAATTTGCATTAAGAGTAGGGATTACGCGATTACTAATAAACCAAACTCCATTCCTAGATGCAAGGTTTACTAGGTGATTAATTCCAGATCAAGAATTGATAAGAACGTCCCCATTGCAAATCAAATCTTAAAATCAGTTTATGGGTAGCTAAACCACAAAAAGCATTAAGCGTAGGAATTAAACACTAATACGAAGGCATGAACACAGATTAATCAATCATGGCAAATACATAATATTCAGTTTGGTTACATCTAATCCCAACAACAGGGATTTAGCTACTTATAGGGAAAGCCAAAATTAAAACAGTAGGGACAAGGGAAAGAAGAAACTCCATTGGAAGCTTTTCCCAGCCGTCGGTCTCCTTTTATTCTAGGGTTCCAGTCCTCCTCAACCGCCAGTCTCCAAGGTCTTCCTAGGGTGAAAGTGATCCTAGGGTAAAAGTCTGTGTTTTTTTGTGTGTCTGTGATCTGGTCCAAGTCCAGAGATCTCTCTTTCTGTCTGTTCTGCGCTCCTATTTATAGAGAGGCCACGCGTCACGGTCGTGATGGCCATCACGGCCAGGTCGTGACGTGTTCTGGAATGGGCGTGCTTTCAAATTTGGAGCATCACGGCCGTGATCAGTTCTGCCTGGCCTATCACGGCCGTGATGGTCATCACGGCTAGGCCGTGACAGCTTCTGACTTTTACCTTCAATCTTCTCAGTTTTCTTGATCATGGCCGTGATGGCCTCTGCTTGGTTCATTTTCTTCCTTTTTCAAGCTCTATCTTCATCCAAGCTCCATCATGGCTCATTTTGGGCATTTTATCTTTAATTTCTGCAAAACAACACCACGAAACCACCTTACCCGTTTCAAGGTAAAAACTAACTAAAATCAAATTAAATATGCCTAAACTATATGAAAATGCATGCAAAAATGTACATGAAATATGATGTGAAATCACACTATCATTTCCTCTTCTAGCGATAAATAATACAGTCCTGCATACTGAAATAGACAAGTAAGTTTTCAACATAACTTTGCCATACAAATTTAATATTTTTGTTAACATCAAAACCTGAGAGATTAATTAACCAAAAACACTTTGGTTCCAACAATCTCCCCCTTTTTGATGATGACAAAAACTTATTAAATTTGAGTGTACAAAGTCTAAGAGAGCCAAAAAGGGCTCCCTCTAAGACAAAGCATTCAGCAATTAACAAGTCTAATCAAACATTCAGATATGCATCGTAAGTATGATAAGCATTAGAGCATATAACACCTAGGCAGTTTAAACAAGTACCAGAGCATTAATAGGATAGACACATAAATGATTTCAATGAATATAGACAACTTTGTTTTTCAAAACATTTTCAAATTTATCTCTCTATATATATTCTCCCCCTTTTTGTCATCAGACAAAATGGTAAAAGGAGTGGACCATCATTGTCAGTTATAATAGGGGAAAACATAGAGGAAAAAGATAAAGAGATTAAGGATTTGAAGGAGGAAGAGGTGGAGGTGGAGCACGAGGGCCTTGATTTTGTTGAAATCCCTTGGAGGATAACAACTGGAACATTTGTTGGGGGAGAGCATTTGTAGGTCGGATAGCTTGTTGAACACTCCTCTCAAATTGCGCTCCAACCTTCCTAGAAATGTTTTCATCAAGGTCTGGAGGAAGAGTAGTTCTAGAACTCTCAGCTGTAGCTTCCAGATTTCCTTGATTTGGAAAAATGCTTAAGGCCTGGGAAAACTGAGGTGGATTTGGATGTAAAACAGTTAAGGGCATAGGTTGAGAAGCCTGATTTCATGTTGTCTCTGGTCTGCTCCCAGTCTCAGCCATTTCTTCTCCTTGATGGTCAATCTGAACAGCTTCATCATTTCTGCCAGGTCCTTCAACAATAATTTCTTCAATTTCTTCAGAAGGAACCTCAGAAAGTTGCACAAATGGCTTTGGTGTAGGGACATGAGCAACCTAGTGCACTTCATCTTCATAGATGCAAGAGCTCCTAAGAGGAATGCCTAAGGTATCTTCATGGATGAAGAACCTGATATCAGAAAACCCATATCTTCCTCTTACTGTGGGAGTCTCTTCTTTTTTATAAGCAATGAGTCCTGATGAAGAAGCTTGCTTAGCACATATTTTCATGTGGCTCTCCCAGTATCCTCTGACCTAAAAAATAAAACTCTTTTCTTGATCTTGGGCTAGAAGGATATTGATGTAGTCGTGATCAATCTTATCATCCTCATTGGGTTCTAACATTCATCTGGAAGGCACGGGCATTGTTTTCTTTGGTGGTCTGAACTTGCCATCCTTATCCTTGTTTAGATAAATCGTTGGCAATCTGGGGCAAATCCTTGAAGGTTGCATGCCTATTATGGTAGTTCTAGTTGAGTGATGTAACCAGGTTGGAGGAACAAAGTTTGCAGCCCAGATGTATCTTGGCATAGAGATCTCAGTGGTTAGATGACTGTACATGTTATAGTCACAAACGTCAGCTAACACACCATATTCCCTTGGATGAACAAACTTCATCCATTTGACGTTTATGTCAAGGATGAATCTTCTGTATTGATGAGTTCTAGACCTTCAAAACACCACTTTGTCTTCCTTGACCTTGGAGGGTACAGTCCACCACACAGGAATAATATACCTATCAACACCATCAATATGAGGGACAAAATGTGGGAATTTGATAAGGCTGGGATATATTTTCCTTGGTGGGAATTTATTTTGTGGAAGGTGGGTTAAGAGAGGTCCATTAGCATTGTAATGGGCAGAAAGAAAGGGACCTTCTCCTTCATGGGGGATGGGTGAATGCCACGAGTATTGGACAGGTTCTTGTTCATATTCATACTCAGGCAATGGGTAGAAAGGTATAGGTTCAGGTTCAGGGACAGGAGCATGAGTGTGGTACAAGATTCTCCAATTCCTTTTAACTTTGGGCGAGCTTTCAGCTTTACCATCATAAAGAACAAAGGGGTTAGAGTATGGGAATTGGACTTTTGGTAGTTTGGGAACTGGTGCTCTGAGAGGAATGCCATTATCTGGTTGGTTAAACCAGGGGTCATCAGCAGGTATGATTGGTGGGAATTATGGTCTTGGTGGGGAAGAGTTGAATGGTGAAAGATCAAAGAAGTGTTGGGATGATGGTTGTGGTTCAAAGGTTTGTGAAGTTTGTTGTTCTTGGATAGGTGACAGAGGTTGATTTTGGTTTGGTTGTGGTGATTTAGCTTGGG
This sequence comes from Sophora flavescens, assembly GCA_030762895.1. NCBI lineage: Eukaryota > Viridiplantae > Streptophyta > Magnoliopsida > Fabales > Fabaceae > Sophora > Sophora flavescens. The sequence continues at coordinate 25,208,777 of CM061069.1, forward strand.
TGAATGGTTGTGATGGTGCAATGGTGTTGATAGGACCACTAACACTAACATTTTCTATCAAGGTAGCAACAACAATTTCAATAGCAACTGGTGTGGTTGGAGTTACCTCATAAGTCATAAAGGACTTGGCTTTCCTAGTAGGTTGCCTAGCTCTTGTAGGCACAGCAGCAGGAACAACAACTTGCTTCTGCCTTTTCAGAATCAATCCAATTGGCTTATCATCATCATCTTCATCTCATTGTGTGACAGGATGACCTTTCTTGCTCTCTTCTTATTTTGAACAATTTGGGGCTCATCAGTCCTTGATTCCCTGATGACTACCCTAGTAGAGAGCTTCTTAGCAGCAGCTAGATGAGTAGATTTGATAAGTCGTCTAGCACGTTTCTTCTACATAGCTTGAGCCTCATCTTCATTCAGCTCAATCTGTTCTTCGTTAACTTTCATCATCCCTTCTTTCCTAGCTAACTCCACTTGAATCACAGGATCAAGTTTCATCATGACTAAGTTTACCTTTCCAAAGATAGCCGGGGACATGCCCTTAGCCTAGAGAATAGCAGCTTGCTCCTCTGGAAATTTAGCTTCCAGCATGGCATAGAGAAGATAAGACTTGAGAACCTCAGAAAAGAGATGACAGAAAGGTATGGCAGTAGATTTCTCTATCTGTACAACATACTCCTTGAATCTTGTGAAGAGGATATAAGGCAAGTTGATTGCAGATTTAGTCAGAATATGACACAAGCAGAACTTATGGAGGCTAGAGAGGTTGTGCTTTGACCCAGCCTTGTGTAAAATTGTCTTGTTCAGAATTTGATGAAGGATACAAGCTTCATCTTTCATTTACACAGCTTTCCAAGAGTGATTTCTCACTATATCAGATCTCATCAGTATGGTAGCAATAGTTTCTTCACTACCTAACTCTTCTTCCCATTTCTCAGTTAGGGTTAATCCTGTTTGAGGGAAGTTTACCGCAGTTGCTATAGATGCTTCAGATACTACAACTTTAGTGCCCAAAACAGAAGCTTTTACTTCAGTATCAGTTACGATGGGATTTTTCCCGAAAGCCTTAATTAAGTCTGGAAAGACTGAAACTTTCTCGATAAAGAACCCTTCCCAACCAGCAATTTTGATGTATTGACTTACATCAATGTTGAAATATTTCAGAATGCTGAAGTCGAAGTGATGCTCTATTCCGATTTATAGCGAGTTGACAACATGAGTAGAATAGGAGGCCTTTGTTGAAGATTTGGGGATTTTGAGAGACAGAGAGTTCTTTACAAGAGAGGGGTTAAGTTTCATAGCAATTGAAAGGTTTTTAGAGAAAGGGGGAAACTTAAAAAGGTTTCAAAGATGAAAGGTTTTCTTTTTGAGAATAATTATAAATAAAATAAAATAAAATTCAAGACATGTGAGAGGACGTGCATTAAATGCTGACACGCGCAGGTTTCTTGAAAACGTAAAACACAATCTGTACAAATGATGAAAATAACCGACTCAGCAGAGAGAATTTGAAATTAATATGTCTTGAGACATAATAAATGCAAATAATTAATAGAAAATCATAGACGAGGAAGATAGCACATACACACAGGCATTAGAGTAGTTATATAATAAACGAGCATTTAACATACAGTAGTCGACCTTCACTGGATGACATATCATTCAACACAAATCATGTTAAGATGCTTTCTAATAAAGATAAATATGTCCTCGGCTAGAGGTTTAGTGAAGATATATGCCAATTGATAGTCAGTATCCACAAATTGTATATCAAACACACATTTTTGCACATAATCTCTAATGAAATGATGTTTAATATCAATGTGCTTAGCTCTTGAATACAAGATTAGATTTTTGGATAGATTGATTGCAGCAGTGTTATCACACATAAGTGGGATACTACTTATAAACACATTGTAGTCCTCTAATTGAAGTTTGATCCATATAAGTTGAGAGCAACAGCTCAGCTTCAACAGTTGACAATGCAATGGTATTTTGTATTTTGCTTGACCACGAGACTAAATTTTCTCCAATGAAGTGACATCCTCCACTAGTGCTTTTTCTTTCTATGCGATCTCTAGCATAGTCAGTATCACAAAAACCAACTAATCTGTAATCTTCATTTTTATTAAAAAACAAACCAAGATTAGTAGAACCCTTCAAATATCTAAATATTCTTTTTACTGTTGATAAATGAGTTTCTCTAGGATCAGATTGAAAACGAGCACATAAACAAACCCTGAACATAATGTCAGCTCTAGATACAATAAGATATAAAAAATACCTGATCATACCTCTGTATACCTTTTGATCTACATTTTTATCTTTATCATCTTTGTTCAGTATGGATGTGGGGTGCATTGGTGTATTCATTGGCTTGCAGTGATCCAACTTGAACTTCTTTAAGAGTACCTTTGTGTACTTGGTTTGATGGATGTACACCTCGTCCACAGTCTGTTTTACTTGAAGTCCAAGGAAGAACTTAAGTTCTCCCATCATGCTCATTTAAAATTCCTTTTACGTTAGCTTAGAGAATTCCTTGCATAGAGATTCATTAGTAGCTCCAAAGATTTTGTCATCAACATAGATCTGCACAATTATAAATCTGGACTTGTTGGATTTTCTAAACAAGGTTGTATCAACCTTTCCTCTACTGAATCCATTGTCCATTAGAAATGAACTTAGCCTTTCATACCAAGCTCTAGGAGTCTGTTTAAGATCATATAAAGTTTTCTTAAGCTTATATACAGGTTCAGGATGGCTTTGACATTCAAAACCCGGAGGTTGCATGACATACACTTCTTCATTAATGAAGCCATTTAGAAATGTACTTTTCACATCCATTTGATAAAGCATGATATTATGATGTGCAGTAAATGATATTAAAAATGCGAATTGCTTCTAATCTAGTAACTAAAGAAAAGGTTTCAGTATAATTAATACCTTCTTCTAGAGAATAACCTTGAGCAACTAGTCTTGCCTTGTTTCTTACCACTTTACCATTTTCATCAAGCTTATTTCTGTAAATCCATTTGGTTCCAATCACTGACTTATCCTTGGTAAGAGATACAAGAGTCCAGACTTGACTTCTTTCGAATTGATTCGGCTCCTCTTGCATAGCCAGAATCCAACCCTCGTCTACTGTCTTTGGTTCCAACTCAGAGACAAAAGGAGAATCAGCTTGCTCTCTGAAGGTTGACCTAGTCCTACACCTATCACTGGGACTACCAATGATTTGATCTTGAGGATGGTAAGTCTTGAAGTGCCATGACCTTTGAGCATTGTCTTGTTGAGAAGCTGAAGCTCCTGAACCATTCTGGTGATCGTCTACAGATTCATCAGTCTTAATGTTCACTAGATTTTGAGTCCTTGAGCTTCAAATCTGCAAAAGCTTCATCTAGCTGAGCTGTTTGTCAACAAACTTAACATGTATACTTTCTTCCACAATCAAAGTTCTAGAATTATAGACTCTAAACCCTTCATCTAGCTCTCACGAGGTTATGCTTATTTAGCTTTGAAATTAACTTCAACCTTGCATAACCTAGCCTTTTGTTCCAAATTCATCGCTCAACTTCAATGGACACTAGACATGTGACACTTTGATTTGAGAGGTCCTCCAAGTCAATCTTATACAGATTGTTTTGCCTCTTAGTAGAGAACAATAGTGACCCATCAAGTGTCTTGACACCACACATGTTTTTGTCAAAGGAAACAACATACCCACTATCACACAATTGACTTATGATTAGCAAGTTGTGTTTTAATCCTTTAACTAACAAAACATTATCAATGGAGGGAAAATGATGTTTACCAATTTTACCTACTCCAATGATCTTCCCTTTTTGATCACCTCCAAAGGTAACCCAACCACCATCTTTAAGTCTAAGGTCTTGGAACATACACTTTTCTCCAGTCATGTGACATGAGCATCCACTGTCCAAGTACCAAGATGCGTGTTTCTTTCCTGTTGTTAAGCAAATTTGCTACAAGTTTAATCATGTTCTTAGATACCCAGATTGACTTGGGTCCTTTCTTGATAGTAGTCACTGGATGAGCATGCTTAACATATTTATTATGTATGCATTTAGAAGTAACATGACCACTTTTACCACATACTTTACACTATGTATTGGACGAGCCAGTTTTTGTTTTATGATGTTGTTCATGAGTTCTTATAACTTTGTGTTGTCCATGAGGTTTTGACACTTTATCAGATGCATCCTCCTTCTCTTTGTCATAGCCTAGGCCAGACTTATCATGAGGTGATCTAGAGTACCTCAGTATCAAGTTTAACTTTTTTGAGTCACCTACAAATTTAGACAGGTTATATATCAAATCCTGTTTCAGTTTTGTAACTTCACAGCGAACATTGGGCTCAACATTGAGTTTTTCAGATAGACTGATATTCTCATACCTTAGCTTCTTGTTTTCATCAACAAGAGCTTGTTTTTCAATGCAAATTCTATCATACTCTTTTGTTAAATTAGAAAATTTCTTCCTAAGGTTTTTATATTCATCAGACAGAATGGATGAGTTACTTAACAACTCATCAAATGCTTCTTGCAGAGTATACGAGTCAGAATCCATTACCTCAGCATCTGTATATTCACTATATGAAGAAGTGCTAGCCATAAGACAGATGTTTGCTTCTTCCTCAGCTCCTTCTTCTTCTTTTTCAGATGATGACAGATCCAGATCCTCCTATGTAGCCATCAGACCTTTCTTCTTTTTGAAGAATTTCTTTTTGTCCTTCATCTTTGGACAATCTGCTTTGAAATGACCAGGCTTTTTGCACTCGAAGCACAAGGGTGGACCTTTATCTTTGGAGCCCGACTTGTCTTTGGTGAACTTTTTATTGAACAGCTTCCTTCTGAAACCACCTTTCTTTCTCCACATGTGTTGGATCTTTGTGGAGATGAAAGACAATTCATCCTCATCATATCCTTCATCACTGTTAGAAGGGCCTGAGGATTCCTCAGCCTTTTGAACTTTTAAAGAGCTGGCCTTTTTAGCCTTTAGGGCAATGGACTTCCCATTTCTAGTACTCTCTTAGCTCTTCTAGAATGAGAGTGTTGAGATTCTTAGCTTCTTGACTAGCAGTGACCTTAGGTCTTCACTGTTTTTGTAAGCTCCTCAAGATTTTTATGACATGATCTCTATTTTCACAAGTCTTTCCAAGAGATCTTAGACCATTTGTGATGGTTTGGAATCTACCAAACATTTGATCAATGGTTTCATGTTCAGTCATTTTGAATAGTTCATACTGGTGAACCAGCATGCTTATCTTTAACCCTTTCACTTGAGATGACCCTTCATGAGCTAGGGCTAGAGTATCCCATATTTCCTTAGCTGTGTTACAACTATGGACTTTATCATGCTCAGATCTGGTGATAGCACACATCAGGTAGTGTTTGGCCTTTAGATTGAGTTGATGTTGAGTCTTTTGTTCAGCAGTCCACTGAGCTCTAGGAATAGCATCTCCATTATCACCTCTTGGCTCAGTATAGCCAGTTTCAATAAGCTCCCAGATATCCACATATTTTGCATCAAGAAAAGCCATCATTCTCTTTTTCCAATAGTCATAATCGCTGCCATCAAAGAGTTGAGGTCTGTTGATTGCTTGTCTTTCTGTATCCATGCTTGTTGGATCGTAATACCTCAACACTTGTTAGATGCTCAACCCTTTCGAGGCTGAGCTCTGATACCAACTGAAGTTATCACAGGGAAACACAAGAATGGGGGTTGAATTGTGTTTCTTAACATTTTTTCAAAAATCCTTTTCTAAAACCTTTTTGCAAGCAAGTGGTGAAGTAAATACACAATTAAAATCCTTGTAAGGAAATTCACAAACTCATAATCAAGTCCCCACAGTTAGTATAAAGAAAGACTGTAAAGAGTTAGGGAAAGAAGATTCACAAAGATGTTTTATCCTGGTTCACTCTCTTCCAACCAAGAGCTACGTCCAGTCCCTTCTACTTGAAGGTTTTCTCCACTATAAACCAATAGCTTTACAAGTATTCAACACCTCTTCAGGCTTACAATCACTCAAGTATTCAACACCTCTCCAGGCTCTCTCTAACTTAAGAGATTTAAAGATTAATCTATAATCTCACTATATGTGAGGGTATGAAAGTTTAAGATCAAATGAGATTACAATGAAAGTAATCGAGAGAAGTTTGTGCAGAGGTTTGGCACTTTTGAATATCAGAGCTTCGATATCTTCTTTACTGGGGTCGTCCAGTATTTATAGAGTTCTTCAACTTGAGCTCTTTCTTCTTCAACGGTCTTCAAAAATATCCGTTTAGACATAGCATTAAATGCTAAGATCATTAAGTTCTGATAACTTGATATGTGATCTTCAAAAAAGCACTCTTGGTTATCAGTGGAGCTGGAAATTGTTCTGTCACTTCCCTCTTGTACTCGAAATTAGCTTTCTGTCTTTCCTTCTTTGTATCAACTTTACAGCAGCGTGTGTGTCAGAGTACAAAGTATTCTATGGTACTATGTTTCTCTTACCAAGAAACAAAGTCATAAACAATTCAAATAACACAGGAAAGGATATGGGGACATTCGAAATTAAATAATCAATCATTTGAAATAAATTTGATGTCTAGACGAGTGAACATAGAGAAAGATGTAACTAGGTTGTCCACTGATACCTCGTCTAGTAGTTCTATCGGGTAGACTAGTGTGACTTAACTTTGTTTTTATTGGGTAGTCTAGTCAGTTACTTGGGATGGCAATTTGGACCCTACCCTATGGGTACCCATAACAAATACCCACAATAGGTAGGGTACCCGCTCTATGGGTATGGGCTCGGGTTGGTGCGTAATTTTGGTTGCTGAAAATTGTTCCAGTTTGTAACTAAAAGTGCTTGGTGCGGTTCTTTCATTGTTGGGGGTGCTAGTGTGAGAATCATGTACCTTCAATTTGACAATTTGTCAGACATGTTCACATAATGGGGCAGCAACCTCATGCTTATATTGTTTTCTTGGGCTTGTTCTCTTGGTTTTTTGGTAGGCTTGTGTAATATGCATACAGATGCATACTCATCTTGTATTATAATTACATTGGTCCTATTATAAATGGGTTGAGTACCCCTTATACTCATTATTCAATATAATTATTTGCTTATAAAAAAATTAGATATAATTATAATTATATATAATTTATTTATTTACAAATTCATGAATTTATTGTTTTGGATATTTATTGTGATTTTAATCGTTTCGGATGTTTTAAAAGTTTTTTATATAATTATATTAGATTATATAATTATAATTATATATAATTTATTTATTTACAAGTTTATGAATTTATTGTTTTGTTGCTTATTGTGATATTTACTCGTTTCAAATGTTTTCATTTAATTTAATAATTTGGTTTGTAATGATTAATGGGTAGATTTGAAAGATCTTTGGATGATTTTCAATTGAGGTATAATGCTCTTTATGTTATTTACTGTTTTTTTTAGTTAAAGTGCGGGTAACAAGTGCGAGTGTGGGTACTTAGGTACCCAGAGGGTACGGGTAAGGGTACTAAAGTTGCTACCCACACGGATGTTGTGACACCCTCTACCCCGCATACATATAAAGCATTAAAATATATGTTAATTAAAATAACACATCATTTATTGAAATCAACACAAGGTAAAAGGTAACACATTGTATCAACCACGGAAATAAAACCATAACATAACGTAAAAGAAAACCCCAACCCCGATGTCACATTACAGAACAGGTATAACCAATCCGGAAAACATCCTCGGATACAAACTGAAAACAACTAACTAAACAACTATTGAAAACTGGAAATCCTAACTAAAGAGTCGCGGCTCCTTGGAGTCACTCCTCAACTGGTCTCCCGCCGTCCTCTACATAAAAGATACATGCCACAACAACAAACATGGAAATAAGGAGTAAGAAACATAAATATGAATATAATGGCAAGGAAGCAATTAGCAAGACGAGCATACATCAAACAGTCATGTTATAGCAAACAACAGTATAACACATCAACATCATAATATAACGTGTATGATATACAATGCAACTGTGCTCCACTACTCCGTTATGCGCTTGGATCCACCTATCTCAGGAAGTCAACTTCGGGGTTACATTTCCACATTGGCCAATAAGCACCAACACCGGGGCAATCCAACTTACCTTGGTTGGACCCCTAGGATAGCCGACGCACCTTACTCACGGATGCGCCACCGCGGGGGTACCGGGTCCCACCGACGGCCAAATCGTCTTACTCACGGACAACCTCCCCTATGTTGAACAACCTCCACTAACATCTCTGATGCGTGAATGCATGTTCAACAAAGCACACAAGCACAACCACCGCCGCCGCTTGGGCCCATAGGCTACCCAAGTTTTAACACCATCAACACCTCGGCTATCGAGGATTAACGTTATCTTTTGTATTTGTCAATTAAACACTCTAATCGTTCTGCACTAGAGATTACCACCTTGACCATCAAGCATCAAGGCCCCCTTGGACACTAGGCTACCAAGGTACCACATCATCGCTAAAACTCTAGCCATTAATCACTATAGATTACCACCTTGACCATCATGCATCAAGGTCCCCCTTGGTCACTAGGCTACCAATGTACAACAGTCTTATCACTTGTATTTGATCTTCATGTTTCGTTGGTATTTTATTAAGTATTTTAGAGCATATGGGGTGAAACCCCTGCAACTACACTATTCTGGTTTCTGTTCTGCATAGTGCTCACCTCTCAGCACGATCGTGCTGAACTCACAGTCAAGCACGAAAATGCTGACTGTTGAGCACGGGCTTGCTTAGGTAGCACGCCTAGTCCTGGGTTTGAATAGGAACACGAGCGTGCTCCCTGTTGAGCACGGGCATGCTCAAGTGCGCGCCCTGCTGTTCTGGGAAGAAGGGTCACGGACCCTATTTCCACTTGCTTGGGACATTCTCAAATTCAATCCTAAGGTTCTTCTAATCCATAACTCATCAGTCTCGGTAATATTGAATTAATGTTCATGTCTTACAAATTAAAGGGGAATTAATCCTTTAGTCTCAACCACTTAATTATCCCTAATCACTCATAAATCAATCCCTAGTGTTCTTGACTAAATCATTGGCATAATCCTCAGTCACCACTACCGTTCAGTCTCATGAACAAGGGGGACAACCTCCCTTAACATTGTTAATAGATTAAACGTTTTAACCTTAATGCATCACAACGTCAATAAATAGACAATACATCACAATAACATAATCATGTTAAAAGCATTCAATCATGGTATCATCACATCAATATGAACATAACCGACAATATTCATTAACAATAACAACATACCAATATCATCATTGCAAACAGTTAAACATCAAATAACCAATTAAGCATATAGGCATAACATGTTATCAAACATAAAGGGTTATGGGAACCCTTCGTCTTACGCTACCCCCAAGCCTACATACTCATACTATTCCATCTCCCCATACCTGGTATGCGGTTCGCGATTCAAAAGAAAGAGGGTCCTCTAGGGTCTTGTCTCACGAGAACTTATCTACGACCTCAATAACAAAAAGGAAACACCTTAATTAGAATCTTAGGCCAAGAAATAAAAAGGGGAAAAACGAGAGGGACAAGATGTACGAATCTTACCTTGTTTAAAGGTTTAAACAGCGAATATGATGATCACGTCTTCGCAGCGATGTTCTCCTATCCAAGAATGGTGGAAAACGGTGCAAGAACAGGTTACCTTAAGAGAGATTTGTAGAAGCGATTGATGGAAATTGAGAGAAGAAAAGAAGGGAGGTAGCTCTGAGTGTTAGGACGTGATAGACTAGGGTTAAGATCGTGTTTTAGGGGTGGGTTGGAACACGATTTGGGCTTAAAAAGTACCTAAAACACATTTTCTGGTTCTGTACGTATTCACAGGATGAGGCCGAAACAGTCGAATTTGGCATAAACAAATGAACTAAGACTTGTAGATAATTCTATTAGATTTCCAATGCCACAAAGATCACCTCCATCGGACATCTAGAACTTAAGATATGGCAAAAACGGTGAAATAGGTTACTAGGACTCTAAAACAATTGAACTTTCCTAAAGCTAAACCTTCCCAAAATGAACTTAGACATCAAGAACAAGCATAACAAGTATATATAAGATAAGTCCAACACATTAACATTTATTAACAAATGGTGCAATTCAGGGCGTTACAATTCCACACCCTTACAAAAATTTCGTCCTCAAAATTTCTACTCACCTCGATAGAAAATGTGCGGGTATGCTTCCATCATCTTGCTCTCAAGCTCCCATGTAGCACTTTCCTTAGTTTCCCCACTCCAAATGACTTTAACCAAGGGAATCTCCTTGACTCTCAGCTGCTTCACCCTCCGATCCTCAACTCGAAGGGGTTGTACCTCAAAAGTCAAATTCTTTTTTAACCGAATTGTGTCGGGGACTATCACATGGTTTCAATCATGAATGTACTTACGAAGTTGTGATACATTGGAAGACATTGTAAAGTTTAGACAAGAAGGGTGGCAATGAAATTTGGTACGCAACTTCACCGACTCTTTTAAGAATTTGGTAAGTGTCAATGAATTTGGGAGTAAGTTTCTTCGCTTTCATCACTCTTCCGACCCCAGTTGTTGGTGTAACTCTCAAGAATACGTGATCATCTTCCTGGAATTCGAGCGCCTTCCTCCTTTTGTCATGGTAGCTTTTCTGCCTATTATGTATCGTCCTCATCTTTTCCTGAATCATCCTTACCTTTTATGTGGTTTCTTGCACTATCTCAGGTCCTAACACAACAATATCACCAGGTTCACTCCACCACAAAGGTGTCCTACATCGCATCCCATACAGAGCTTCATAAGGTGTCATCCCAATGCTGGAATGGTAGCTGTTGTTGTAGGTGAACTCTATTAGGGGCAAAAACTTGTCCCAACTACCAGACTGTTCTAGCACACAAGCTCTAAGAAAGTCTTCTAAAGACTAGATGGTTCTCTCAGACTGACCATCCGTCTGTGGGTGGTAATGAACTTAACATAAACTTGGTCTCTAAGGCCTCATGTAAACTAGTCCAAAACCGAGAGGTACATCATGTAATCTGACTATTTCCTTTATGTACAACCTGGTCAACTTTTCCAAAGGGAATTCCATGTTCATAGGGATGAAATGGGCAGACTTAGTCAATCTACCCACAACAACCCATATAGCCTCAAAACCAGTTGGAGTCCTAGGGAGTCCAGACACAAAATCCATGGAAGTACTGTACCATTTCCATTCTGGGATATTTAACGGCTGCAACTTTCCTGATGGCTTCTGGTGTTCTATCTTAGCCTTTTGGCACACTAAACAAGCATACACAAACTCAGTCACATCTTTCTTGATCCTAGGCCACCAAAACATTCTCTTAAGATCCTGATACATCTTAGTGGCACCTGGGTGCACACTCAGTCCACTCCTATGTCCTTCTTCAAGGATCAACTTTCTATGCTCCGGGACACCTGGTATACAAACTCTATCTTTGAACCTCAAAACCCCATCACTTTCGTCCTTAAAACTAAGGTCTCTACCTTGAGCAAGCAACTCCCTCTGGCCTAAGAGAAACTTATCTAACTTTTGGCCTTCTCTAATCTCATCCATCAAACTATTGGTAACCTTCAAGGTTCCAAGTCTAATGCTCTTAGGGGTAACTTCCCAAGCTAGACTTAGGTCTCTAAACTCCTCGATCAGATCCATCTCCCTAACCATCAAAGCGGAGAAGTGCAAGGTTTTTCTGCTCAAAGCATCGGCCACTACATTGGCCTTTCCTAGGTGGTAGGTCAGATCAAATTCATAATACTTTAAGAACTTCATCCACCTACGTTGCCTCATGTTCAACTCCTTCTAATCAAATGGATACTTCAAACTCTTACGATCACTAAAAACCTCAAACTTAGCTCCATACAGGTAATGCCTCCAAATCTTCAAGGCAAACACCACAGCTCCTAACTCTAGATCATGTGTAGGGTAGTTCTTCTTGTGGGTTTTCAACTGCCTAGAGGCTTAAGCTACTACCTTACCATCTTGCATCAACACTCCACCTAAACCTTGCTTCGATGCATCACAATACACTACGAAAGGTTTACTAGGATCGGGCAAAACTAAAACTGGTGCTGAGGTTAACCTATCCTTCAGGGTTTGGAAACTCTCCTCACACTTAGAGTCCCACACAAACAACTGTCCTTTCTTGGTGAGACGGGTTAAGGGTAAAGCTATCTTAGAAAAGCCTTCTATAAACCTCCTATAGTACCCTGCTAAACCCAAGAAACTTCTAATCTCGGTCACTGACTTCGACGCTTCCCACTGGAGCACCGTCTCAACCTTAGCCAGGTCCACGGCTATCCCACCTTTAGAGATCACGTGACCTAAGAAACTCACCTCCTCTAACCAAAACTCGCACTTAGACAACTTAGCATACAACTGCTTCTCCTTAAGGGTCTGCAAGACAACCCTCAAGTGTTCCTTATGTTCCTTCTTGGTCTTGGAGTACACTAAGATGTCATATATGAAAACCACCACAAACTTATCCAAGTAAGGATGAAAGGTCTTGTTCATATAATCCATGAACACAGCGAGAGCATTAGTCACACCAAAGGGCATAACTAAATACTCATAGTGACCATATGATGCCCTTAATGTTGTCTTCGAGATGTCCTCAGACTTAACCCGAATCTGATGGTATCCTGACCTCAAATCTATCTTCGAGAAAACACAAGTCCCGATCAACTGATCCATAAGATCATCAATCCTAGGGAGGGGATACCTATTCTTAATGGTCACTTTGTTGAGATGTCGGTAGTCGACACACAACCTCATACTGCCATCTTTCTTCTTCACCAACAACACTGGAGCTCCCCATGGGGACACGCTAGGCCTGATGAACTATTTCTGCATCAGATCCTCTAACTGTTCCTTTAACTTAGCTAGCTCTAGAGGAGACATTCTATAGGGTGCTATGGATATAGGCCCAGTTCCAGGCACTAAGTCTATGGCAAACTCCACATCTCTCTCTGGGGGTAGTTCGTAAACATCCCTTGGGAACACTTCAGGAAATTCTCGCACAACAGGCACGTTGTCGACATCAGGAGGGCTGTCGACTTCCATGGAAGATAACATCATGTACACTTAGGCCCCTTCGTTCATTGAAGCCTTAACTTGGTTGGCAGAGAGAAAGCTAGGATCTCTAGACTCCACTGAAGTTCCAAAAACTATGGTTTTATCAAAACAATTCAGAAGGACGTGATTGGAAGATAACCAGTCCATGCCAAGAATAACATCAAGATCTTTCAGAGGTAAGCATACAAGATCAACGATAAATCTCTACCATCTATGGTAATAAGGATATTCTTGCATGCATAAGAAGTGAGAACGGGCTTATTTGTGGGTGTGGCAACAATCAAATCACACTCAAGAAGTGTCACGGGAAACTTGAGACTCTTAGCACATTCATATGACACGAACGAGTGGGTCGCACCCGAATCAAACAATACTATTAAACGAACTTTATTAATGAGGCACATACCTTGGATCAATTCTTCAGATTCGGAGGCCTCGACTCCACTGAGAGTAAAGAATCTCCCCGTGGTCTTCAGTCGGTTGGCTTGAGGTTTCTGACCCTTGTTCGCACTCTGTGGTTCTGACTTTCCTCCCTCGCAGTTCCGGCTGATGTGGCCATACTTGCCACATTTGAAGCAGATGATGTCCGTCTCCTTGCACTGGGTAGTTAAGTGGTTCTGTCCACACTTGCCATAATGAAGAAGTCTAGAATCAGAAGATTCCCATATCCTGGACCTATCTGAAGAAAACTGAGACTTCCTGCCATCCCGCTTAAAGTCCTTGTCAGTTGGAGCGAGACGCGGCTTCCACTTGTTTCCCTGATCGTTCCTCTTGTAGCTCTCGTTGTCTAATCCCTTGGAGGCTGACCCTCCAGACTTGTAGATATCTTCATAGATCATGCACTTGTTCACTAAAACTAGAAAGACTCTGATCTCCTGGTAGCTGGTAGCCTGCTTAATCTCTGGACGCAGACCATCCTCAAACTTAATGCATTTGGAACGATCGTCCACCGCATACTGATACAATGTATAGTAATGGGCGTGCTCCTCAAACTTGGCCACATAATCTCTTACCGACATGTTGCCCTACTTCGGTGCCAGAAATTCCATCTCCATCTTATCCTTGATATCTGCCGGGAAGTACTTCTCGAGAAATCTGTCCTTGAACACAGTCCACGTGATCATAGTACCCTCCGCCTGCAAGTGTTGGCGACAGTTCTCCCACTAGTGCTCAGCCTCCTCATTCAGCATGAAAGTCCCAAAGATGACCTTCTGATGATCGTTGTGTCCCATGACTCGGAAGATCTTCTCGGTCTCCCTCATCCACAACAGGGCACCCTCAGGATCGTAAGCTCTCTTGAAGGACGACGGATTGTTCCCCTTAGAACTTGTCGAGACACTGGAACTCAGCTGGTCCCCCGTTGTTGTTAGCATTTTGGGTTTGGCCTATCGCATTGGCAAGGAGTGCCAAAGCATCTGTGATAGCCTGGTCGTTTCTGACTCTTCCTGCCATAAGTTCCTATAAACACCCAAGTCAACTTGTTAAATATAGGGAACTCAAAGCAGGAAAAGCTACGACTTCTAACATATAGCATCATTGTCTATATCAAGTATAGACAATTTAAATAAGAGCATACAACAGACTTACAACGGACTCATACCACGTCCGGACAAGGCCGAACTGCTCTGATACCACTAAATGTGACACCCTCTACCCCGCATACATATAAAGCGTTAAAAGAAAAGGTAATTAAAATAACACATCGTTTATTGAAATCAACACAAGGTAAAAGGTAACACATTGTATCAACCACGAAAATAAAAACATAACATAACATAAAAGAAAACCCCAACCCCGATGTCACATCACAGAGCTGGTATAACCAATCTGGAAAACATCCTTGGATACAAAATGAAAACAACTAACTAAACAACTACTGAAAACTGGAAATCCTAACTAAAGAGTCGCGGCTCCTCGGAGTCACTCCTCAACTGGCCGCTCGCCGTCCTCTACATAAAATATACATGCCACAACAAGAAACATAGAAATAAGGAGTAAGAAACATGAATATGAATATAATGGCAAGGAAGCGGATAGCAAGGCGAGTATACATCAAATACTCATGTTATAGCAAACAACAGTATAACACATCAACATCATAATATAACGTGTATGCTATACAATGCAACTGTGCTCCACTACTCCGTTATGCACTTGGATCCACCTATCTCATGAAGTCAACTTCGGGGTTACATTTCCACATTGGCCAATAAGCACCAACATCGGGGCAATCCAACTTACCTTGGTTGGACCCCTAGGATAGCAGACACACCTTACTCATAGATGCGCCACCGCGGGGGTACCAGGTCCCACGGAAGGACAGATCGTCTTACTCATGGACAATCTCCCCTATGTTGAACAACCTCCCCTAACATCACCGATGCGTGAATTCATTTTCAACAAAGCACACAAGCACAACCACCACCTCCGCTTGGGCTCATAGGCTACCCAAGTTTTAACACCATCAACACCTCGGTTATCGAGGATTAACGTTATCTTTCGTATTTGTTAATTAAACACTGTGGATATATGCCTTGACAGGTATTTTAATTTTGATGATGAGCAAAAGGGGAATTTCAAGTCCAAGGACCAACACGCAAAATCCAAAACTAATAGGATCAAATTGTAAAAAGCGTGGAAAGGACCAACACGCAAAATCTAAAGCTAAGAGTATCAAATTGCAAAAAGTGTGGAAGGACCGAACAAACAAATACTGGGATTAGAAAGGGAAATTTTCTTTTACTGTATTGTTTGTTTTAGATAAAGTGTAAATGGGTGTGTGTCTCTCAAAGGTAAAATAAATCACACACACACACATAAATCTGTTTTAGAAAAAGGTCTTCGAAATTAATTTTACCATATCTTTTTCAGACCTTTAAAGATTTTCAAAATCCAAATTACAAGGATAATAATCGATTTTGAAAATCGATTATGCGTCTTAAATTGGTTTATACAAGAGGAAGTCTATGTGGATCAGCCTCCGGTTTTTTCAAATTTTGCATTTCCAAATCATGTTTTCAAATTGAAAAAGGCTTTATATGGTTTGAAACAAGCTCCTAGAGCTTGGTATGAGCGTTTGAGAAAATTTTAGTTGGAAAATGATTTTCAAAGAGGAAAAGTTGATACCACTCTTTTTATCAAAAATAAAAATCATGACATTTTACTTGTGCAAATTTATGTGGATGACATTATATTTGGTGCAACTAACGAAGCATTGTGCAAGGAATTTTCTAAATCTATGCAAAGTGAACTCGAAATGTCAATGATGGGAGAGCTCAATTACTTTATTGGATTGCAAATTAAGCAAGCAAAGGAAGGTACATTTATCAACCAATCCAAGTATTGTAAAGAGCTTCTCAAAAGGTTTGGGATGAACAATTCAAAGGAACTATCCACTCCCATGAGTACATCTTGTTATCTTGACAAGGATGAAGATGGTAAGTCAGTCGACGTAAGTCTAAGGTATGATTGGATTCCTTCTCTACCATATTGCTAGTTGTCCTGACATTATGTTTAGTGTTTGCATGTGTGCACGTTTTCAATCAAACCCAAAAGAATCACATCTCACCGCGATAAAATGCATAATGAGATACCTCATTGGCACACAAAATATGGGTTTATGGTATCCTAAAGGGGTTGACTGCACCCTAATTGGATATTCGGATTCTGATTTTGCGGGTTGCAAATTGGACCGAAAAAGCACTAGTGGAACTTGCCACTTATTAGGAAATGCCTTAGTTTCTTGGTATAGCAAGAAACAAGCAAGTGTGGCTTTATCCACCATGAAGCGCAATATGTTGCGGCGGGTAGTTGTTGTGCACAAATCATTGGGATGAAACAACAATTGAATGATTATGGCATTAAGCTTAATACAGTACCTATCAAATGTGACAACACCAGTGCCATAAACCTCACAAAGAATCCTATATATCACTCAAGAACTAAACACATTGATATTAGGCATCACTTTATTATAGATCATGTTCAAAAGGGTGATTGCACAGTAGAGTTTGTGTAAACATCTAAACAACTAGCGTATATCTTTACTAAACCCCTATCTAAAGAAAGTTTCTCTTTCATAAGAACCGAACTAGGAATTTTGGATCCATCATGCACAAATTGAAGTTTCATAACACTGCACTTTGTTACTCACTAACATGTTTATTAAGTGTGTAGACAGAGAGGTAATAATCAATTATATTAATTGATTATGCCAAGAAAATTTTTTCATTTCCCAAAATAGAGAAAGAATAATCGATTATAGGAATCGATTACGGAACCACTAGCCATTCAAGAAAAATCAACAGAGAAGTATTAATCGATTAGAGGAATTGATTAGGGAACCACTGGATTTTTGAGGAGTCCTAACAGAGAAGCAATAATCGATTATGGACATTGATTACCTAATGAACCCTATTCCAGAAAGCAGATAACCGATTAGTAAATCGATTATTGGTCAAAAAATGGTTATCAGATAAGCTTTCATACGGTTTCCTCCAATTTGAAAATCTTAATCTTATTCTTCCTGGCATTTTTGCTTCCGCAGTTACCTGATTTAATTTTGCTTGGTATACTCTATGATCTACATTTGAAATAATTGACTTTTTGGATATATGCCATGACTATGCTACAATGCATTTCCCGCTTTTTGATAATGACAAAATGGGGAGAATTAACATGAGTGAATGATTAAGGGGGAGATTTGCATGCTTAAGGGGGAGTAGAGCAAAATTTGTTAAATGAGATATGTGTGTGTGTATGTATGTATGTATATATATATATATATATATGTATGTATGTATATATATATATATATATATATTGCTCATATCATGATTATAATATGATATAAATGATATACATGATTGCATGTTTAAGGGGGAGTAGAGCGAAATTTAAAATGTTGTTTTGGCTTCAACGACTCAAGAGGGGGGGTGAATTGAGTTTTCAAAAAAATATTTCCCTCTTAAAACTTTTTCACAAAAGCTTTACAAATCATAGTTGTGGATTAGTATCCTCAGGATCTTTTATAAAATCGATGAAGGGTTTTTACAAAATCTTGAATAGAAGGTGATGAGGATAAGAAAGATTAATAACGAATAGGTTCAGGTTCAATAACTCGGTGATAACAAAATGCAGTTTATACGGATCAAGAACAGAAATTATATTTGAACTTTGAACATCAAAGTCGCAGGTTCTTGAACATAAACAGAAAGTAAGGAGTTTGAGTTTAGAGATACCACACAACCAGATTTATCCTAGTTCAATCACCACCACTGTGACCTACATCCAGTCTCCACTCCACCTATGGGATTTCACACACTAACACACAAGCTTTACCAGGTAGCCTGAAAAACCTTCACACCACAGAGCACTCCTTCACCTCGAGATATGACACTCTTGTGAAGATCCTCAATGTTCAACCTTAGGGATACCTCACCCTAATCACTCAGAGAGAATCCCTCTCTCTTTATAATCGAAATGTAAAACAAAAGTTGATTCCTGACTCTCAATAGTCAGATAAACATATTGAAGCACTTATGAGTATTGAAACACTCTTTGCACAATAAGCTCAATGAAGATGATGAATGATATGTGTATCGTTATAATTCTGTTGTTACTCGTTCTTGTTATTGTTATATAAAAGTGTTCCTTTGATCCCTCTTTATATAGAAAACAAGTTATAGTCGTTGGGATCAATCAAAACAGATTTGGATCTGATTTAACAGAATCTGTTTTCTTGATTCTCATTCTTGAAATAAGATTCTGATTGTTCTTGTAGAATTCGCGACCATAAAATAACCGATTCCATTTGGAAAAATAGCCGCGTCTATCTTAAAAAATAACCGTGTTTATCATAAAAAATAGCCGCGTCCATTTGCCACGTCAGCAGATGGGAGTACTAACACAAAGTAATTGGACGTGCTCCAACAAGTAGACGAGCGCTTGTATCACTTTAGTGGACGAGCACTTTTGTCACTTTAGTAGACGTGAGCTTCTGTCACTTTAGTAGACATGCGTTTCTGTCACCTTAGTAGACGTGCGCTTCTGTCACTTTAGTAGACGTGCACTTCTGTCACTTTATTGGACGCCCGCTTCTGTCACTTGTGCTGGACACCAGCTTTTATCACTTTCTTGGACACCAGCTTTTACTATTCCCGGTGTTGGACGAGCGCTTATATTATTCCAGTGTTGGACGAGCGCTTATATTATTCCAGTGTTGGACGAGTGCTTATATTATTCCAGTGTTGGACGAGCGCTTTTGAAATCTTATTTACAAAAATCATTTTCATTTACCAAAACTTATTCCTTTTAATGCAGGTTATGAAAAATGATTTTCTTCATGCATATTTTTAATTGAGCTATTTGTGAATAAGAGATTTCATCTCTTACAGATCATCTAAGACTTAAATCTAATTTCTCCTTAAGCTATTGTCTTGATGATTCCTTTATCTTCATCTTTGCTCTTTGATTCCTCCAAGTTCTTCCTTGAATATTCTCCTTTGATTGCTCACTGAACTTGTTGAGTATTGCTTGATACATGTCTTTACATTTTGACACTAAAAACACTTGCATACACATTAAGTTGTATTTGTCATATATCAAAATCTCTAAGTCATTGAGTTTAACAAAAAAGTGTGATATATTTTATTGCTCTAACTCTATTTTTTAGAAATTCCCTCATGAGATGTTTGTCGTCATCAAAAAGGGGGAGTTTGTGGATATATGCCTTGACATGCATTTTGGTTTTGATGATCAGCAGAAGGGGAATTTCAAGCCCAAGGACCAACACGCAAAATCCAAAACTAAAAGGATCAAATTGCAAAAAGCGTGGAAAGGGCCAACACGCAAAATCCAAAGCTAAGAGGATCAAATTGCAAAAAGTGTGGAAAGGACCGAACAAACAAATACGGGGGTTAAAAAGGTAAACTTTCTTTTACTGTATTGTTTGTTTTAGATAAAGTGTAAATGGGTGTGTGTCTCTCAAAGGTAAAATAAATCACACACACACACATAAATCTGTTTTAGAAAATGGTCTTCGAAATTAATTTTACCATATATTTTTCAGACCTTTAAAGATTTTCAAAAACAAAATTACACGGGTAATAATCGATTATGGTAATCGATTATGCAGCTCATAAGTGTGCTTAAACGAGTCTTTAAATAACGGAGCTGTTGGGTTTTTGAAATTAGAAATTCAAAGTATGATAATCGATTAATATAATCGATTCTGTATATTTTCAACACGTTTTAAACTCAGTTTTTAAATGGCTTAAATGTGCTTTAATGGAGATTTGATTCTGTCTTAGCCGTTGAGTTTAAAATTTGAACTATAATCGATTATGGTATTGCAAAAATCGATTATTAATTTTTTTGATCAAAAGTCAGAGGCTTCATAATCGATTAGGTTAATCAATTATGCTTAGTTGATTCAGTCTGAGATTTTTCACCGAGGCAATGTAATCGATTATGTCCCGACTGTTTCTTCATGCTCCTTTTGACTTTGGTTAAAATAATCGATTATTCTTTCCTAATAATCGATTATGGCTCGAGAAAAATGAGTTTTCAAGAGTTTTGACCTAAGCTTCAAAGAGATATATATTGGTCTAAACATAGAAAAACACACAACACCTGAACGAAATTTCTGATCATTTTCTCTAAGCCTTTTATACTCTTGAACATTACTCTATATCACTCTCATACTCTTACACTTGCATATCTATCAATTACTTGAGAGAGACATACACACCATATAGGTGGTTGTTATTGAGCTTCAATTTGTTTTATATCTGCACTTTTGAGTGCTTTCTGATTGTAATCTTGTGGTAAACTTTTGTGAGTCGTTATCTCACGTTTTTGAGACTCTATCACTGGGGGATAGTACGTCCCTGGTCTGTGAAGAGTTGTTGTTGTAAAGGTTCTAGCTGCGCCTATTTTAAAAGCTAGGGATTGAGTGAAACCCTTGGTGGTATTGCCTTGGGGACTGGACGTAGTCCACGTGGGTAGTCTGTGGCCGAACCAGGAAACATCTTCGTTTCAATTTTCTTACCCTTAACTCTTTTATTTCTCGCTTTGTTTTCCGCAAATCGTTTTTACTTGCACGCGCTTTTGTTAATCCATTTCGACAAATTTTTTAAGAACAAAAAGGTTTCAATTTTATTAAAGTTTTTGAAAATCACAATTCACCCCCCCCCCCCCCCCCCTCCCCCTTCCTGTGTTTGGAGTCACTTGTCAACAAGTGCCATCATAGCTTAACTCTTGGATATAAAGGACGACACCGTCACAACAGGAAAGATGACTTCAAACAATTTTTTAAACAAAAGTTCTTCTATAAACAGACCCCCATTTTTCAATGGTGAAGGGTATGGTTACTGGAAAGAAAGAATGAAAATATTTTTAGAAGCTTTTGACATTGATATTTGGGATGATGTGGAAAATGGTTCATTTGTCCCCAAGCATGAAGTTGATGGTGCTTCGGTGGATAAACCGAGAAATCTCTGGACCTAGGAAGAGAAGAAAAAGTTCCAACCCAATTTGAAAGCTAGGAACATCATCACTTCAGCTTTAAGCTACGATGAGTTCTATAGGGTCTCAAATTGCGCGATCGCCAAGAAGATGTGGGACACCCTTCAATTGACCCATGAAGGTACTACCGAGGTCAAAAGGGCTAGGATGAACATGATGACCCATGAGTCTGAGCTATTTAGGATGAAACAGGGTGAAAGCATACAAGATATGCAAAAACGTTTCACTCATATAATTAATCATCTTAATGCTCTTGGAAAAATGTTTCAAATGAAGATTTAATAAATAAAATTCTTAGATGTATAAATAGAAGTTGGCAGCCCAAAGTAACTGCTATTTTTGAGTCAAGGGATTTGTCTTCTATGTCTTTGGCTGCTTTGTTTGGTAAATTGTAGGAACATGAACTAGAGCTGAATCGCCTCATTGAAAGTGAAGAAAACAACAAGAATAAAAAGTGGCTTGATTTTAAGGCAAGTATGAATGAATCCATTGATGAAGATGGCGAATTTGATGAGCTTGAAGGACTTGATGATGGAGATGAGAATTTGAGCTTGATGGTCCGAAAATTCAAAAGTTTCCTAAGGAACAAAGGGAGAGCTTGTCAAAACTTCATCCCTCAAAAGAAAAGTGAAGAAGAAACAAACTCCTATGCTCCAATATGCTTCAACTGCAAAAAGAAAGGCCACATTCGTCCCGAATGTCCACTAGCTCAAAAGAAAAATGAAAGAACGGAAAAGAGACTACAAATGGATAAGAAAGGTAGAAAGGCCTACATTGCTTGGGAGGACAACGACACAGATTACACCGATGAGTCCGAGGATGAAGAAGCTAATCTTTGTCTCATGGCCAATCATGAGGATGACGATGATGAGGTAACGGATGATGAAACTATTCCTGATTTATCTTATAATGAATTACTTGTTGCTTGTGAAGAATTAAATAATGAAACCACACGTCTTAGGAAAATAATTTCTTCATCAAGAAAAACCATTTCTGGTCTTGAATTGAAAATTGACTCTTTGAATAAAGAAATGGAAGAAATCAAAGAAAAACAAGTTTTGATGAAAAAGACTTCTATGGGCTTGCCATGTGAAAACAAAAATAATGAAGTTTCTAGTTGTAGTGAATGCAAGGTTTTGAAAGTGAAAATTGGAGATTTATATGATACTCTTGCTAAGTTCACTAATGGAAGAGATAACATAAATATCTTGCTTGGCAATCAAAAAGGAACCTATGATAAAGCCGGTTTAGGTTAACACCCTAAGTGAAAAATCTTTTAAAAGGTTCTTTAGTCCAACAAACAAATCTAGTAGTCCTTTTGTAAAATGTATCTATTGTGGTGGAAAAGGGCATACTGCCTCTATTTCCAATACTAGAAAGAACAAAAATTCAAAGGGCAAGAAATTGTGGGTACAAAAGGGCAATGTGCCCAAGACTAACTCTCATGGACCCAACATGATTTGGGTACCAAAAGTTAAAAACTGAATCTGTTTTGTAGGTGTGCTTGAAAGCAAAGAGCTCAAACTGGTATCTCGATAGCGGATGCTCCAAGCACATGACGGGAGATAAAAGCAAGTTCTCCTCTCTCACGCTAAAGAAAGGTGGATATGTCTTCTATGGTGATAATAACAAAGGTAGAATCTTGGGAATTGTGACTGTTGGTAAAGGTCCTAATCCTACCATAGAAAATGTTCTCTATGTTGAAGGTTTGAAACATAACTAGCTTAGTATAAGTCAACTAAGTGATAAAGGTTATAATGTTGTGTTTGACAATACTAAATGCAAGGTTATGAATGCTAATAATCAAACTAAACTAATTGGCCAAAGAATTGGAAATATCTATATGGTTTGTTTAGATGATCTACCTTCAAATGATGCATGCTGTCTAATTAGTAAAGAGGATGAAACTTGGTTGTGGCATAGGAGGCTGGCTCATGTTCACATGGACCATCTAAATAGATTGGTTCGCGAGGACCTAGTAATTGGTTTACCAAAGCTCCGTTTTGAAAAGATAAAATGTGTGATGCTTGTCAAAAGGGAAAGCAAGTAAAGGCTACTTTTAAATCTTAAAACGTTGTTTCTACAAACCGACCTTTACAGCTTTTACACATGGATTTATTTGGACCTTCTAGAACTATGAGCTTTGGTGGTAATTACTATGGACTTGTCATTGTGGATGACTATTCTCGTTATACATGGACCTTGTTCATTTCTCACAAAAATGATGTTTTTGATGCCTTTCGGAAACTTGCCAAGGTTATACAAAACGAGACGGGATTAAACATTGTAACTATCCGAAGTGATCATGGTGGTGAGTTTCAAAACGAGTCATTTGAGGCTTTCTACCCTGAAAATGGCATTGGGCATAATTTTTCCTCACCAAGGACTCCCCAACAAAATTGGGTGGTGGAAAGGAAAAATCGGTCTCTAGTTGAGCTAGCGAGGACGATGCTCAATGAGACCAACCTTCCTAAGTATTTTTGGGCAGATGCGGTGGACACCGCATGCTATGTTATGAATAGAGTCCTCATAAGACCTATTATGAAACAGACGCCCTATAAAATTTACAAGGGAAGGAAGCCTAACATCTCCCACCTTCACGTATTGGGATGTAAGTGCTTTGTTTTAAATAATGGTAAAGATAACCTTGGTAAATTTGATGCTAAAGCTGATGAAGGCATATTCCTTGGATATTCCAATTCTAGTAAGGCCTTTAGAATTTATAACAAGTGAACAATGACCATTGAAGAATCTGTACATGTATCTTTTGATAAGGCTAACCCTAAAGTTGTAGTGGAAGAAAGTGTCGATGATCTTGCAAAAATTTTGGGTAACACTTATCTTGAGGAGAAAAGAACTCAAGAGAAGGACAAAGTAGATCAAACACCTCCACAAGAAGAAGAGGCACCTCATTCCGATCTTCCAAGAGAATGGAGAACTTCTAGATACCATCCTGTTGACTATATAAAAGGTGATATCTCTACTCGAAACTCTCTTAATCATGCTTGTCATTATATGGCCTTTGTATCTCAAATTGAACCTAAAAATGTTGACGAGGCTATAGTAGATGAACATTGAACTCTTGCTATGCAAGAGGAGCTAAACCAATTTGAAAGAAATGATGTTTGGGAATTAGTCCCTAAACCTAAAAACCAGTTAGTCATTGGAACTAAATGGGTCTTTCGTAACAAGCTAGATGAAAATGGAATAATCACTAGAAACAAAGCTAGGCTTGTTGCAAAGGGATACAATCAACAAGAAGGCATAGACTTTGATGAAACCTATGCTCCCGTAGCTAGATTAGAGGCTATTCGCATGCTTCTTGCATTTGCTTGCATCATGGATTTCAAACTTTTTCAAACGGATGTTAAGAGCGCTTTCCTAAATGGGTTTATACAAGAGAAAGTCTATGTGGATCAACCTCCGGGTTTTTCAAATCTTGAATTTCCAAATCATGTTTTCAAATTGAAAAAGGCTTTATATGGTTTGAAACAAGCTCCTAGAGCTTGGTATGAGCGTTTGAGCAAATTTTAGTTGAAAAATGATTTTCAAAGAGGAAAAGTTGATACCACTCTTTTTATCAAAAATAAAAAGCATGACATTTTACTTGTGCAAATTTATGTGGATGACATTATATTTGATGCAACTAACGAAGCATTGTGCGAGGAATTTTCTAAATGTATGCAAAGTGAATTCGAAATGTCAATGATGGGAGAGCTCAATTACTTTACTGGATTGAAAATTAAGCAAGCAAAGGAAGGTACATTTATCAACCAATCCAAGTATTGTAAAGAGCTTCTCAAAAGGTTTGGGATGAACAATTCAAAGGAACTATCCACTCCCATGAGTACATCTTGTTATCTTGACAAGGATGAAGATGGTAAGTCAGTCGATATAAGTATAGAGGTATGATCGGATCCCTTCTCTACCTTATTGCTAGTTGTCCTGACATTATGTTTAGTGTTTGCATGTGTGCACGTTTTCAATCAAACCCAAAAGAATCACATCTCACCACGGTAAAATGCATAATGAGATACCTCATTGGCACACAAAATATGGGTTTATGGTATCCTAAAGGGGCTGACTGCACCCTAATTGGATATTCGGATTCTGATTTTGCGGGTTGAAAATTGGACCGAAAAAGCACTAGTGGAACTTGCCACTTATTAGAAAATGCCTTAGTTTCTTGGCATAGCAAAAAACAAGCAAGTGTGGCTTTATCCACCGCGAAGCGGAATATGTTGAAGCGGGTAGTTGTTGTGCACAAATCATTTGGATGAAACAACAATTGAATGACTATGGCATTAAGCATAATACAATACCTATCAAATGTGACAATACCAGTGCCATAAACCTCACAAAGAATCATGTATATCACTCAAGAACTAAACACATTGAGATTAGGCGTCGCTTTATTAGAGATCCTGTTCAAAAGGGTGATTGCACGGTAGAGTTTGTGTAAACATCTAAACAACTAGCGGATATCTTTACTAAACCCCTATCTAAAGAAAGTTTCTTTTTCATAAGAACCGAACTAGGAATTTTGGATCCATCATGCACAAATTGAAGTTTCATAACACTGCACTTTGTTACTCACTAACATGTTTATTAAGTGTGTAGACAGAGAGTAATAATCGATTATATTAATTGATTATGCCAAGAAAATTTTTTCATTTCCCAAAATAGAGAAAGAATAATCGATTAGAGGAATCGATTAGGGAACCACTGGCCATTCAAGAAAAATCAACAAAGAAGTATTAATCGATTAGAGGAATCGATTAGGGAACCACTGGATTTTCGAGGAGTCCTAACAGAGAAGCAATAATCGATTATGGACATCGATTACCTAATGAACCCTATTCCAGAAAGCAGATAATCGATTAGTTAATCGATTATTGGTCGAAAAATGGTTATCAGATAAGCTTTCATACTTTTTCCTTCAATTTGAAAATCTTAACCTTATTCTTCCTGGCATTTTTGCTTCCATAGTTACCTGATTTAATTTTGGTTGGTATATTCTATGATTTACATTTGAAATAATTGACTTTTTGGATATATGCGATGACTATGCTACAATGCATTTCCCACTTTTTGATAATGACAAAATGGGGAGAATTAACATGAATGAATGATTAAGGGGGAAATATTAATAACATGAGTGAATGATTAAGGGGGAGATATTAATGTGAATGAGGTTTTGATGATGAGAAAAAGGGGAATTTCAAGTCCAAGGACCAACACGCAAAATCCAAAACTAAAAGGATCAAATTGCAAAAAGCGTGGAAAGGACCAACACGAAAAATCCAAAGCTAAGAGGATCAAATTGCAAAAAGCGTGGAAAGGACCGAACAAACAAATACGGGGGTTAAAAATGGAAACTTTCTTTTACTGTATTGTTTGTTTTAGATAAAGTGTAAATGGGTGTGTGTCTCTCAAAGGTAAAATAAATCACACACACACACACATAAATCTGTTTTAGAAAAAGGTCTTCAAAATTAATTTTACCTTATATTTTTCAGACCTTTAAAGATTTTTCAAAAACAAAATTACACGGGTAATAATCGATTATGCAGCTCATAAGTGTGCTTAAATGAGTCTTTAAATAACGGAGTTGTTGGGTTTTTGAAATTAGAAATTCAAAGTATGATAATCGATTAATATAATCGATTATGTATATTTTCAACATGTTTTAAACTCCCAGTTTTTAAATGGCTTAAATGTGCTTTAATGGAGATTTGATTTTGTCTTAGGCGTTGAGTTTAAAATTTGAACTATAATCGATTATGGTATTGCAAAAATCGATTATTAATTTTTTGATAAAAAATCAGAGGCTTCATAATCGATTAGGTTAATCGATTATGCTTAGTTGATTCAGTCTGAGATTTTTCACCGAGACTATGTAATCGATTATGTCCTGACTGTTTCTTCATGTTCCTTTTGACTTAGGTTAAAATAATCGATTATTCTTTCCTAATAATCGATTATGGCTCGAGAAAAATTAGTTTTCAAGAGTTTTGACCTGAGCTTCAAAGAGATATATATTGGTCTAAACACAGAGAAAAACATACAACACCTGAACGAAATATCTGATCATTTTCTCTAAGCCTTTTATACTCTTGAACATAACTCTATATCACTCTCATACCCTTACACTTTCATATCTATCAATTACTTGAGAGAGAAACACACACACCATATAGGTGGTTGTTTTTAAGCTTCAATTTGTTTTATATCTGCACTTTTGAGTGCTTTCTGATTGTAATCTTTTGGTAAACTTTTGTGATTCGTTATCTCACATTTTTGAGACTCTATCACTGGGGGATAGTACGTCCCTGGTCTGTGAAGAGTTCTCGTTGTAAAGATTCTAGCTACGCCTGTTTTAAAAGCTAAGGATTGAGTGAAAACCCTTGGTGGTCTTGCCTTGGGGACTGGACGTAGTCCACGTGGGTAGTCTGTGGCCGAACCAGGATACATCTCCGTGTCAATTTTATTACCCTTAACTCTTTTATTTCTCGCTTTGTTTTCCACAAATCATTTTTACTTGCACGTGCTTTTGTTAATTCATTTCGACAAATATTTTTAATAACAAAAAGGTTTCAATTTTATGAAAGTTTTTGAAAATCACAATTCACCCCCCGCTCTTGTGTTTCGAGTCCCTTGTTAACAAACACTCTAGTCGTTCTGCACTAGATATTACCACCTTGACCATCAAGCATCAAGGCCCCCTTGGCCACTAGGCTACCAAGGTACAGTAGTCTTATCACTTGTATTTGAACTTCATGTTTCGTTGGTGTTTTATTAAGTCTTTTAAAGCATATGGGGGGAAACCCCTGCTAATGAACTATTCTGGTTTCTGTTCTGCATAGTGCTCACCTCTCAGCACAGTCGTGCTGAACTCACAGTCAAGCACAGTCGTGCTGACTGTTGAGCACGGGCGTGCTTAGGTAGTGCGCCCAGTCCTGGGTTTGAATGGGAACACGGGCGTGCTCCCTGTTGAGCAAGGGCATGCTCAAGTGCGCGCCCTGCTGTTTTGGGCAGAAGGGTCATGGACCCTATTGCCACTTGCTTGGGACATTCTCAGATTCAATCATAAGGTTCTTCTAATCCATAACCCATCAGTCTCTATAATATTGAATTAATGTTCATCTCTTTCAAATTAAAGGGGAATTAATCCTTTAGTCTCAACCACTTAATTATCCCTAATCACTCATAAATTAATCCCTAGTGTTCTTGACTAAATCATTGGCATAATCCTCACTCGTCACTATCGTTCAGTCTCATCAACAAGGGGGACAACCTCCCTTAACATTGTAAATAGATTAAACGTTTTAACCTTAACGCATCACAACGACAATAAATAGCCAATACATCACAATAACATAATCATGCTAAAAGCATTCAATCATGGTATCATCACATCAATATGAACATAACAGACAATATTCATTAACAATAACAACATACCAATATCATCATTGCAAACAGTTAAACATCAAATAATCAATTAAGCATATAGGCATACAACATGTTGTCAAACATAAAGGGTTATGGTAACCCTTCGTCTTATGCTACCCCCAAGCCTACATACTTATACTATTCCTTCTCCCCATACCCGATATGCGGTTCACGATTCAAAAGAAAGAGGGTCCTCTAGGGTCTCGTCTCACGAGCACTTATCTACGACCTCAATAACAACAAGGAAACACCTTAATTAGACTCTTAGGCCAAGAAATCAAAAGGGGAAAGAACGAGAGGGACGAGATGTACGAATCTTATCTTGTTTGAAGGTTTAAACAGCGAATACGATGATCACATCTTCGCAGCGATGTTCTCCTATCCAAGAATGGTGGAGAACGGTGCAAGAACAGATTACCTTAAGAGAGTTTTCTAGAAGCGGTTGATGGAAATTGAGAGAACAAAAGAATCGAGGCAGCTCTGAGTGTTGGGACCTGATAGACTAGGGTTAAGATCGTATTTTAAGGGTTAAAAATGGGTTGGAACATGATTTGGGCTTAAAAAGTACCTAAAAAGCATTTTTTTGGTTCTGCACGTATTCATGGTCGAACTCCCGTTCGCAGGGTGAGATAGAGAACCAATTTCTGTCAACTGGATTCGCGGGGCGAACTCGAAAGCGCAAAGCTGAATTTTAGATTTTCGCGGGGCGAGAAAATTCTAGTGAGATGAGGCCGAAACAGTCGAATTTGGCCAAAATACATGAAATAAGACTTGTAGATAATTCTATTAGCTTTCCAATGCCACAAAGATCACCTCGATCAAACATCTAGAACTCAAGATATGGCCAAAACGGTGAAAAGGTTACTAGGACTCTAAAACAATTGAACTTTCCTAAGGCTAAACCTTCCCAACATGAACTTAGACATCAAGAACAAGTATATATAATCTAAGTATAACACATTAACATTTATTAACGCAGGGTGGAATTCAGGGTGTTACAGGTATGGGTCCGGGTACGGGTAAGTTTTTTAAAACGCGGGTACGGGGACGGGTACTATATTACCCTACCCAGACCCTACCCATTGCCATCCCTATCAGTTACTCGTCTAGCTTCTATCGGATAGACTACAAGTCTTTGGACTTGTTCTTTTCCTGAAGGATTTAAAACCTCATCTAGCGCTTCTCATACTTGATATACTTAGGGACTCGTCTAGCGCCTTTTAAACTTCGTTATTTCTAGCTGCTCGTCTAGCTATAACCTTTTAGACTAGTTATTTACCATATAAGTTTGAGAGCTCGTCTAGCGAAAAACATTGGACCCACGATGCTGTTAGACTTTCCTAAGAAAACTTGTATACTAGTTTCATTGTCTAGTGATAAGTAATACAGTCCTGCATACTAAAATAGACAAGTTAGTTTTCAACATAATTTCGCCATACAAATTTAACCTTTTTGTTAACATCAAAATCTGAGAGATTAATTAACCAAAACCACTTTGGTTCCAACAGGATGAAGCTTTGTGCGCATATAGAACAACCTTCAAAACACCCTTGGGAACGTCTCCATATCGATTGGTTTATGGAAAAGCATGCCATCTACCATTGGAGCTGCAACACAAAGCTTTTGGGGTTATTAAAAAGCTTAACCTAGACTTAAACGAAGCTAAAGCAGCCAGAATGCTACATCTTAATGAGCTGTAAGAGCACAGATTGTTCGCTTAGGAGAGTGCTGAAGCATACAAGGCCAAGACCAAAGCATGGCATGGCAAAAAGATCGATAAAAGGAATTTCTATGAGGGGGAGTGATATGTGCCAAGGGGGCAAGTCAACTTTTCAACAAGAATGATATGAGCATAATGAAGACCATGGATCAAGAA
This sequence comes from Sophora flavescens, assembly GCA_030762895.1. Lineage (NCBI taxonomy): Eukaryota > Viridiplantae > Streptophyta > Magnoliopsida > Fabales > Fabaceae > Sophora > Sophora flavescens. Next base: position 25,239,784 of record CM061069.1, read on the forward strand.
GAAATTCAAGGACTTTGATGAAAATACTATTTTCATTAGTGGTGAATCAGCTGACTTGTTTTGGCTGTATCTTGAGTTGCGGGCCTCCGATTGATGCATTCTTTGGTGCATTGGAAAGCTAACGAAATTTCCTACAACACGTATTTAATGTCTCTTGACCATATTCGGTTTCTATCATGATTAAAATAATGGTGGAAGTTATGAACGAATTTTACACGAGTTTATTAGACTTTTTATGTTTTGTTAATTATGTGGGAGTTACACTTTTAATTGAGAAATAAGTGTGGCTGCTACATAATGATAGAGAGAGGGTAATAAGTCACTATTAAGGGGCTGAGTTAAGTGTGAGTTTAGTAAGACATGAATAAGCTAGTTATGTGGGGTTATGGAATCATTGGGAAGACAAAGTGTGAAGCCAAATGTTGGCAGCCACACCCCTATATGTAACATGCCTAAACACATGAAATGGTAACTTGGATGTTGAATTTGGATTGAAATCCATTTGTGAGACTTTGTTCTCTTTGGTTCTTGGTTGAGCCAACCTTAGTTCTTATCAAGAATTCAAGATTCTTGTGAAGAACATCATAGGCTTATCAAACTCTCTAGTTTGTGACGCCATCATCATCTCTTTCTCATATGAAATGGTAACTTGGATGTTGAATTTGGATTGAGATCCATTTGTGAGACTTTGTTCTCTATGGTTCTTGGTTGAGCCAACCTTAGTTCTTATCAAGAATCCAAGATTGTGGCGAACCTCACTTGGCTTATCAAAACACTTGTTTTGTGGTGCCATACCATCTCTAATCTTCACCCATTTTCATACTTTCTTCCTTTTATGTTACAACACAATTCTGACTTGGTTTTGTAACTTGTTAAAATTCAACCAAATAGATCATCAACAAGGCAACCTTCCATTTGGTTGTCATCAAGTGGTATCAAAGCTTGGGCTTTGGTTGAATTTTGAGTTTTTGTTCTTCATCTTCTACCTTTCTTCTTTTCTTCTTTTAAACCCAAAAACAAAAAAAAAATGACACTTTGATTCTATTTGTGAAGGGAAATTTCGTGGTTGTTGTTCTTGCTCAAAGAAAAAAAAAGTTTACAAGTGTGATTCTCTTCTTCAAAGTTTAAAAAAAAATTGCGCAAATTATAAGAAAAAAAAATTGTGCATGAAATAATGAGAAAAAGAGAAGAGAAAAGTCTATTTGAGCAATTTGTGTTCTTGAAAAAAAAAATATTTCCCTTCTTCCTTTGTTCTTATTTCCCAAAGCTTTGTTTTTCTAGCCTTTCTTTTGTTTCCTTGTTTTTTTGATAAGTTTTGTTAAATTTTGTTACTTGAATTTTGGATTTTTTTTTTGTGGATTATTGTTTGACTCTTCTAAGGCCTAAAAGAGAACAATTGAGTGGGAAAAGACAAGAGTGAAAAATTACATCTTGTGTGGAAAGAGCCAATTTGAGTGAAATACATTTGTGTGCACAAGTGAGGGAGTGTAGTGAGGAATTTTTATAATTTCTTGTTATCTTTTGATATTTTGTGTTCAAGTGATGGCAGCCCAAGAAGATAGTCCACCACTTTCTCCAAGGTTCTCAACTCTTCATGCTAGAATGGCTACTCAAATACAAACCCTTCAGAGGCAAATGGAGCAAATGAATGAAAATTTCACTCAACAACTTGTCGCTCTCCAAAACAAAGAAGGTGTCAAAATCAAAGTTCCAACCTTTATTGGGAAGAATGATCCGAAGGCTTACTTGGATTGGGAGTTAAAAATAGAACAAGTCTTTGATTGTAATTCTTACAATGAAAGCAAAAAGGTGAAAGTAGTCGCCCTTGAGTTCAAAGAATATGCCCTTGTGTGGTGGGACCAACTACAAAAAGAAAGGAGGAGACATGGAGGAAAGCCCATAGACAATTGGGTTGAGATGAGAAAAATAATGAGGAGAAGATTTCTCCCATACCAATACCATAGAGTTCTTCATAACAAATCAAAGAAGGAGGGTAACACTTCAACTTCTAAGGAGGCCATGGCTAGTGCTCATGGAAAGAAACCTATGGAAGTCTCTCCTAATTTGAGAGAAAATGAAAAAAAGAGTGAAAAAAAATTGAAAAGAAGAGTGATGAAAATGTGAAAAAGAATCAAGAGAAAAAATGTCAAAAAGATGAGAGTATGGAAAAGAGTGAGAGAAAAGAAAGAGATGAGAGCAAAAAAATAGGTGAGGTGGAAAAATTAAATGCTTGTTTTGATGTTTTTCCTAACTCTTTGCCTACTTGTGTTGATTCTCTTTTGAAGGAAATCGAAGATGTTCCTCCAATGGAAGGTTGCAAGACAACCGATGTAATTGAAGAGCTAATCCCAAGGGAAGTACCCCATGGTTTGGGAACTTGCATGGTTTCCCAAAAGCATGGATATCTTAACACAAAATTTGGTAATATGATTGGTAAATTGAATGGGTCTTGTTATTCTTCTACATTTGATAGGAATGAAAACCTTCTGGGTGAATTGCATGACTCTTATCATCTACCTAAGATTGATTTGAGAATTATGAACCAAGACTTGAATGAATTCCTTGATAAATGTGTTGTTGTGCTTTCTAATGTTCATTTGATTTATCACAACAATTTTGAGGAATGTGTTGGATTACTTAGAGAAAGTTTGTTTGCTAACTTGCTCACATACTCTTTTGATCAAAATAAAGTTAGCATTTTGAGATTTGTTATAAGCTCTAAAGGTTTGCATGTAACAATAACTGATGGGATAACTATTATTCCGCTTCTTACTCTAGCCATGCTTGCAAATTCTTTTAAACTTTCATATGATGATCCTAATGTGTTTGAGAGGATTATCTTGTTTCAAAAAGAACCATCCCTTGTTTGTGATAAGGAGAATGTCCATGAGGCTCAACTTTCTTGGGAGCCTTTAAAAAGAGAAAGTACATTTTCTTTTATGACTATGTTCAAGCCAAGAAAGGTAAACTTGAAAGTAGATTTTCACAATAGGTATAATTTTCTGCTTAATCTTATAATTCATTACCTTGGCTATGAATGTGTTAGGATTGTACAAGATGGAAATGTGTTACACTTGCTACATTTTATGGTTTCTATCAATTTTCATTTGATCCCGGAGGTTGGGTGTGTGCACATAAAAAGAATAAAAGGTTTCCCAATAAAAGGAAATCAAAGGTCCACCCAAGAAGAGATGGGCTATTGCAAGTTGTAGGGAAAATAAATAAAAATGTATTTGATATTGACTTATCTTCAATGTGGCATCTATGTCTTTCATTTGATGTAGGGATTGAAGTCATAAATTTGAGGACGAATTTTCTTAAAGAAGGAGGGTGTGATATGTGCCAAGGAAGGCAAGTCAACTTTTCAACAAGAATGATATGAGCCCAATGAAGACCATAGATCAAGAAGAAATTCAAGGACTTTGATGAAAATACTATTTTTATTAGTGGTGAATCAGCTGACTTGTTTTGGCTGTATCTTGAGCTGCAGGCCTCCGATTGATGCATTCTTTGGTGCGTTGGAAAGCTAACGAAATTTCCTACAACACGTATTTCATACCTATTGACCAGATTCGGCTTCTATCATGATTAAAATAATGGTGGAAGTTATGAACGAATTTTACACGAGTTTATTAGACTTTTTATGTTTTGTTAATTATGTGGGAGTTACATTTTTAATTGAGAAATAAGTGTGGCTTCTACATAATGATAGAGAGAGGGTAATAAGTCACTATTAAGTGGCTGAGTTAAGTGTGAGTTTAGTAAGACATGAATAAGCTAGTTATGTGGGGGTTATGGAATCATTGGGAAGACAAAGTGTGAAGCCAAATGTTGGCAGCCACACCCCTATATGTAACATGCCTAAACACATGAAATGGTAACTTGGATGTTGAATTTGGATTGAAATCCATTTGTGAGACTTTGTTCTCTTTGGTTCTTAGTTGATCCAACCTTAGTTCTTATCAAGAATCCAAGATTCCTGTGGCGAACCTCATTTGACTTATCAAAACTCTTGTTTTGTGGCGCTATACCATCTCTAATATTCACCCATTTTCATACTTTCTTCCTTTTATCTTGCAACACAATTCTGACTTGGTTTTGTAACTTGTTAAAATTCAACCAAATAGATCTTCAACAAGGCAACCTTCCATTTGGTTTTCATCAGGGAGCAAGTTTTACTATTCAATTCAAGATTGATACTGTTCCCAGGAAAGCTAAAGCCCAAGTGGTCATGCCCATTTAAGGTGAACTCTCATGGTGTTGTGGACCTACTCGATGTAGCTAGTGGAAGGGAATTCAAAGTAAATGGGCAGAGAAGTAAGCACTATTTTGGTGAGCCTTTGGAAAGGATGGAGGTCACCACAATCATGGATGACCCTCCTTAAATATTGTAGCATGGTCAGACTGAGGACTGTTTAAACCAAGCGCTATTGGGAGGCAGCCTATCAATAATTTAATTTCTTAGTTATTTTCTCTTTTGGTGAAAGAAGAAAAAAAAGGGGGAAGGTCAAAAAAAACAAAAATTGGTAATAAGTAAAAAGACTTGGGGCAAGTATGGATGCTACTTCAGGCGTGGTTATGGCAGCAAGATGTTGGGTTGAGTTGGTGTTAAGAACCCACAAAGCTGATGAGAGTACATAAGGGGCAGAGTTTAGTACAAGGAGCATTTTGGTGAAAATTAAAATTGGGAATTTTAAAACTTTTTTGAAAAAAATGACAAAAATGTGGAAACTTTGGGAAGTGGTTTTAACGAACGGTTACCCAATGGATAAACCACCCCATTACCCTTTCTGTACCACTCATTCTCTTTCTCATTAATTGTGCCACTTCCTCACACCTCACCTCTCTTCTTACCCAATCGTCTACTCTCCCTGACACATTAAATAACCCTCCCACTCACCCACCGAGCAGTAAAGCATGCTCAGTCTTCCTCAAGCACTGAAATGGACTTGTGTACCCTCTGGGTAGATGCAGATGCTCAGAAGAGGTTTGAAGAGGAAACCATCAAAAGAGACATTCTCCTAGAGAAGGGTTTCAAGCTGAATACCACCCCTCACTATGGGCTCTTGGAGGAGGTAGCTGAGGTAATAGACTTGAATGGGTGGAAGAAATTCGTTGCCCATCCCAAGGGGTTCTGACTCCCTATGGTTCGTGAGTTCATTGCTAACATCGGCCTAGAGACTCAGTCATTTGTGGTAGTGAGGGGGGCCAAAATCTCCTTTTCTGCTAATACCCTAAATCTGAAGTTTGGGTTGCAAAATGAGGAGGATGAGTACGAACCCTTGCTAAACAGGGTCACTGACAAGCAGCTTGCTCAGATGAAGAAGGATCTCGCAGTCCCAGAACAGAGTAGCTGACTCAGACTGAGAGTCAAATGAAGATTTCCATAGCTAAACTGAAGCCCTTAGCAAAAGTGTGGTATCACTCTTTGCGCCACAAGTTGCCCCCACATCTCACATGGAGATAGTGGAGAAGGCACTACAACAGATTAGACTTTAGATAGTGTTTCTGGATGCCTTTTAATAGCGTTTGTAACCGCTATCTATGCTACCGCTATTAAAACTCGTTAGCAAAGATAGCATTTAGGAAGCGCTATTAATAGGTGACTTTAGATAGCGTTTGTACACGGAAACGCTATCTAAAGTCAGACTTTAGATAGCGTTTCCGTGTACAAACGCTATCTAAAGTCTGACTTTAGATAGCGTTTGTATTAACAAACGCTATCTAAAGTCACTTTAGATAGCGTTTGTTAATAACAAACGCTATCTATTCCCCCCCCTTTTTTTTTAATTTTTTCATATTTCTTAACTTTTACATCCATTCCTGCATATTGAACTACACCAAAATTCATTTATGCAAAGAGGAGGGAAATCTGTGAGAAATAAGAACAAACATATATCAATGAACAAATCTACCAATGTTACTGAACCATCAATGTCAGAAATGTGAAATGTTCAACAAATAACAAGAAACTAATAAAAGTCATTGTACCTGCCCTAATGAACAATGTTACTGAACCATCAATGTCAGAAATGTTCAACAAATAACAAGAAACTAATAAAAGTCATCCATCACAGTTGGGTAAGCATCCTTAAGGTCAATAACAGCAATGCCCTCTGGAAACTCGTGTATCCTTAAGCATCCTTAAGGTCAATAACTCCATCATTATAAGAGAACCGTTGCCCATCATATTTTACTTTTGGGTTTTTCCTCAGACTGTCAAAAACATCTTTGTTAGCCTTCATGCCAACATAGCATGCTTCATTTATTTGTTTTGGTGTAAAAGCCTGTCGGGTCTGTAAGCAAACACAAGCACCAAATCAATATGGTTTGAACTAAGTGTACCAGGACCAAGAGAAGATAGTACACATCCACCGAGCTAAAGAGAAGGCATGTATATGCTGAAAAAGGTGTATATCAACCACCATTTCCAGATTCATTAGGCATAAAATAAATTAAAGATTGCCAATAGAAAAGTATAACCATACGTCCTGTTGGTTGTTATAGAAAACTTCCATAATGAACATTTTATGAACAAGATTTTGAAATTTAGCATCAATAACCTAACCACCAAAGAAAGCAAGTGCTATATACAATTTCATGTAATATTTATAGATTGCCATTCACTTTCTGCATCCTACGAAGCCAAAACATACACTTGTAACATGCATTACTTTGTGATCAAAAGCATTATTCGCATACCAATGAGTATTGCTGCAGCTATTGTGATCAATTTGACATAATCAAACGAACTTTTCAACAATATAGCGACACCAATCTTCCTTGACTTCATATAGTTGAGCAGTGGAGTATGTGGAGCATTTGAAGTCAGGGAAGTACTGCGACATAAAAATTAAATAAATTAAGTTACAATTGCTAAAACATTTGAACAGTCACAGTTAAAAGCTAAGTAAACAACATACCGCCATTGGTATTTTAATTTGGTTCTGCAAGATAGTTTCCTTCATGAAACGCATGACATAGTACCCACAATCTGTACTGTTGGGTTGTCTTGGGCACTATAAAAAATAAAATAGTAAATCAATATAGTTTTTTTATCTAATTGCGCATTAAGTTTTTGCGAATGTACCTCTATCTGAATCCATTTAATGTTGGTTGCCTTTAAACGCGGCACCTTAGCTCCGATATTTGCACGATAAACTTGCAAAGCACTAATCACAAAATCAAACACAGTTCATTAAGAAACATATTTTCAATCATCACAAACACACGCATGCTTTTTTTTATTTTGAACCACAACAGCCACAACCCAGTATATGTCAATTCAACACATGTTCTAATGTCAAAAATCAAAAGCACATTAGGACCATGACAACTTGCAACATGTATCTACCATGGAAGCCATTCGACAGAATCATAGAAAATCAGAAATATAAAAGCATGCTTACTTATCGAACAGATTGTTTAATTCTGGGCGACCCCTAGGATCAACATTCAAGGGATCCAGATAGTAAATAATCTCTTCAACAATATTTATCGCAAGACAAGACCCAATGATTCCTACAAAAATGTTGAGATAACAAATCCTAAGCACCTCAACTTTTATGTAATTCATTATTGTGAATTAAGTCCTATAGGATAAGCGACTCACCCAACATTGCACGGCGCTAAAAATAAGGGTTGATATTCTCTTTCTTTAGTTGCAAACCGGTCAGCTAGATACGTTGTCTGTGAATCCCTCCCGAAGTAGCTGTATGTATTTGTTTGGTGTGGGGACAAGAACAGAAACCTCCTCGTTCTTTCCTTTGGAAGCAACAATTCTTCATACAAATACCTTCAATTAAAATATAAAAATGGATTACACCAATGACATCAATATTTAAATGGAAAGACTAAAAAAATATTGTACACTTTAAGCCTGATTTAGTACCTGATATATACGGAAATAACGGAGGCAGATACCCATTCATGATTTACAACTTCTCTGATATTTTCAGTATTGATCATCTCAATGAAATGCTGACCAAAAATATTTTGTTCCATCTCTATGTCCAATTGGTCATCATTTTTCATATTCTTTCGTTCATGTATTTTAAGAAAATTCAAATATTCCAGAGAAATTGTAGTTGAACCAGCTGTAGGAGGGTTGGCCTCAGAGTTGCCTCCTTTATTTTCTGGGGTTGTAATTGACTCCTTTGTATATCCAGACACTCTGCCCTTGCCTTTAGATTTTGCAGGTGCCTGAAAATTTTGCATTTCAATATGTCAGTTAGTGATCAACTAATGTAATGCATATATGCCGTATATGAAAAGGTGGAAAAATGCAATTACATACCATATTAATTACAACCACGAGATCAATTGGCCATGCCACATAAGTACCTATTGCATCTCTTCTCTTCATTACATCTGCACGATCGATAGGTACCGGCAATGGCGCATCCCCCTCAGTTGCAACATCAACTCCAACTTTCACATGGTTAAGGGGTACTGGTCCGGTGTGCAGTGTAACACCCGGCTCATTGTATACTTTACCCATAGCAACCATACGATAGTTTGGGGTCGATAAATATAGCTGACATGAGTTGACGCCCTAATCCAATGATAGATGAATAAGCTGTGAATTAAGGCATCCAATTGAATGTATTTAACTGCGAATGCAATACTAGTAAAAAAAAAAGGCATGCATTACCTCTGGAAGCCTGATGGCAGATGGTAGAGTGCAACTATCTTTGACGCTTGCTTGGGCTGTGAAATTATCCTGCCTCTCCTCATCCTCCTTTTTTTTCAGCTTTTCTTCCAAAATGTTCAATCTTTCAGAGAGTTGAGACACCAATGTCTCCCACCTTTTCGTTTCAGAGTTATGTTTTGCACGACCTTCAGGTGGGAAGTAGTCTTTTTGAGAGACGCCAAAACCCTCACCCCTAACACGACCAAGGTTCTCTGGCACACCTAGGGCTTTAGCAAGAATATCCTGGCGACCAAAATCTTGTATCTCTCCCTTTACTGCAGACTGTGACAGTTCCTCCTGACACATAGTTATTAGTGAAATGCAAATGTTAAAATTATTATATATTGTCATAAGAAAATAACAAATGAAAATGTAAACGTTAGTCTACTAACACATTTATTCCACACGGTCTGCGTATTTTTGTTGTCAATTACACCCGCCTTGTTCTCGCGGGCTTTCCTCCACACAATATGGCGTTTAATTTTCTTAACTTCTGGCCCCGCCTCCTGCATCTGTATATTGAGATAATATATATTAACCAAACAGTTTAAAAGTCATATTTACCACACATGAAGTTAAATATATATATATATACATACCAATTCATCCTCAATGTCAGCATACCCCTTACGTGATGCTTTGTAAGGGCATGCAGGATCTAACGCCCTGTTGCGATTTTCATTGCTTAATTTCTATTCAGACACATATAAGTAATATTAATACATGGTTAATGTCATATGTACGTATTGCTATAAAATTATAAGGACTAACGTGATATTAAACATACCAGGAATTGAGCATCTCATGTGCGTATTGCTATAAAATATATCCACTCATCCCTTGATATGTGTGGATATTGTGATGGAGGTTCCTCTATGATACTCCCGTTGGCATCTCTTAGAAATTTTTTGGTCAATCTAGTTCTGAATGCCCTATGTAGGTTACCAGCTTCCTGAAGTACAAATTTTTTCCGAGATTCATCAACATTAAAAGACATCTGCAAAACAATATAAACAACGTGTCAAAGTAAGTATGTTTACATAGTTTACAATATAATTCATAAATTTTAACAATTACCTGTACATCAGCCCATATGCTCTCTTTGAAACCATCCAAAGCTTCATCCTTCCAATTAGAACAAATAATTGGGACCGTTTGCCGAACAACGGCCCCAATGTAACTCTTCAATATTTTACCATTAGCACGAATTGGTTGGTCCAAATAATTCCATTCAACCTAATAAAAATAATAAAGTAATTAAATCTAGATATCAAACAACATTATGAAATCCTTAGATTAGTAAGTAAATTACATCAAATTTTTGTCCTTTACTCCTAGCGCGGATGACCGCCTTCATAACTGTTGGCCCACGTCTCGTCGCTTTGGCATCACTAGAATTACTTGAAGATGCCATTTACCTACAAAAATATTAGATACAAGTAAAACATCAATGGACATTAATATAACATTAATTGATGCAAAATATAAAACAACAATGAATAACAAAATCAACACTAGCATTACCGGAAGATGCTAACTATAATATAAAAGGATCCGAAAGTTCATTTAAACACAAACACTACATACATGTTTAAGTCAACCTTTTTCTTTTCTTCATTGGATTGAGATTTGTTTGTCCTTTATTAGTACGAAATGGTGGATTGACCAAAAGCCCCTCATCATGATCATCTCTCATATACATACCATCATCCCTAGTTGGATCAATCTCAAGTGATTGTAATGTCCCGACGAAAGGATCATCTTCAATATCAACATCTCCATGGTCTTGATCATCAATCTTAGTAATTATTTTGTTAGTCAAAAGAACAATGGACCTTTTCATATCAGCTGGATCGGTGACATAGAACACTTGTTGAGCTTGAGATGCTAATATAAAAGGCTCATCTTTATACCCCACCCTATTAAGATCCACCTGCATGAACCCCGACTCATCAATCAGAACACCGTTATAATAGACAACCCACAAACAACCAAACACACCAACCTTAAACTTTGTGTAATCCAACTCCCATATCGTTCAATGATGCCAAAGTATGACATATTTGCATATATCGGGTTTCTGTCTTTGGCACTTGAGATATGCATCGACTGAGCTACAAGAGTCACACCACTATTTTGCATTGTACTCCGACCATCTTGTTCTTTTGTATAGAATGTGTACCCATTAATTTGATAACCGTGGTAAGAGAAGACATGCAAACTTGGACCTTTGGCTAACCATCTCAATCTATTTGAAACTGAAGTAGCATTTTCAGTCAACTCTGCATAAATGTGATCTCTTAGCCACGTTATAAAACAACGATTGTGTTCTCTAGTTATCCAATTTTGATTCTTATTTGGATACAAACTCTTAAGCATGTCCTTGTGTTTTTCAACATATGGCTCAACCTCATCGGCATTGTGCAGAACATATAAGTGTGCTTGCTCCCATTCTGTCCTTGATATAGTCACTATTTCATTTCCAGTAATTCCTTGCCCCATCATTCTCCATGTGTGACGAGACTTTGGCAGCCCTATAGAATCAGCATTGGATAGGTATTCGATGCATGAATTCAACAGCTTCTTCGACAATATACCGTTCAACAATACAACCTTCTGGTCGTGATCGGTTTTTCACATACCCTTTTAATATCTTCATATAACGCTCAATCGGGTACATCCATCTCATATAAGCTGGCCCACACAGTTGTGTCTCTCTAACAAGGTGAATGGTTAGATGAACCATTATGTCAAAGAATGAAGGTGGAAAGTACATCTCAAGCTCGCATAAAGTCACAACAATTTCTCTTTGCAATGATGGCAACTTCCCAGGGTCAATCACTTTGCTGCGAATTGCCTTGAAGAAGAAACAGAGTTTAGTTAAGGTCCCCCCGCACTTTGTTAGGTAAAATAGACCGTATACCAATGGGTATCAACTGCTCCATGAGAACATGACAATCGTGGGACTTTAGACCTTTTAACTTGAGATCTTTCATCGATAAGAGGTTCCTAATGTTTGAAGAGTACCCTTCCGGAACCTTAACTCCTTCAAGAAACTTACAAAAAACAGTTTTTTCTTTTCTAGATAGAGTGTAAGCAGCCGGAGGAAGATATGTACTTTTACCCTTCTTCGTCGGTCCCAATTCTCTTCTTATTCCCATACTAACCAAGTCCAACCTTGCATTGATGCCATCTTTAGTCTTCCCTGGCACATTGAGTAACGTACCAATGACACTATCACAGATATTTTTTTCAACGTGCATCACATCGAGGTAATGTCTTACATATAATGATTTCCAATATGGCAACTCAAAGAAAATCGACCTTTTCTTCCACCCTCTTGTGACAATATCTCTCGCAAAAGGTTTACCGAATTGGATATTCAAATCCTTTACCTTTTCAAAAAGTTGATCACCTGTCAACGGTGAAGGAGCTCTACCTTCTTCCGAGTTCCCATTGAACGCCTTTCTCCACCATCAATAATGATGACTTGGATGCAAAAATATACGATGCCCAAGAAAGACATTCTTCTTACAATGTTCTAACCGCATCCAATCCGTACCCTCTTCACATATAGGGCATGCACACTGACCCTTGATGCTATATCCTGACAGATTATCGTAGCCTGGAAAATCATTAATTGTGCCAAACAACATAGCTCTCAAATTGAAACTTTCTTCCTTATACCCATCATACACCTCCACACCTGTCTCCCACAGTTGTTTCAAGTCTTCAATCAAAGGAGTCAAATAGACGTCTATATCATTTCCTGGTTGTTTGGGCCCAGAAATTAACATAGATAACATCATAAATTTGCGCTTCATGCATAGCCATGGGGATAGGTTATAAATCACCAAAATCACAGGCCATGTATTGTGAGAGCTACTTTGAACACCATGCGGGTTAAATCCGCCAGTAGCCAATGCAAGTCGTAGGTTTCTTGATTCTTGCCCAAAATCAGGATAATCATGATCAAATTTCTTCCATTGAGGAGAATCTGCCGGGTGCCGCAGCTTGCCATCTTTGATCCTTTCATCCTCATGCCATGTCAAGTGCTTTGAATCTTCTGAACTGCGGTACATGCGCCTAAATCTGGGTATTATGGGAAAATACCACACAACCTTCTCTGGATCTGATTCTTTCTTCTTATATCATGAGGCATTACATTTAGGACACATCTTTAACGATGCATATTCATTCCAAAATAAAATGCAATCGTTAGGACAAGCATGTATCCTCTCGTAGCTCATGCCAATAGAGCGTAACATTTGTTTAGCCTCATATGTCCGACTAGGAAGCACATTATCCTCCGGCAACATGTCTTTCAATAGTGTGAGTAAGTCCGTAAAGCTCTTATCAGTCCATCCGTTGCTCGATTTCAAGTTATACAACTTTAACATCGCCGACAATCTTGTGAATTTAGTACAACCATCATACAATGGTTGCTCTGCATCACTTACCAACCTCTCAAACATTTGAGGACAATCCCGAAGATCCTCTTCAACAGCATTTGCAATGTCTTCAAAACGATCGCCCTCATAAGTATTTGTGTCGGTATCGTATGATGAATATCTCACACGATTCCTCATTTCACTAGACTCAGCTCTTGTCTCGCCATGTTTTGTCCAACATGTATAACTTTGATCGATTCCATTACACACTAAATGTTCTTCCAAATCGGCTGCACTAACTCGCCTTGCATAACAACAATCTAAACAAGGACATATGATTGTACTAGGGTTTTCCGCATGCCGAACTGCAAACCTAATGAACTCTTTCACCCCATCCTCATACTCCTTCGTTAAACGATTGGCAGACATCCATTTACGATCCATGCTTTCCTGATCTACAAAAATTTCCATAATTGTAATGTGGAATTTTTAATTCAATTTCATTTCAATTAATAATGGAGTGAGATCAGAATGGAAATGAAATGGCAATAATTTAAGTATATAAATACATGTAATATACTTGCACTTAAATATCAATCTCGAACAATCGATGACTTCAAGAACTCCCTCAACAGAAATGCTAATGAACCTTAAATTTATGACTATTGTGAAAATATAATCAAGGCTATCATGGCATCCACGTTTAAGCTCTATAGACCACATCCATTGACCCACTTAATTGTGGTCTGCCTCTGCCTAACCCCTTCACCAGCAACTTGAAAGTAACATATTGAGTTGTTAAAATATTACCGAACACCAGACTTGACATCAAAGTTATAAACAGGCAAATCAGCACGGACGCAAGAATTTATAAACAAAAGCAATGTTGCAAAATACAATTTGAGTTTTATGAAGCTTATCACCTTTCGTCAGCTACATGTATTGCACACGAGGCATTAATCTAAAATAGAATGCTTTGAATCATACCTGTCCCTTTAGGATGGAAGTTAGCATTAACTTTTGCCTCAGCAATACCAGCTTGATTCTTTTAAGTATGACAGAATGACGAAGTTCTGAGATTGTTACCCAGGCATTCCACAAATGTCTCTGGCATAACGAAAAACAATTTAGTTTAGCCTACAGTATATTACCATGTGGTAGTATTGATATCAGCCAATAGCACAAGCATCCTCATCCTAAACATATTAGGAATAAATTATTTCACAACACATGAAATTATTTCTAAAAATAGGAAATGAAAACAGGAAACATGAAACAAACCAAACAGGCCCTTATTAATTTGAAACTCCAATGAATGGCTAGAAATGTCTATCCACCATGCAGTAAGCAGCAAATAAATTTTTGAACAATAATGCTATTTAGAATTTTATTTTAGACATGGATCTGCATTGTGGGTCAACTCAAAGGCCCGACCCATACTTCAATCCCAGATATTGTCTAGCTTGCTGATTCTTCAGTCAAACTATGTTATATGCTCATTTCTCTTTGAAAACCAAGAATTTATATTCAGAGACAGAACTATTACCAAGACCAAATGACAAAAAAATTGTCTGCTTATTCAGAATAATTTTCAATAGAACTTTTTGTGGGACTGATTTGTCTTTTCTTTTCCATATAATAGTTCAAAGATTAGCATTCTTTAGACATGATCAAGCAATCTCTCATATTATTAGAAATGGTAGCAGTCAAAGCAAGAATCAATAAGAAACGTCACAAAATTAGCAACCCGGCTTGATTAACGATAAAAATCATATATGCTAAGAAAGTTTAAGCAACACATACACAACATTACGAAGTTAGCATCAGAACATGCATGGACAAGAAGTGACTAGAATTGTAGACAGTCAAAATACAGCGATAGAAATATTATTTTTTACATGCAAAACATCAACCTGTAATGACTTCGTTAAATGCACCACACTTCTCTTTGTTGCTCCATATGCAACAAACCTAAGAAAATGGGGAGAAATCAAGAATTTTCAGCATGGCGAGTATAAGACTAGATGTATTTTAGTTAGAACTTATAAGTTGACTGAGATCATAATACATAGTACAATACTACAATCTTTGTATACAGAACAAAAATCGAGTAACTAGTGATTGGTGTAGATTAAGTTTTGATTTTAACAAGTAATGATCAAGCTAAAGCTATTTTTGCTTTGAACCAAGGAGATTTTCTAGAAAGAAGAAAGAACTACTATCTACAAACACAAAATAGAATAAAAATCAAAGCAAAATCCTCATTACAGAAGAGATTATGAAACGAAAAAAAGGAAATTAATCATCTTAAAAAGCATTAGTGAGCAACACTAGAACTGCTAAGCATACATCAAATAAAAAGAGGATGAGCAATATACCAAGCTGTGATGCTGAACAAGATCCTTCTTTATTTTGTTTATTTATTTCTCAGTTCCTTCTTCTCAATGGATGAAGACCCACAATACAGAAGAAAAACAAATCCCAAAACCCTTCAAAATTTCAGGATTTATAGAAACAACAAAAAAAGAAAAATACAGTAGGAATTTTGGATCCCTAATACAGGGGTAAAAAAATTTCAGATCTAAACTACATAAAACAAATGGAGAATGAAAACCCTCTCCTTTATTAATTTTTTTTCGAACCTCTTCTTCGATGTTCTTAAAGTTTCAGATGAACTACTACGAAGAGGTTGTATCCAAGCTAAACACTAGACCCATATCATTTGCTTTAAACAAGTATGCAACTAAATGAAAGTACCTTATAGCAAGATGATGGTGGTGGTGGTGTCAACAGAGGCGGTGCAATGGTGGCTCACCGAAGGAGCATTGTAGAGATAGAGAAAGAGAGAAATCAGAGCGAGGGAAGTGGAAGCACGAACGGCGAGTGGAAGTAAGATGATGGTGGTGGTGGTGTCAACAGAGGCGGTGCAATGGTGGCTCACCGAAGGAGCGTTGTAGAGACAGAGAAAGAGAGAAATCAGAGCGAGGGAAGTGGAAGTGCGAGCAGCGGGCGGCGAGATAGACTTAGGGTAATCTGAGAAGAGAAGAAAAGAGTATGAGAAGAAAAGAGTTTGAGAAGAACGTTAGGGGATGCGCGCGGGATGTGAAAAAAAAAACCCGGGGGGAGTTAGAAAAGATAGCGTTTAACAAATAAGTGCTATCTTAGCTATATCTTTTGATAGCGTTTTAGGAAAAAAAAATGCTATTAAAGATCCCTTTGATATTTTATAATTTTTTTCAGAAGGGAAAAGATAGTGGTTCATAAAAGGAACGCTATCTTAGGTGCACTACGCGCGGGTATATCACCTAAGATAGCGTTTCCGTGTGGAACCGCTATCTTTTCCTGCAGTGGCACTTTTAATAGTGGTTCCTTAAGGAAACGCTATCTTAGGTGATACTTAAGATAGCGTTTCCTAAAGGAAACGCTATTAAAAGTCCCCCCGTCACTTTTAATAGCATTTCCACACGGAAATGCTATAAAAGGTGCGTTATTAAAAGTCACATCTGTTGTAGTGAGGAGAGGTTGGTCCTTCTCCACTGTATTCTCAAGGGCAAGAAGATCAATGTAGGGGAGATAACAAAGAAGGAAATTTCTGCATGTGCAATGAAGAAGAAAGGAAAGCTGATTTTACCTTGCTTGATCGCTGAATTGTGTCTGAAAGGAGGAATAGAGTACCATGATGGAGAGAGATTGGCGAAAACTCTAGGTGACATTGATTTGGTTTGAATCCAGTGTTTCTACTCCAACTCTGAGAAAGCTGCTGAAGCAAGCACCTCTAAGGTGCAGCCTGAAGGCATTTCTGAGCAGCAGGATCGCTCGGGAATGCTAGAGCAAAAAGTGGATGCATTGATCAATATGTTGCAGCAACAGATCTAGAAGGATCGACTATTCTAGAGTTCTACTACTAGAAGTTTTAGTGGGAGAAGCAAACTCTTGAGACCAATAACTTGCAAAAAGTAACTGCCATGCCCTTCTTTCCCAGAGAACTCTTATCCCTAGTTGTGCCCCAAGAGAAAGTCACCGAGGAATCCAACCCTGCCCCCACCAACATCAACATCAACACCACTCCATCCCATAACATCTTCACTGACCAAGCTTGGCTAGGATCCCCACCTTCCAAGCAGCAAGCCTTAGCCCTCACTACCACTAGCAAAAAGAAGAAGCAAGTGTCTTGGATCTCCCAGCAAGAACACGGGGCACAAAAAGTACCAGAGATTAAGTACCTGAGAAAGAAACCCAAACTGAGCCTCAACCTAATAAGGCTCCTACTCATCAGCCCTACCAGAAAGCAAAGAAGTTCAAGTATAAGAAGGATCAACCCTCTGATGTTGCATGTAACGACCTGATTTTAACTATGTTGTTCAATCGGTTAAAATATAATTAATTATATTTTAATTTGAGAGTTAGAAAGTGCTTTTGATTAAAATAAAATCATATTCATAGTATACTTTATGGTAGAAGGTTACGGTAAAATTTTCGGTTGAAAATTCAGACGAAAGTCGGTCTGCGTTTTCACTGCCGTTACAAGTTTACTGAGCAGAAAATCTAATTTTGAAATGTGAACGAAACGGTTAGTGTTTTTGTGATGTTTTGTATGATATTGAAAATTTTCGAAAATTCGAGTTCAAAAATAAAATATAATATTTATTCGAGTGAAAACGTCGGAAGAATTATGATCGGAAAATACAACCGGGTACGAAATGGAGCGGACTAGAGAGCACAAAAGAAGTGAAGTGACTTGATGGGACTTGATGGAAATGGGTTATGACACACTCAAAAAGTGTAATCATCACACTTTTCAAATTATATCATATTATATTCTAAAAACCTATTTTTCTCTCTTTTCTCAAACCAAACAAGGCACAAGGTCAAAGTTTGCTCTCCAAGCTCATTCCTCTCTCCTCAATTTCTTGCCACTCTCTCCCTTCTCTATATATACACCTATCATTTTCATTTCATCACTTTTCTTCTCCAAAACTCCATTAAAACTTCATCTACTTCCTTTTCTTTTAAAAGTTCAAGCTCTTAAAGCTTTAGTTTTTATTCATCTTTTCTACTTGAGTTCTTCATTAAAGTTCTTCCTTATACTAAGGGTAATGCTCTCATATGAATCTTTTTGCAAGTTTCATCTTTTATTTCTTAGTTTGCTTTATGTGTTCTTTATATGCTTTAAACTTCTAAAATCTCTCTAAAATAGTAGAAAAATCCTTTTGAGTTGAAACCACTTTCTATAGTCTTGTGTTAACTTATATTTTCACATACTAAGAGGTTGTGTAAAACAAAAATCTCTACCTATCTCTTCCTATGAAGGCCGAAGCTATGCATATGTGGCCTAGCAGGTTTTTGCTTCAACTTTTGGAATATGATCATGTGTTTGAGTTTCTAACTATTCCTTGATCTTAAATCTATAAATATTGGAAGGTTTGATAGCTTGTTTTCCTATGATGGCTGAAAATATGTATAAGTAGGCCTAGGATACTATGTTTCAACTTTCCAAGTATGATCATGGATTTAGAACTCTTAATACCTTGTGATTCTAAACCTAAGAGTTGTTATCAAACAAAGAATATTTTTTCTCCTTATCCTATGTAGTCCGAAACTTAAATGTTTTAGAGCAAGGATGTTTGAGTTTCATTTTCCAAAATGATCATGGACTAAGGCTCCTTAATATAGAAGGATACTAAGTCTAAGAGATTGGAAAGTTTAAGGATTTCTAACTTGTTTATTCTATGTTATTGACCCTAGGATGTTTTGTTTTCATTTTCCGATATGATCATGGACTTGAGTTCCTTAATACATTTGGATGCTAAGTCCAAGAGATTGGAAAGTTTAAGGATTTCTAGCCTATTTATCCTATGATGGCCGAACCTATTTTGTAATACAAGGCTGAAACCTACCCTAAAGTGGTTGGATGATTTTTATTCCATATTTTCAAGTTATAGCAATTTATCTAAGTTGCCTAGAACCTAAGTGATAAGTATCCAAAGGCTTATGTTGAGAAAAGAAACCTAACTATAATTTGAATTAAATGGCCAAACCTAGCCTAAAGAGAACATAGATGAGTTTGGTTGATTTATTGGTTATTATGTTGATTGGTTGAAGGTGGAGTTAGTACTTTGTGGTGTGACAACGAGGAGCTTCGAGTTTGGGAGTTTGGTGATAACCCAGATGGAGGAAAGAATCAACCTATCGTCGGAATGGATAAGTAGTAGATTATTAATAATTGTGTAGGGCGACCTAAACCCTACTAGTAGTCGAGTAATCGACAAGACCAAAATCACATTGGAAACATTTTCTGAAAAACCAATGGCGATTCCGGGATTGTTGGTTTATCGACATTAGGTTGATTTTATATTGTTGATGATTGATTTGATTTTAATACCTTTATTGAATTGATTTTGTGCTATGATTGGTGATATGGGAATATTTTGATTGATATTGTGTTATGCATGATCTGCCTGGTTTGTATTATTATGCTTAGTGGTTTTTAAGCAAAGATATATTTGTTGTCTAAGAGATTATTGTTTTGGGTGTGAGGATAATGATGATTTAGAAGTACCTAACCTAGATGATGTATGTTAAAGAGGTGTTATGGCATAGAATATGTGTCAAGTTCTAATGGAAGGTTGAGGCACTAGGATGTTGTTAAAACGGGTTGGTGAGATTCAAGTATAGGTGTTGTTGTCCACAACCGTGTATTGGTAATATAATACACAAGGACAAAAGTGTATTGGTAATATAGTACACAAGGACATATGTGTATTGGTAATATAATACATGTAAAACACTTCTATGTATTGGTAATATAATACACCGTGTATTGGTAATATAATACACATAAAAATCAAGAGTTCTCGCGAGACCACTTCCACCTTAACGGGAATGGGGGGAATGGGGGTGGAACACCTTAACGGGAATGGGGGTGTGCACTAGGTGGAACATCCTAACGGAATGATGGTGTGCCCCGATGCAAATGAGGGAAGGTGACGGGAGTGGTAGTGGACACGATAACGTAAAGACATGGTGACAGGATTAGAGAGGTTACTTTAAAATAAAGTGTTAGATTGCCTGAGAGTAAGGGTAAAGGATGATATATATTAACTTGAGGATGATTCGTTAGTTATGTGTGTTGATTGTCTGTGACAATTACTGTATAATTTACTATGACTCTTTTCCATTTTTTGATGATAGAACTGCTTCTTATCCCCTGTATATTTCTGTATGTTGTATTTTATCTCCTTGTGGAATCGTATGAGAAGACCCTGTGGATGAGCATAACCAAGAGGAGTTGGATGGAACTCCCTACGAACCGGAGGCTGGAGGACGAGCTGTGACCCATGGTGATTAGGGTCTAGTTGGTTATGGCCAGTGCGTCTCGTGAGGTGTATTTTTATTATGTTTTTCACTGTTTAACTTTTTGTCTAAGTATATGCCTGTGAGGGATCCTACTGATAGGATATCCTCAATAGTGTTTTGTAATATACATAATATACTTATATTGTGATATGCCATTATATATGAAGTTGTATACTTTATAAGTTCAGTTTTAATTTTTTATGTTTTTTCACGTTAAGTGTGCGATTAAGTAATTAAATAATGAGGTTTTAATCTAATGACACAAAGAGGCACGGTGGGGTGTCTCATTGCAGCAAAGGGAAAACAGGTGGGGGACTGGAGGATCTGAAGAGGATATGCAAAAGGAAGAAGAGGAAGATCTAGCTAATGATGAAGCCAAGGAGCAATCCGAGGAAGAATTTGAAGAGGATGAAGTCCAGATCACAGCAGTGGAGGCCCCCATCTCAAGCAAGAAAGTGTCAACCACTAAGGGTGGGGGCACTAGGAGGAGCAACCGCATCCGGAACCCTATTTCTTGAACCAGTATCTACAGAGTGCTGCAGCAAGCTGCAGCTCCAAATTAGGATGCCATTTAACTATGCCCTCCAATCATTACCATCTTTTATGAATTCTGTCATTAGTAGTTTAGGTGGTCACTAGGAACTATTATGTTTTATGTTCAGCTGGAAGTCAATGTTGTAGGGCCCTTAGGCCATTGTTTGTTTTGCTGTTTTGACTGTGTCTGTAACAGCCTGATTTTCATTACACTGTTTAATCAATTAAAATATAAGTAATTATATTTTAATATGAAAGTAGAAAATATTTTGTTTTAATAAAATAAAATCATATTCCTAATCCACCTTATCATATGAAGTAACAGTAAAATTTTCGGTTGAAAATTCAGACGAAAGTCGATCTGCGTTTTCACTGCCAGTATAAGTTTACTGAGCAAAAAACCTAATTTTGACCCGTGAACGAGACGGTTAGTGTTTTTATCATGTTTCCTTCAACTTTGGTTATTTTAAAAAATTTCGTTCAAAAATAAAATAAAATATTTTATTCGGGTGAACACGTTGGGAATATACGATCGGAACTGTAACCGGGTACGAAATGGAGCATACTAGGGGACACAAAAGAGATGAGGTGACTTGTTAGGGAAAGAAGGCATGGTTGTAAAAGCTTTATGTCACATCCATAAAAGTACCATCAATACTTTTTTTCAAAATTTACTATTTTATAATCAATTAAGTCATTACTTTCAACTTTTGCCAACCAAACATGACATAACTCAAAACTTGGCCTCCAAGCACTCATTTCTCTCCCTCAAAACCGTGGCCCTCTCTCTCTCCCTATATATCACACTTTCATTTTCTTCAACTCACTTTTTCTTCTCCAAAAACATTATTTCTTCATCTTCTTCCTTTCTCTTCAAACTTCATACTCATAAAGCTTGCATTTTTATTCACCTTTTCTACTCAAGTTCTTCACAAAAGTTGATCCTTGTATCAAGGGTAATACTCTTATGTCAATCTTTTTGCAAGTTTCTTCTTTTACCTTATGGTTTACTCTACTTTTTCTTTAAGTGTTTTTAATGGGTTTTCAACTTCTAAAATCTCTAGAAAATTGTAGAGAAATCCTTTTGAGTTGAAACCACTTTCTATAGTCTTGTATTAACTTATATTTTCACATATTAAGAGTTTGTATAAAACAAAAATTTCTACCTCTTATTTCCAAGGATGGCCGAAACCTATACATGGTGGCCTAGGAAGTTTTGTTTCAACTTTTTGAAAAATGATCATGTATTTGAGCTTCTAGATCCTTCTTGATCTTAAATCTAAAGTCTTGAAAGGTTTGAAAATCTCTAGCTTATTTATCCAAGGATGGCCAAACCTATATGGTTTTGGACCTAGGATGCTTGAGTTCAACTTTCTAACTATGATCATGGATTTAGACCTCTTAATACTTTGTGATGCCAAACCTAAGAGTTTTCATCAAACAAAAGGCTTTTCCTCATTCTCCTAGGCTAGGCCAAAACTCAATGTTTTGGAGCTAGGATGTTTGAGTTTTCATTTTCCAAAATGATCATGGACTTGAAGATCCTTAAGACATTAGGATGCTAAGTCTAAAAGATTGGAAAGTTTAGAGATTTCTAACCTAGTTATCTTATGATGGCTGAACCTATGAGGTTTATGGACCTAGGATATTTTGTTTTCTTTTATTTTCAATATGATCATGGATTTGAGCTCCTAAATACATTGGGATGCAAAATCTAAGAGATTGGAAGGTTTAAAGTTTTCTAACCTATTTTACTATACAAGGCCGAAACCTAACCTAAGAGTTTGGATGATTTTATTCAATATTTTCAAGTTATAACAAATTATCTAAGTCACCTAGAACCTAAGAGTTAAGTATCTAAAATCTTAGAGTGTGAAGTGAAACCTAACTCTCATTAGATTTAAATGGTCGAACCTACCTAATCAGAACATAGATGAGTTTATTTGATTTAGTTGTTTTTATGTTGTTTTGTTGAAGGTGGTGTTAACACCTCGTGGTCGGATAACGAGGAGCTGGGAATTCGAGCTTTCGGTGATAACTCAGGTGAGGGAAAGAATCAACCTATCGTCGGAATCGATAAGTAGTAGATTATGTAGTAATTATGTAGGGCGACCTAAACCTTACTAGAAGTCGAATAATCGACAAGACCAGAATCGCTTTAAATTGCTTTTATAAAACATCCATGGTGATTCAAGGATTGTAGGTTGATCGATATTAGGTTGATGTGTATGCTGTTGATGGTTGATTTGAGTTTTATTACCTTTATTGAACTGATTTAGTGCTATGTTGATGTTTTGAAATATCTTTAATTAACTTGATGTTATGCATGATCTGTGTGGTATTTACTTTATGCTTAGTGGATTACGTGAAGATATATATGTGGTCTAAGAGATGAGTTGTTTTGGGCATGAGGATCATGATGATTTTTAGAGGTGCCTAACCTACATGAAATATGTTAAAGAGGTGTTGTGACATAGAGCATGTGTTGAGGTCTTGATGAGAGGTTAAGGCACTAGGGTATGACCATAGGAGTCTGTGAGGTTCATAAGTTGTGTTGTTTCTATAACCGTATGTGGGACACATACAAGACCCGAAGTCCTTGTGGGACCGTCCAAAGGGTAAACTTAACTTGTGCAGCTACGAGTGTCATGCTTTGCATGAGCACCTCTGGGAGTGAACGAGGTGTGCACTGGGATCATCGTGCAGCTGTAGTGTCACGCTTTGCGTGAGCGTTCTTACCATGGTGAAGGTGTGCACCGGGATAATCGTGCAGCTATAGTGTCATTGCTTTGCATGAGAACCCACGGTCCGGGGTGTGCATCGGGTTTAATGTGCAGCTATAGTGTCATTGCTTTACATGAGCATTCTCACCATGACCAAGGATGTGCACCGGGAATGGGACGTGTCGCTTGGACGACTGACCGATAACCATAACTATGATAGGGAAACCATAGCCATTTTCAGTATCAAGTTTTAGTTGCAGGAGTGAGAGTAGGATGGATATAAGAATTTTATGGAAGATGGATGAATTTAACACAAATGTTATACCTTGAAAGTATCATTCATGTGCATGCTCTATAAAATTTGTTTTGATTTCGACTTAACTGGGCACAACTCTGTTGCACACACCCCTTGCTTGAGGCGTGTTGTTCTTATAGTGTCCCTAGAGCATACAAAGTCTACCCCTTAGATTATCCATTGTGTGAACCTCTTGAGCTTAAGCCCAATGTTCTGATAATTAGCCACAATATAAGCCTTGAACTCGAAAAACAATGTGACCCATATATGTAGAGTTTAAGGATGCTTTTCATGAGAATAGCTTTTAGCATAGGTTTGGGGGTGCCTTGAGGACAAGCACCATCTCAAGTTTCAGGGTGCTATACAGCTAAGACATAAGGGAAAGAACTGATAAATGCTAAACTAATATGCACTGTATATTCTGTACAGTCACTCTTTCTCTAAAAAAAAAATAGAATAAGAACAGTGAAAACACATGTAATTATCAAAAAATTGTTCTTTGTTCTCAACAAAGAACAAGAATAAAAGTTGGGGATTAAGGAAGTCAAAAAGGAAGGGAATGCCCTTGAGGTTAAGAAATTATTGCACTGAGTTGAATAAAACACTTTTATGAGAAGCATCCATAAAACTTCACTTAATGTTGTCTACTTACCCAAATTTTTATCCTACCCTGTCCTAAGCCCCATTATAACCTAATAAGTACTCTTGCTATGTGTAGATTTTGAGAATGTTCTAGTAAGGTTAAAAGCTTATCAAGTTTTATATCAGAGCTGCATGAGTTTGATAGATGAATGAGTGAGCATTACTGTTGAGTGAGTGAGGAAAAGAAACTACTGTTCTGAGTGCTATTGTTGTAGCATGTGTCTAGCCTGAATTGGATTTTTGTCATGTTGATGTGATGGCTTGTGTTGCATGATTGTAAGGGTTGATGGAAGTAAATTAAGTGGAAAATCATGTCTCGTGAAAGAATTTTTTGAGTGTATATGCATATGTGGATGTTTGACAAGAGTTTGTTTTAGTAGTTTGTTCTTTTCATTACTTGAGGACAAGCAATGGTTCAAGTTTAGGGGTGTGATAAGTCTTAGAAATAAGAGTTATCTATGTCCTTTTAGCTAGAACTCTTGTTATCTTTAAGTGTTTAATGTGGTAATTTTAGGTATTTTTATTAATTTTGTGAATATGTGTTAGTGTTTAGATTTAGGTAGTTTTGTTGTTTTAAGTTGTAGGAGTATGCTTATGTTGTTTTGTGCTCTTATGTAGGTAATTGTTGTAGCGTGCCACCTTTGCTGGGACGTGCTCCACAACTGTTGCAGCATCTGCGTACCTAATACCCTACATATAAGGACAAAGGACTTGGGCACCTTTTTCTCTCTCCTACTGGGACACGCTCCAATTGGTCAAACGTGGGCCAAACACGCGCCTAAGGATCCGCACTCCTACATTCTGGGATATGGGCCAAGAGCTGAAATTTAATATTATTAAAGGCTGGCCCAAAAGTAGGAAAGAGGGTAGGACCTTTAAAACCCTAGGAAAGGACACTTCTCCATATTCTTGGAGATATTTTGATTTTTCTGACCTAAGGGAGCAGCCGCTAGTTACCCTTGTCCTCTCCATTGTTCTGCGTTTTTCCTTTTCCCTTGTAATGGATCTTCCTTTCATTTTATCTTTATTCCTCGGTTTGTGCAAGCTCATTATGAGCTAAAGTTGTTGTAGCTATGGGTATCTAACCTTGTAATGGATGTTTAGCTGAACTTTTTGTAAAGTTGTGCTACTGCATTCTCTCTTATCTTGTGCGTGATTATTATTTATTTGAGCCTAGTTAACTTAAGTAAATATTAAGCTTGCTAAACTTGAAAATGTTAAGTAAAGTGGAACTAGTTAAGAGATATGGGTTAAGTCACTAATTGGGAAAATTAGTTGATGTTGAATGGATTAGGAATAACCATTCAAGTCCTTAGGCTAGCTGGAACATGCTTAACCATAAGAGGGTGTAATTAATATGAATCTAGGAATAGAAAGCATTTAATGAACCTTATCTTTATTGTGTCGGAAGCTATAACTTTTATTTCATGGAGCTAAATGTTGCAGCATGTGCAGAGCATAATTAGGCTAAACATAAATTACTTGAGAGCATACCTATAGTTGTTTCTCACATATGTTTTCAACACTATATCTAATCTTTTGGTCATTAAGTCTAGTTTATTTTATGCTATTTTAATTGCTGAACATTGTCACTACACACACTATTTTGTAACCACTAATCTCAACTATAAAGAACAGTTAATCTGGAGTTTGGTAGTTGCTACACCATTATAATCCTCGTGGGAACGATCTTATTTACTCTTTACTACTTGTCGGGATTGTGTACACTTTCACATACTTAGTACACCTGTTTTTAAGGCAACAAAAACTCTAAAGCAATTACTTCCTTAGTTCCTTCCTTAACAATTAACGTATGAATCAATATAAAATAACAATGAAAAGTTTAATATGAAAATATATATATTAGCCCATTTGAACTACATCATGCTGTCTGTGTGTGTGTGTGAGAGAGAGAGATATGGGGTAGGTAATTGGTTACTTATTAAAATGAATGTTGGGCACACATCTAGAGCATATAGAGAGAGAGGGGGGAGGGAGGGAGGGAGGGAGAGGGAGATGAGAGTAGGTAGCGTATGCTTTCATGTGTATTCATTGGTTACTTATTAAAATGAGTGTCGGGCACACATCTAGAGCATGATGGTCAATCAGGATTAGAGACATTCAAGTTAGTACTAAGAGAATGCTAACCAATGTCATAAGACATTGATTAGGGAGGGAGGGAGAGAGAAAGAGAGGGAGGGAGGGAGGGAGATGGGGGTAGGTAGCGTATGTTTTCATGTGTATTCATAGGTTACTTATTAAAATGAATGTCGGGCACGCATCTAGAGCATGACGATCGATCAGGATTAGAGACATTCAAGTTAGTACTAAGAGAATGCTAACCAATGCCATAAGACATTGGTTATGGAATCAAAAGGAGAAAATTTTCATTTAAAATTGATGCATGTGATATTTTGAGAAATGATAAGATATGTTTTCCAATGAAAATTTACTTTTTTTTTTTATATTCCTTAACTAGTGTCTTAAGGGCATTAGACATCATGAACTTTAAATTAATACAATTTTTTAGTGATATATTTCTTGCATGAATTTATTGGTATTCTCGATTGCTTACTCACACTTCTCATCAACCAACTACAACTTTGGTAAATAAAAGCTAAATTTTATAATTGGTTAACAGGATGTGTAATAGACTATATGAAGTACCATGGTGGCTGAAATTTTACTGAAATTTTGGATACATCACCAAGATTCTTCCTTGTATGGTTTGAATTGAGACACCGAGCATGAAAGGCGTAAGTTCGTTACTGCTATGAATGTTGTCTATTATCTCAAGAGGCATGGGAGGACTATAGATTTGGGGGTTAGGGTTTTCAATTTGTTTTTCTTTTTCTTTTCTTTTTTAGAATTTGTTCATTTTCGCTCATCCACTGGTCATAAAGATTCTCATGGTTTTTAAAATCGGGCCGGACCGGCCAGATCAACAAGTTGGATCTGGAACCAATTTACCGTCTAGTCCTATTCACCCAAAAAACCGACTAGCTAAAGAATCGATGGAAGTGTTACTCAACTGGGCAAACCAGTTAGAAGCGATGGGTTTTCCAGTTTGTTCAGAAAATGGTTGAATTTTAAAACAAAAACACTGCAAAACGGCTTGACCAGGTTGTCCCTCTTCTCCCTCGCGAGTCGCAACCCACCTCGCTAGCTCGATACCTGATAGTCAAGGGAGACACTCGCATGAAAGGACTCCGACATGAATCCAGTTATGATATAAACTTTTCCATCTAATGAGAAAAACCATCAACCTGAATCAAGCAAATATAATACTTCAATCATAATGTTAATGTCCACTCAAAATCCCCAATAAATCTTCCATTATGAAGCAGCTTTGGTTCCATCAGCAAGACAAACAAAACATTGCCACGAACCTGTGCTTCATTGAAACTTATAAAACGGGGAATTATGATCTCACAAACACAAACAAAACATCATATGTAACAATAATAAAAAAAATATCCCTTCAAAATACCAGCTCTCGCAATCCTTCTCTACAGCAAAGGAAAAACAGACAAATTGGGTAACAAGCAACTAATCAAACTATAGGCTAAATTTGGAAATTGCTGAAGGAAGCTTATTGTGTACCAAATTACAAGGTATTCAAACCTCTATTACCGAATATGAAGATAGAGACTGAATTCCGGAACAGCCACCTTATATTTCTCACTTCATCATTTTAGAAAATTGAAAACCGTAAGCTACTGCTTGCTGCAAACAAGTTGTACTCCTCCATGACAGTAGTCTCTTTCTTATTGCAAGCACGGTCGTTTTCAACATGATCTTCTGAACTTTTTGAGCTGAAATCTCCAACATTGTCACCATTTGAAGATGCAGTTGATTTACAACCAGTTGAAAGAGCAACAGGCCCACCAAAATGAAACAAAGAAAAACCACTGTTATTTTCTTGTAACTTGGCAGATTCACAATGTCCTACTTCCCCACTTGATGCTGGCTTTTTGGAATTAGCTCCAGCTGAAGCAACCCTTTCTGCAATAGATCCATTAAGATGTTCTTGCATGGATGCTGGCTTAGAAATTTGAGTCCGTACCTCTGCATTTAAGCCCTTAGCTCTCGCAACTGGCTGATAAACTGGGACAGCAGCAGGGTTAAATAAGGGTGTTGGTTGCTGTAAGGCACCATACTGCAAGCAGAAACGTGGGTCCTCATTTAAGCTATATCCAAGAGGGCCAGCATATAAATAGTGATTTGGGTTTGGGAAGGGCATCAACCCATTTGTAGGGGCGGCTGGCCACGAAACTGGATTTTGGGGGTAATAACCCATTGTTGAAGGAGTCCGAAACAATGGAAATTGTATATTTTGGTTTGGCACAGGGGGAAGCATGCTTTGAGGTTGAGAACACACACTCATGGTGGAAAAACCATTATCAAAATTTTGGGCAATTTCCACCACAGAATTCCCCAATGCATCAGTTCCTCTTACATCAAAGGATGGACCAAACAGTGACTTGCTCACCAAACCCTCACCATTTGCATTACAGATTCTCCCCTTCCCAACTTCGTGACAACCAGACAAGCCATTTTCAATGCAGGTTGAACTAGCTCTTACTTCAAATTGTTGGCTAGCATCTTCTGAATCTGATGCTGAGGATTCCATATTTTCACAATTTGAAGTTGTTGTGTTATTATCACCCTCACTGAGGCATGATGAGCAGTTATCAGAACTAGATGAGCTACCTTGACTGGGATCACAAGAATCATTCAAGGCAGAGCCCCTCATCAAACATATTCCAGGTTCCTCAGATGCAGTTTCTGTGGGGCTGCAAAAACCTTCAGCTTCTGCATGAAGATCATTCTGACAGCCTTCATCAGCTTCAATTCTCTTCAAATTAATATCCCCAGTATCAATTTCACCTGAACCATTAACAGATGACCCAATCAGATCAAACTGAACTCCTTGACCTGTGGACCTCAACTTAACGTCAGAGTCTGAATTACTACGAGCATCCTTCTTACATGAGTCTGTTGGCTCCCAAACTTTCTTTAATTGAATAAAATCCCTGCTGGAATAGTTTCCCAAGGTGACTCTGTTTTTGGGTTTTCCGTTACTACCACGATAAATCTGCTTAGATGTATCTACCGCAGATTCAGACTTATTCGCAGATTTTGTCTCCCAGCTAACTCTAGTCATTCTATTATTATTCTGAGTACAACTGCAAGAATGAAAATCGTATCTGTCATTCATCCTATAGTTAGAACTATAGAATTTCTCATTGTACTTAGGACCAACATTTCGACCATTGGATTTTGGAGCATTTAATCTTGATTGCCTGTTTAGTCCATTTACTCCCCTGGAAGATGTCCCAAAATTATCTCCATAGTGTCTTGGCTCAGATTTGCCTACCATCACACCATTTTCTGAAACAACTGCACAATGACGCCTGTCAGACCACTTTGTAGGCATATCCAGTTGAAGCTCCTTCCTAAATCTTAGTCTTTGACGAGAAAACTTGGATTGTTCCACGGTAAAAGAACCATTCATTTCTTGTGCATTTGCAATGTCTCCATAGAAATCATCATGACAGTGGTCCTGTGTTCTCAAAGTACTACACTCACTAAAGAAGTCTTCATCTTGGATGTTAGGATAATCATCCCTAAATAAATTAGCAACATCTGTTTCAATAACTGAATTCCCACAGCTAACAGAATTATCTTGCTCCGTATCAGCAACTGCAGACAATTCTCCCTTTGAGACTTCAGGAGAGCCAGGAACATCAATTAATTCAGAACACTTCCTTTCTATATCTTTATCCTTTCCTTTTTGTCTCTCCTTTCTCCTAAGTTTTTTCTCCCTTTCTTTTGTCCTTTTCCTCTCCTTGCGTTCTTCTTCTTCCCTTTTTTCCTTTTCTTCTTCTTCAAGAAGTTTCATCTGTAGAAAATACCATATAGTTAGGATTTAGGAAGAATAATCTCAAAATGGAAGCGGGAGTTTTATTTTCCCAACTTTTTTTCCAAAAGTCTGTTTCTAGAAGCATAATAATTCAGACCTGTTTTTCCAATGTAATGATTTCTTTGCATGCTACATGAACTCGTTCCTCCAGAAGTTTTAGTGCTAGACAAACGAATATGCTGTGTGCATTTTGGCGTGCCGTTCCTTCTCTGAAAGCCTTTTCAACCTGAAAGGATAACACATGATTAGCAGTTAAAAAAGACAGATCCACACACAACAGCCAAGGCCATTGCAAAATAATCCAAACAATCATACAATATACTGATAGATACTGATTCAAAATGTAGAGGTTTAACAGAAAGAAAGATAGGGAATTTTATTGAATAGTCTTCTTCTCTGGATCAATGGAACCCAGAGGGAAGAACAAGAGTGGTTTGCAAAGTAGTCTCCAGGGATTCAAGAGCCAGGTCTCTCCACAACTCACTAACCAACTAGCTGGCTACCTTTACATTCTCTGTCTCTGTTTATGCCAGGCAAACTAACTAACTAACTCTAACAGCTTCACTAACAAGGCCTAACTAACAGAGGCAGGCTTACTCGATTCCTTGCGCCCTTATTTCTTCTGGTGTATACTTCCCTAATTAAGGTCAGTTACTAACATATACTTGCTTTGGGTAGATTGATAAATAACTAGTGGACGTTCCAGATTTTAAACCCAAGATCCACCAAATCATTATTATCTCTAACACACATTCTCTCGTTGTGATTAACTAAACTGCACCTTTATCATGAACCAAATCGCATATGTGCTTTCTGTTCTTACTGTTGGAACATAATCAGATTATCTACAAATAAAATCTATGCAGGTTGTAATAAAGTTGCTTCACCGTCATGCAAGTCTAAGCAAAATTCCATGTTAGCATTTTTTAAACTATCCTAATTCAATGCATATATCTTAGCTTCAAAATCGATGGGTAGACTACATTCCCAATTTCATAGTACCCCACTCTTGTTTAAAGAGTTGTTAAAGAAAACCTCAGGATTCTTAACTTCAGTTCAGCTTAAATTTATCATCACAATGTATATTTATTAAGCCAACAATTTTGACCAAAAAAGAAAATATAGCATGTAAAATACACTAAATTTTTTCTGCCTTTTAGAGGGAAAAGGATAAGAGGTCAATCGCAAGCTTAACAATCCTAAAGCCATCCAAGGACAAAACTAACCATTAATACCTCACCAATATAAATTTTGTTGATTTGTCGTATTAATTTTCTCCTCACTGCACAGTGCACACCATATTATACTAGAATAATTATTGATGAAAAGACCTCAACTTAAAAGATAATATAATGATATGCCTGTAAGGAGGAATCACGCCAGATGATTAATCACAAAAATAACGATAATGCAAAGCATGCCTGTTCTTTAAATATAACTGTAGCAGCATCTAGAAGAAATTCTCGAGCAAGTTCAGGGCTCTTTGCGTGCTTTTGAGGACGAGAGCATTCTCCATCAAGCTCATTTCCATCTTTGTCCATCAAATCATCATCCTAAAAAATACATTGTATAATTAACAGATGAAACTACAACAAATTCCAAATAAATGATTTTCAAAATTGCACAAATTATGAACACTAGCAAGGAATTTTATTTCCTTGGTGAAACTTGTACTACCTCATCTTCTTCTGCTTCTTCAGCATGCTCAAAGAACCTTCTGATACTCTGCCCTTTTGTGATTGTAACATAACCATCCCTTACACTTAGCCTGCAATGGACACACTGTTGACCCTTTAATGCATTAGCTTTAACCGAAAGTTCAGTGCAGCGCCCATCTAGCTTCCAAGCTCGAAGGGTGATGAAGCACACACTCAAACCACCAAGATCCAGGCCACTGACTTGAACACATCCATTCGTTCCAACATTTTCGAATTCCAAAATGTCAGATTTTCCTTCCGTTGTCCCTACAGCCCACTCAAAGTGATGATACACTCCTGCAGTATCTGCAAATGTCTGGCGCCAATCAGCTTGAATTGAGTCATCAGATACCTGAAAACAGCAAATGTAGTCAGTTAGGAACAATATGTAATCTAGTCCTCGTGGGTAGTTTGAGAAATCGAACTTTATTTTAAGAATGTTACTATGGACTCTTCCATTGAAATCGAAAGTACAAAGGATTTCAGCATTGAAATATGGAAGTCACACCTCATACTGAAAGGCAGTGTCAGCAACACAAAACCAGCTTGTGCAACGAGGTTCTCTGTGCATGCGCTTCAGTTCTTTTAGTTCCTTGAATTCTCGAATAACGTTTCTTCTACAATCTCTGCAAAATCTCTTGCTATCAAACCTGATAGATCCAGGGAAACCTTTTAGTAAAATCAAAAGCATATACAATATAAAAGCTATGGAAAAACTATAGGAGCCTTATCCAAAAACTATATCATCCCAGAAATTAAGAAGCAAACATTGTTTTTTATGTCTTCTAATTAGCATGAGAACAAAGTGTAGGAAAAGAACTGGCTAAAGTACAAAAGATATCCATTCATCTAGATCTAGTAGCTTGAAGACCCACATGACAATAGAAGGCAACAAGTTCTCTTAGTAAGTAGAACAAGCAAGCAGCCATACGCAGTGTTGAAAATTTTAAATAAATGGCATGGAACATAAAGCATCACTATGAATCTATCTTTTTCTCAAAAGGTCACGCAACTCCAGAGAAGTGCTTGCAGGAAACACTAAACAAACAAGCACAGAGATGCAAAAAACCATATACTGCCGTAAATCTACATAATATTTTCCTACTTATGCCAGAAAAAGTCTCTCTCTCTCTCTCTCTCTCTCTCTCTATATATATATATATATATATATATATATAACATTCAACTGACCAATGTGCCTACATCAAAAACACATGGAAAGTGCAGAACCCTTGGCCATAATCTATATGTAATAAACCATTATAATTTCAAATTCTTTTCCTGTTTCTTTCTGTATCTTAACTCACATTTCATGCTTTACAAATCTCAATTATGCATACTCTAGCAGAGTCTAGCTGTGTGGTACCTATCAGCAAATCTCCTTACAAAC
Source organism: Sophora flavescens (assembly GCA_030762895.1). Lineage (NCBI taxonomy): Eukaryota > Viridiplantae > Streptophyta > Magnoliopsida > Fabales > Fabaceae > Sophora > Sophora flavescens. Next base: position 25,273,430 of record CM061069.1, read on the forward strand.
ATGATCACCATAACCTCACTAGAAGATCTGTACACATTATTGTATTAACTACACAATTGCCTACACACTCCATAGCAAACAATAATCTTCATTTGAGTGGAGATGCAGTTTCTTTCAACCCTAAAAACAGATTATCAGTGAAGTTGTCTTCTCCATAGTTGCATGACAAAATCTCTTGAATAACATCAACATTTCTTACCTAATTACCATATCTACAGTCCACAAAGTCCCTGAATTCCTATTGTTTCCCCCCAGCCTACACTTCAATTTATAATAAATGCGGGAGGAATATTACAAGCATAACTTTTCGATCAATAAAGCTCCAATCAATCACCTAGAACCAATCACGAATTAATCCCCCATGTTTCTAGGGTCAACACTTCCTTAGTTAATTAACAAGACTTCCCTCAATAGTTTCTAGACTCTGCCTTCAACAAAGTCGCCTTTCTTATCCAATTACCCATTTATATAGTCCACAAAGTCCATAGTATCCAATTGGTCATACCTTCCATTATGCCACAAATGAAGGCTGTCCTATAAACAGTCTGAAAGTATCTCCAAATTTTGATGTCATACTCATAATTCTAGCCTTGCACTATAACTACAGTTTTATTGTGTATGCAATATCTAAACTATCCTAAGCAAGATTCAGGACAAAACCTTCAAAAGCAGACAGGCTCTGGCAAGGCATGAAATATAGATCCAGCCCTTGGCTGCTCCCTGGATTGGTGTGCTCCAGGACCACATGAAAGCAGACAGAATATAGGCATTTTCAGCAGAGAAGAACTGAAGACACCTTGCATCACTGGCAAACTATAATAAGCAGCTCTACCAATTACAGTCTATACTTGACAATGTTCTATCGGCTCATCTTAAAGGTCCATGTATCACCAAAAATATGTTCCATTCATCTGCCTGATTATGTAACTGAGACAAGCTTTTCCACAAATGCAGCATTGTTTACTCTTCATTTAAGGCATTTTAAGTATGCAGCTAATCCAATTTTTAACTCCATGCCTATGATAGAGCTCCTGTTCAGCTTTTTAACACCAAACCAACAGCTCAATTGTCCTACAACCTGACAGATATTTAATCCATTACAAATCACTTGCATTTGAATGGTAAGAATATTAAAAGCTAAAATCTTTTTTCTCTCTCTCATTTTTCCAAACTTTTAGGGCCAAAAAATATTTGATCCTGGTGAAGATGGCCATATTCAGACATTTAAACCCTTCGGATTCATGTCTCAAGCTCAACTGCCTAACTGCTTCTAGTACAATAATTTTTATTATTATTCAACTGATAACAAGCTGTTACTTATCTATGGTTACCACAGTCTGAGGAATGTACAAATAGATAAACACCTGTACATGAGTCTCTCAATAAAATCTTCTTCCTTCATCCTTAGAAGAGATTGCCTTGTCTCCTCTCCCAGAGCTGACCAAAAATCCACCAGCGTATCACATGAAAGCCTGGCAGTATGCAGAGCACAGGTTTCTCTTGTCCCATGCCCTCTGCCATAACTCACTATTCTTTGGCTTATCCAACCACGGCCTCCCCCACCACAGGCATCAGGATAAAGCAGTTCTCTTTCCCGCTCCCTTGCACGTGCCCCATCAAATACCTGATACCAGCAAAAGTTAAGCTACCAAACAGGGAAAATGGCTGCATAAGAAGCCGATACAAATGTGCCAAACTTACAATTTGCAGGCCTTTCAGAGACTTTGAATACAAGTAGCAATCCATAAGTGTCAGTGACCCCTCACGCGCTGTAGTCAAACCTCCCCAAGGATGCACGGATGGATCTTGAATTTCATCTTCAACCCCATTGAAAATGGTTGATCCATTTTGATTTTTCAAAACTCCAGGTCTGCTGCAAGGAAACTGAACACCCACTCCTTCTTGCTGCAAAGATTTCCCATACATAACAATCTGCAAGAAGCCTTCAAGAAGCAACCCATTGCACCTGGAACAGTACATATTTTTACGAGCTTGCTCAAAAAGGGTTTGCTTGTCTATCCTCAAGAGTTCCTGCCGAGCTTGTGGTGACAGCTCACTCCAGAACTGTATCACAAGAATGCAAAACACCAGTAAGAGACATGTTAAGCATGTTACAAGTTGCAATTTTATCTTTAAAAAAATGGTAATATGACACATCCTCAGGCCAAAATTTAATCTCCCTGAATTAATATTAGTTCCAATGGATGCTCATTTCTTTTCTTCCCCATTTGTTCCCACAATTATGTAAATTGCTTACAATTATTGACATGCCATTGCCTCAGCTAGAAAAGTATCATGAATCTTAATCATGAGCAAGAAAATGCTTGTAGAAATGGTACACACTAGTATATTACTCAATGGGCAATTGAAACAAGTATCTCAAAATTTATAAGCTCACATGTAATATCAGTTTTTTGTATATATGTGGATATAAAGAGAAGTGAACTCAATTTCCAATTGTCAAATACAAACAACAGAATCAACAAAGGATTTTATATATATAAAATCTGACAATGATAAATCTTAAACCCTCAAAAAACGCAATCTATGATGAGGTTTCAACTGAAAGATCCAATTCATTCAAACAAGCAATCATTACAATCACAGAAACCAATACAAAACAGTGATCTAGATTCTAGCATCATCTCAATTCACAAGTAAAAAAGTCTGGGGAGTGATTCAACTACCTTGCGGAGCTGATTGTAGCTAACGTCTTCACAATTCTTGGACCAGAATCCATTAGTGGCAGAGAGTGAGCACCTCTCAGAAGGGGATGATGATGACCCATTACTGAATTGTGCTAATTCTGGCATTTTCAGATTCCGGAACATTCATCCATTACCAATCCCAAATTGATTGAATTTTTTTATTTATTCATATGAATCCTATGCCAAAAGTGAAAAGAAAAAAAAAAGGTGCAATGAATTAACAAAATTCAAATCTGGAATAATCCATAGATAGATCCAGAGGTGAAGAGAGAATTAGAAGAGATTTAGAGAGAGGAAGAAATGGTTTTGGTTGATGATGGAAATGAGATTTGGTGCTATGTGCGACTGCGTGTGTTTGTGTTATATATTTGTAGAAAGGAAGACGAGAATGGTAATTTGTAATAGTTGCCAGCTCTCCTCTCTTGAGGCAGGGTTAAAACGAGGCCTCACTCTTCTTCTTTTACTTCTTTTTATTTTATTTTTTTTATAGTCTCGTGTGCTAGAATAAATATATTCTTATTTCTACTGGTCGATTCGATTTGCTCCCGAATCCGATTCCTGATGGTGTTAAAATAATGGTTGGTTAGTGGAAGTCACGCCCCACAAACAATTATTAATCATTCGTTGACAACGTTGAGATACACTAGGTTTAGAACCAAAAATATATTCTTATTTTCTCGCATGATATAAGATCTACTTTATGCATAACATTTTTTTCTGACCCATCGTAATTAGGGTTTTGGTTACTCGGTGGGCACCCGAGGATATTCTCACAAACTTGGATCATTTGAACCCACTTTGAAACTAACCCCCTTGTTGATAAGGAAACGTCCAGTTAATTGACGACTCCAAGAATCGAACACAGGTTCTTTTATTGAGGGAGAGCGACATTACCAACTCTCCCAACACCATGTTAATTGCATGACAACATTTAACTTAAGAATATACATCCTAAAGTGTGCTTGCTTTTAAAATGAGCAACTAAGGACAATGATAGATCTAAAAATTTTAGTTATTGAGGCAAGAAATTAATCTATATATATTTTTATAACATAAAAATATTATAAATATGTATAAATGATAAAAAAATACAAAATACACAAAATATAATGTCATAGTAAATGCTACTTACTAAGGATTCCGGAACCAAATGCAACATCAAAAAAAAACAGAAAACACTAATTCTCATCAAGGATCCATTTCGAAATGTGAATGTGTTTGCGTATCAGTTTTGGGCCAAAAAACCATCCGATCTAAAAATAAAAATAAGTTGCGGTTAAGTTTGGATTGGATTGATTCCTATATCAAATCCAAACTAATCCAATCCGATTAAGAGTGATTTGTATTAGATTTTATGATTCAGTTTTCACCAACATAATAACCAAAAAATATGTCTAAATAACGTTAATAGATAAAACATATAACATACTAAAAAGTAAAATATTACAAGCTAACAAATATCAATTTTAAGTTTAAAACATTAAAAATGGTAGAAAATTCTAACATCAAAATAACAAGTTATTAGGGAAAAAAACCAACAAATAAATAATTGAAAAAATTAGAGGAAAAAAACATGTAATAAATTTTATATATAGGGTTCAGTTTGATTCAGTCCGGTTTCAAAAAGAATCTTAAAATAGATCTGATTCAATTGGTTTTCATAAAACAAAATACAAAAAATCAATAAATATCATTTTTGTTTAATTTTCGATTTTTTTGGATTTATTCTTGGTTTTATTTTGGATTGGTTGGGATATGAATCCCCTAGCAAAAGGGCCATGATCCATGTTCTAAAGCGTTCCTCCTAAAGCGTGACCAAGTCCTTGTTTCATCAATCATGAGTACCACAACAATTGTGATGCCTCTATAGTATCCATACGAACAGAGTCACGAAAGTCTCACATCTATTTTGCGTAGTTCCCTTCTCTCTTGGTAGCGCCAGGTATGAGGATTTGTTGCAGTGACTATAGAGCTACAGACATACAGTATAAACAGACACTGGTTGTTTGGCCTCTAAAACATATATCAAAACTGCCTTGGCTTATCACCACACACTGGTCGTTTGGCTCGTTAACTGACAGCTTTGTGGAGACGGTAGCAAAAAATAGGGTTAGACTTAGACCCACTGTCACTCGCTACCTAAATTTATACCAGCAATGAAGGTGCAGGGCGCATGTGACTACTCCACCAATGGCTAGCCACTAAAGGTGGGATGGTCTGACACCGGTGGTGAGGGCGATGAGTTTTTAGCTTGGTGAAACACACCTCTGTTATGGATTTAAGATGGATAACAGAGGAGCAGAAACTTATGAGGGCGACAACATTTTATCACAATTTGAAGTTTCAACAATTAGATAAAGAAGATGAGAAACCCGAATATCTAGGTGGTGTTTGGAATAGTTTTTTTTTTTTTTGACTTATTTGATGACATAAGTTTTTGTGCAGTGTGTTTGGTAGAGCTTATAAAAATAACTTATGTCATCCCATAAGGAGTTTTTGACTTATTTTCATAAGTCACTAAGAGAAGCTTATGGAATTATCATAAGAGCTTATGCCTTCCCGTGTTGTTCCGAATCCTCTTATGTCCCTTTCTTTCTTTTTCTTTCTTTAAACGCTTGTGGCATAAGCTCTCGTGCGATAAGCTCTTATGTGATAAGCTCTTAATTAAGTTGTTTACCCAAACGCACCCCTAATATAACAATTAGAGTGAAAACTATAGTGCCTAGAAAATAACAAAATTAATGTATATAAAAAATATGGTAATAAGATATATGAAAATTAATGTTCATAAAAAAGGAAATAAGTGAATCATATATTTCTATACTTATTCAAAAATTAAATAAAAATAAAAATGAAAAAAACCCCTATAAACTAATATAATAATTAATGCACATATAGTGCATGCAGGAAATAAATAAATATTATGAAATAAGGAAATAAATATATATCAAAATTAATTTTCATAAAAAGAAATAGAAAATCATTTATTTTTATACTTAGTTATATAGTTATATATGTAAAAAATATATTATGTATTTTTTATAATTAATTATGTATCATAGAGCTGGATAGGCAGACTAGTTCGCATCGGCCCGCGATAAATAGTCCGCATAAATCAAAAAAAATAGGAAATTTGATATGATGTCCATTTTAATTATTTTTCCAATAAGTATGTAATATTAAATATTAAATATATACATTTTTTTTACCAATACATATATCTATTCTGAATAGTGGTCTCCCATTCAAATATCATCTATCAAATATCATAATTTCTTAAAATAAAAGGCATCTTGACTCTAGTCAAATAAACACACAAAACTCAAAATCCATCTTGACTCTTGTCAACTAATGACACAAAACTAACAGAGTAAAAAATTGAGCCAGAACAAAATACTCAATTAAAATGCTCAACTCCAACAGATACCAAATACAACCATACTCTCTCTTAAGTCTCCACCAAATACAAAAAAATATAATGAGGTAAAATTATCAAAGTCAACAACAACCATAATCTTAATAGTCAAGTGCAACAAATAGCAAATACAACCATAATCCTCAAGCACACCAAATTTTAAACAAAACTTATGCATCATCTTCATCCTCAACCATAACCACGTTTGTTTCTCTCATTGATGAATTTGGCTCAACATTTGTCATAATCACCACATTTTCATCTTCAAGTTTCCCTACAACAAATAAGTCAAGATACATAACATAAGTAAGGTAGTTAAAAGGCAAAACATAATTCAATTTCTTTGGCATTGTAATATTTCATCAAATCCTAGTAACCAATTTCGAGTACATATTAAGGCTTGCACATTTGTCTGGAAAGAGAGAACTTCAGTATTTATTAAGAACACGAGATCCAATACTAAATGTCGATTCAGATGCCACAATTATTATTTAAATGCTTAAATTATCACAAGCCATCATTGCAAGATTTGAAAACCTTTGCTTAATCTCCTTCCAATATTGCAAAAGATCAAGATTTGGATAGTGCTTAGTATAAAGAGTTTGCTCTTCTAAATAAGTATCCAATTGAGACTTACCCACTTGCGATGCCATTTTTTTATTCTCGTATTGGATATACTCCTACATTATTTCCAAAGTAAAGTTACAACAAATAAAGAATGAGAAGTTCAACAAAAAGTTAAAAGAATAATGTTAATAAAAGAAAAAGCATAGGCTCACATCCATATCAAGCAGATTTGCTAGGTCTCCACTAGAACTTGCAATAGTACTAGAACTCTGAACTTGAACAACATTCGTAGTTGTTTCTCGGGAAGAAATTTTAACATACTCATTAAATAGAGAATACAATTTGTGTTTCACAACTTCCAACTTCACTTGGCAACCCATTGGATCAAGACCAATCATCGAGTAACAAAACTCTAAAAATGAGAGCTTCATGCGAGGATCACGGACGCTTCCAAGGGCAAGCACGATACTATATTCACTCCAATACTTATCATACTTCACTATCATCAGAGTTGCCATATCCTTAATTACCTCATCTTCATTGCTCATATTTTTAATCAGCAAGCATTCAATCCCCCATAGTTGGTAGAAATACAGATTAGATGTCGGATAAGATGAACCAAACATCAATTTTGTAATCAAAGCAAATGGACGTAAAAATTCACACATCTTTTCAGCTCTTGTCCATTCTTCAGTGGAAGGGCAATACTTATAGTTCCTATCATCAAATGGAAGGTTACTATAAGCATGTCGGTATGCAAGTGCACTTTCAAGCATCATAAATGTGGAGTTCCACCTAGCAATGGCATCCAAACGCAAACCAACATTGGTATCAACTCGACCAATCTGAGCAACACATGCTTTAAAAGTATTCATTCTTGCTTCCGACCCCTTAACATATACTTGATGCTTTCTCTAATTTTATGTAAAGCATCACTAGTGACCTTCAAACCCTCTTGAACTATAAGATTTAATATGTGAGAACAACATCTGATATGAAAAAACCACCACCCCAAAATAAACCATTACTTTGCATGAGAAGTCTTCCTTTCAACAAATCTTGCATGTTGTCATTATAGCTTGCATTATCTAAAGTCAATGAGAAAATTTTTCGCTCGTTTAAATGCACAATCTGTGTATGGTTGCATTTATTGATGTTAGGCTTGAAACCCTAGGTTAGAGGAACTATGTTGATTGGGGTTGTTTGATATGCATGATGCTATGTGGTTTGATTATTACATGTTGATGATGTGTTGTCTGATATGATGGTTATGTTTTTATCATTATAATATGTTGTTGATGATGTGATGGATGGTCTGGTTGATGCAATAATGTGTTAGTACGGTTAAGGTTAACATCGTGGTAATGCCTTGTGAATGTGGCATTGAGGCCATGGATGCTTTTTATCGATGTTAGGCTTGAAACCCTAGGTTAGAGGAACTATGTTGATTGGGGTTGTTTGATATGCATGATGCTATGTGGTTTGATTGTTACATGAAGATGATGTGCTATTTGATATGATGGTGATGCTTTTATTATTATAATATGTTATTGATGATGTGATGGATGGTCTGATTGATGTAATAATGTGTTAGTACGATTAAAGTTAACACCGTGTAATGCCTTGTGAATGTGGCATTAAGGCCAGGGATGTGTGAGCATCCGCTATGAGATTGTGAATGTGTAAGAAGGTTCCGGTGTTAACAAAAGGATGATTGTTGCATTGAATATTGCCAAGTGGTGAGCCATATGACTAGGAGTCATACGAAGTTAGTTGTACTCAAGTGCGTGTATGGATTACGGAAGGGCCGGTCTGTGAAGAGACATTGGGGAAGTTTGAATCGGACTTGGGTGTTAAGTCTCTAAATGTATGATGTGCTTTTGCCCTAAGTTTTGATGAAAAATAAACATTTATCAATGATTTAATTGAACTCCATATTGAAGTTGGCACAGGAAAACACAAGAAAGGGGGGTTGAATTGTGTTTCTTGACATTTTTTCAAAAAATCCTTCTTTTTAAAAAAACTATTTAGCAAGCAAGCAATAAATTAAACACACGGTAAAAGCATTTTCAAAGTGTTAACAAACTTAGAATCAAGTCACCACAGTTAGTATAAATGAAAACTGTAAAGAGATAAGGATAGAAGATTCACAAAGGTATTTTATCCTGGTTCACTCTCTTCCAACCAAGAGCTACGTCCAGTCCCTTCTACTTGAAGGTTTTCTCCAATATAATACAATAGCTTTACAAGTATTCAATACCTCTTCAGGCTTACAATCTCATAAGTATTCAACACCTCTCCAGGCACTCAAGTATTCTTTTTCAGTCAAGCCACTTTAGGCTCTCTCTAACTTAAGATATTTAAGGATTTATCTAAGAACTCACTATGTGTGAGGGTATGAAAGTTCAAGATCAAGAGTTACAAAGTAATGAAGGAAGATTTGACAGAGTTTAGGTGCTTTCAAATATTTGAGTTTTTTTCAGTTTTCGGTAACCTTCTTTACTGGAGTCGTCCAGTATTTATAGAAGGTTTTCACCTTTACTTATTTCTTCCTCGACGGTCTCCAAAATATCCGTTTAGACATAGCATTAAATGCTGGGATCTGTTGAGTCTGATAACTCGATATGTGATCTTCAGAAAATCACTCTTGGTTATCAGAAAGCTTGAAATGGTTGTCACTTCTCTCTTGTATTTGAAAGTAACCTTTTGTCTCTCCTCTTTTGTACTTTAGTCAACTTTACAACTTTGTGTGTCATAGTACAAAGAAACAAAGCATAAACAATTCAAAACCATAGAGGAAAGAGACATTGAATATTCGAAATTAAATAATCAATCATTTGAAATAAATTTGATGATTAGACGGGTTCAAGGAGATACGCCTTTGGGCGTGCATTTTCATTAAAGGGTAAACAAGGTAGTCTACTGATATCTCGTCTAGTAGTTCTACCGGGTAGATTAGTGTAGCTTAATTTTGTTTTTACCGGGTAGTCTAATAGTTACTCGTCTAGCTTCTATCGGGTAGTCCATTCTTTTCTCGGGTAGACTATAAGTCTTTGGACTTGTTGTTTTCTTGATAAACTTATAACCTCATCTAGCGCTTCTTACTTTTGATGTACTTAGGAACTCGTCTAGCGCCTTTTAAGCTTAGTTATTTCTAGTGACTCATCTAGCGATAGCCTTTTGGACTAGTTCTTTACCAGATTGGTTTGAAGGCTCATCTAGCTAGTAAGGCTTGGACCCGCGATGCTTTTGGACTTTCCTAAGGAAACTTTAGACTAGTTTCCTCGTCTAGCGATAAACAAAACATTCCTGCATACTGGAATAGACAAGTTAGTTCACAACATAACTTTGCCATACAAATATAACCTTTTTGTTAACATCAAAACTTAAGAGATTATTTAACCATAACCACTTTGGTTCCAACACATATTGGTTGCTAACATGTCTACTTAGTATGCAGATTATTATTTAAAGTATATCTATCATCTGTCTACCCTAAAAAGTAACTTGGTCATTCATGGAGTTCACTTGTCTAATAATAAGTGAAGTCAACCTGTCTGCTGACTGGATTGTTGATTGTCTGTATAGAAGAGTCAACTTGTCTAATGAAGCTCTCACCTGTTTATGGTTCTTCGATGAGAAACATGCAAGGACAAAGCAACTTTTAGGAGCTGTCTACTCAGTCAGAGGGTACTAAATCTATCTCTCACAGGAATCAAGAAACTCAGAAGGTCAAACACTCAAGCATCCATGGAAATCAAGAAAAGGAGTGCTTCTATTATGCTTTATTCTCTCGTACAACTGGGAGTTACATGAAAATGGAAATGTGCTCAGCAAAGTACAAAAGCAACCTGAACAACTATAATTTGGCTGCTACATAAAGCATAAAGCACTGTTCATCCCTATTATAGTACAACCAACGTTCCTATGCATTTAATGGCAGTCGAGAACGACTCTATTGCATTTAATGGAGCTCATCTTAATGGCAAAATCTGAAGGAATGTCTCTAACGAATTTAAAATGATTGGAGACTATAAATACAGAATTCATTGACGATGAAGATAAAGAACACACAAAATTAAAAGAGACATTACTCTGCGCATTTATTTCTTCATTCTTTCAATATGTATTCTTCAATCATTTGAAGTTATTACGCACTCTATCTTTACTTCACATTTAATTCACTCTTTTGAGTGTTAGTGAAAGACTTGCAAATTGTATTTAATACAATCCTTTCTCAAATAAACCTGAGTGAGCTTGAAGAGGCTGGTGGGTAAACAATACTTGTCTTGGTGCTGTCAGGGACTGGACGACCCCTAGTTGTTAAGGGGTGAACCAGGATAAAATAACTGTGTCTATCTTTATATCCTTTATCTCTTTAGTTTCTTTGCTTATCTTATCTATTAACTAGCTAAAAGGGTTAAAGTGTCTCTACAAGGAAAAAACAAATTTGGGACGAAATTTTGTGACGAAATTATTTTTCGTCCCAGAATAATTTATTTGTGATGGATTTTGCGATCAAATTTTGTCACAAAGTTTTTTCTTAACATTTAATTGTTATTTTGGGATGGAAATCATATTCTGTTTCCACTATGAGACTGAATTTGTGATTCCGTCTCAGATTTGGGACGAAATTTATATTCCATCTCAAATTTATTTGGAATATGTGGCGGGAACGTTCGCGCCATAGTTTGGATGGAAACATGATAAGGTTTTCCGTCCCAATTTAATTATTATATTTCATATATTTTTTATGATTTCATTTATTAGTTATATTTATTTTTCATTTTTTTATTTAATGTGACAAAATTTATTTTGAGACGGAATTTGTGTTTCCGTCTCAGATTTATTTGAAAATGTGATGGTGAGAATACTTGCATCGTAGTTACGACGAAAATGTAATAAAGTCTTCCATCACAATTTAATTATTATATTAATATAGTTTTATGATTTTATTTATTTATTTATTTTCAATGTCATTTTATTTATTTTCTTTATTATTTAATATGATATAACTTCATAGAGTTATGTATTATATTGTTAATTATTAATAAAAATAAGTGTAAGTTATGTTTTATAAAAATAAATTTAATTTGAAAATTAATTTCATTAGATCCTTAAATAAATTAAGTTTTTTGATATTTTATAAAAAAATTATTTTGACAAAATAATAAATAAATAAATCAATATGATATGTTTGGGAAACAAAAACATATACATGATACTGTCAGACTCAGACTACTCTCTCTCTCTCTCCACTCACATTCCAAACGAGGTCTCACTGTTGTAGTCACTCCTTCCGGAGCGCCGTAGCATACTTGGGTAAGTTTGTCTCCCCTTTTTGATTTAGGGTTTTTTCGGATCTTATTTTTGTGGTCGAACGGAGAAAATGGCGGAAGAATCGGAGAGCCCTATGACGGCAAGTAGTGACGAATCGTTGATTGAGAAGATAAGCGAGAAGCTTCACGATCACTGCTGATTAAGGATAAGGTGTATCGAATTTTCGGGAGAGAGAAGCGAGTTCACTTGGATGTATTGATAACACTTGTATATTTTGGATTTCTTAGATACATATATTATGCTTATGATGGAACAATATATATCTAGTATTGGACAAACGGATATGTAGTTGCATATGAATTTTATGGAAATTGATTAACAACAATGAATTATTATTATTGATTGTTTTGTAATTACTAATGTTTGCTAGGAAACTATTGTAATACAAAACAATATATATATATATATATATATATATATTAAAATAATGATGAGTCGGAATTTAATGTGACATATTACGTCACAAAAACATTAAATTTGGGTCGGAAAGTGTTACCTTAATCCGTCAGAAACTCGGGACATATTCAAAGAATTCCGTCACACAATTTAACTATTTTTCCATCCTGAATTCCGTCCCAAATGTGCGACGGATTAGAAAATTTCTTCCCGAATATTTTGCGACAAGCGAATTGCGAAGAATTTTGTTCGTCGCAAATTTTGTCCCAAAAAGTGTTGGGACGGAAAATTTAACTACCGTGTGGTGCAACACCCCCCTTTAGGTAATACATGGTTAACTCGTTGAGGAAAATGGAACTTTAAATAAATGCCGGTTGCTTTCGGAAAATATTTTCTAGTTGCTTATCCTTATTCAAAAATGGTGATAAATATTTTTTTTTCCTTTCTTTCCTTCTCCATACAACAAACATCTTATATATATATATATATATATATATATATATATATATATATATATATATCTTCAACATTTAGGACCTTTACACAAAACCAGTGTTTTAAAAACCGAACCGGATCAGCCGGTTCCACTGGGAACCGGCCGTGTCTACGGGTCGGTCAGCCCTATAAAACCGGAGGTCTGAAGAAACTGTTGTTAAACCCCTAGAATCGGTTCAAACCAATCCAAACCGGACGAACCCGCTAACCGGGGCCGGTTCGTAGAAACCGGCCGGTCCTAAAACCTGCCCTTCTTTTTTTTTCCCCCATCTTTTTATCCATTTTTTCAAACCCCAGTAGCTGTAACGATGCCGTCGAGGACTAAACAGAGAAGGGTCCATGCGATTTGTCCTTGGAAACCGTGGAGGACGAAGAATCGTTATTGGAGATGCAATGAATGCAAACACGAAATGATGAAGCACCGTTGAAGTCAGATCTGTGAAGGGAAAATGGTTTAAGGCAGATCTGTGAAGGGATGAAGCATGTGGTTCATTTTACTGTGGTTTGTAGGAATTGAAGAGAGAAAAGGAAAGAAACAGGGGACGGGTTATGAGTATCAGAAGAGATAAGTAAAATTTGTAGGAATTAAAGGAAGCAAAAGAAAGAAACAAGGGGACTAGTATAAACTTTTAGTTGATGAGCATCAGAGATTAAGTGATAGGAACATGGATGCTTGAGCATGTGGAAAGAAGCATATTCAGATTATTATATTTTTATAATTTTTATTTATAATTTTCGTAGTTATTTTGGGCACAATTTACTGGTGACTTTTAGTTTTCCCCCAAGTCCAATAAATGATTCCTAGTAGTTCCGTAAGTCATAATAAATAGCTGGTGGGAATTTAACACCTTGATTATGCTTACTTTCTAGGTAGTGTACATGCATTTGTCAATGTATGTGGTAAATGCATGGTAGTGGGAATTTAATTCTTGTATTTCCTAGTTAGGCTATAAATAGGGAACTCTTGTACTACACAATTCAGATTTTGATGATTAATGAAATTTGAGAGTTCCTCTATTGTGAGAGATTTTCCCTTTGTTCTTGGGTTAAGAACTTTATAGTGTTGGTTCTACCGGCAGGTCACGGTTAGGGTCACGCTTCTTTGATAACTCTGGTTCTACCGGCAGGTCGCGGTTAGGGTCAAGTTCCTTGTGTCCTTTGCCTGTTTTCAAGACGGTCCTAGGTGATCTCCTATCATTTGGTACCAGAGCTTCGACTCTTGAAATCAGGTGTTATCTATCCTTTGTTTTCAAAAAAAAAATTATTTGAGGAATTCCAAGTTTTATTCATCTTTCTTGGTGGTTGTATGCAAAGTTTGAATTTTTCTCAGTGGGTTCTTCATGGAGGTAATGAAGAAAAATGATGCAAAGCAAAGGGAGGATATTTTCTATTCTAGATGCTATGTGAAGGACAAGATATGTAGCTTGGTCATTGATAGAAGGGGATACATTAACCTAGCTAGTACCACCATGGTGCAAAAGTTAGGACTTCCTCTTATAGAGCATCCACAACCGTATGTCATTTGGCGCATCCCCAAGTTTAGTGATCTCGGTGACGTGATGGTCAACAAACAAGTACGAGTGTCGTTTCAGATTGGGAGATATGAAGATGAGGTGTTATGTGATGTGGTTCCCAGGGAAACTAGGCACTTGTTACTTGGGCGTCCTTGGAGAGTTAAACGACAAGCGAAATACGATGTCTACAAAAATAAGTACTCATTTGTATTTAATAATCGCAAAATTACTCTTGGACCATTGTCACCAAAACAAGTGTATGAAGATCAAATGTACTTGAAAGGAGAAGTAAAGAAAAAGGAAACTCATGAGAGAAAGGAAGAGGAAATGGAGAGTGGTGAAAAAGAAGAAGAAAAAAAAAAGAAAGCACTGAGGAAAAAGAAGAATTAAAGAAAAAAGAAACCCATGAGAGAGAAAAAGTGGAGAACCATGAGATAAAAGTTGAAGAAAAAGAGAACAATAAGAAATATCTCATGAAAAACGATAATTATGAGAGAAAAGGGGATGGAAGAGCCAATTATCAAGCAAAATGTGGAGAGCACAAAAGCAAGATTTTATTAGATAATCCACCGACTTTTAATGCAGGTTTGGATTTGAGGACAAATCACTTTCAAGAAGTGGGGAATGATAGGAACATGGATGACTTGAGCATGTGGAAAGAAGCATATTCAGATTATTATATTTTTATAATTTTTATTTATAATTTTTGTAGTTATTTTGGGCACAATTTTCTGGTGACTTTTAGTTTTCCCCTAAGTCCAATAAATGCTTCCTAATAGATCCATAAGTCATAATAAATAGCTGGTGGGAATTTAACACCTTGATTATGCTTACTTTCTAGGTAGTGTACATGCATTTGTCAATGTATGTGGTAAATGCATGGTAGTGGGAATTTAATTCTTGTATTTCCTAGTTAGGCTATAAATAGGGAACTCTTGTACTACACAATTCAGATTTTGATGATTAATGAAATTTGAGAGTTCCTCTATTGTGAGAGCTTTTCCCTTTGTTCTTGGGTTAAGAGCTTTATAGTGTTGGTTCTACCGGCAGGTCGCGGTTAGGGTCACGCTTCTTTGATAACTCTGGTTCTACCGGCAGGTCGCGGTTAGGGTCAAGTTCCTTGTGACCTTTGCCTGTTTTCAAAATGGTCCTAAGTGATCTCCTATCATTAAGGAAGACAAAAGGACAGTTTAATTGTAAACGTGTAGTTGATGAGAGAGGGGGGAAAGAAAGGTATTATGACTATTATCTAGGTATTGGGAAATGGTAAATACTCATATTTATTTATATATTGGGAATAATTGTGAATTATTATATATTGAAAATTACATATAACTTATTTACATAATGAAATTGATTGGGAACTATATATATTTATTTATATGTAGGGAACATGAACTTTTCATTTTTGAGAACTGAACTTATATTGGGAGATGTTGTGCATATTTTTTATTTTTTATATATAAATATCATATTAATTAATTAATTTATTTATTTATTAGGAATCTGGTTCAACCACAGATTCAACCGGTTGAACCAATTGAACCATGACCCGGAGGTCTCACCGGTTCGATCTCCGGTCCGGTTTTTAAAACATTGCACAAAACAGGTCATTTCCCAAAGTCATAACATCAGAAAATAAAAACATAACTATAACTTAGCGATTGTCTGGAACCACAACTCAAAATAAATGGCTCTCAGCAGCCAGAGATACAGACTATCCTCAAGAGGGTATAAAACAAACTTAACATCCTAGTTGAGCTGGTCACTCTAACCGACAACTACTGGGAAGACTCCCGAAGTCATCCCTACAATCAACAGTCTCTTCCATTATCAGGACTAATGTCCTTAATTAAAATGGGGAACTCCTTTGCAACGTCTGTATTCACGTTCCACGGTATAAAAGCAAAAGAAAAACAAGAAAACAAATATATTGCAAAAGTGAGATACCGACCAATGAGTTTTATCAAGATAACTACATGCGCGACACACAAAACAACATATATATATATATATATATATATATATATATATATATATATATATATATATAAATATACATCCACTAAACTTTGACATCTAATCTCCGGAGATCCCAAACTTCTTTTCGTTTGAGAAGATCGGGCTCTTTGCATGACCCATTGTCAGCGAAAGAAACAATGTCCAACACAATGCATGGCACATTTGGCCAAACAACACAAGACACATTGACCAGCACACAGGACACAATGGTCAAAAACTCATAGTACATCGTCCATTAAGGTTCCGAGTTCCAACTATTTAAGTAATGTAACTCGGTAGGGCGCGTGCTCTAACCATCATCGTAACATAATTCATATGAACTCCAATGACAGTCGTAACGTAACTCAGCTTATAAAATATCTCAATTATCCGAGTTCCAGAAATAGTCGTGGTGTAGCCCGACCTTTCCTGGACCCACTTGCTAATCCACCAAAGGCACGTCTGCCGGTTCATGGATGTAAAACTTTTGTTCACGTCACTTTTCTTTTTTCGTTCATTCTTCCCTTATCGAG
Organism: Sophora flavescens; assembly: GCA_030762895.1. Classification (NCBI taxonomy): domain Eukaryota; kingdom Viridiplantae; phylum Streptophyta; class Magnoliopsida; order Fabales; family Fabaceae; genus Sophora; species Sophora flavescens. The sequence goes on from CM061069.1 coordinate 25,290,399, forward strand.
GCTCAAAGGCTCACGACCATGCTTAATTTCTTTTCATTCTCAACTCAACACGGGACACACAGTCCGAGTGCTTAACTCAACACAGGACACACAGTCCGAGTACTCAATCACGAAGCCCTAAACCGATGCACCAATCTTAGGCTCGCGGATATGGGATACAACGTTCACCACATCAATTACAGGACACAAAGTCCAAAACAACTTTTACAGGACACACAGTCCTTAAAAACTAACACATATCCATGATCTACGTGTTAACAGAACACTAGAATCCCGACGTCTCGGTTACTAGGTTTACTTTTCTTCTTTAACATTATTTTCGTTTTGTGAAACAACAAATACAAAATAAAACCTTCGAAACTTATCCAAGTTTGTCGGAATTATTTTCACTGAGTAAAAACTTGGCAAAACTAATTGATTGGTCCCTTAAGTTTATTTCTTTTTTCGATTTGGTCCCTTAAGTTTATTTTGTGTCAAATAGGTTCCATAAGTTAGGTTCGGGTGACTAACTTAGACTTTTTTCTTCTCTCGACCTACGTGGCACTCCAAACCTGCTGATGTGTCAATAAATATAATATATTAATGATTTAAAAAATTTAAAAATAAAATTTATTTCTTTTTTTAATGTTTAATTCACTTCATCTTCCTCCCAATAGGCATCATACCCCATCCCCACCTTCTCTCGCCCTCCCTATCGGAACCCTAAATCCACCACCATCCCACCCCAAATCCACCACGGCACCACCACCAGCTTCTTCTCCCCCTCCACATTGTTGCTGGCACGACCTCAGATCCGCTGCCACCACAACAGATCTGCCACTGTCACCACAAACCCAACCAACCCAAAACGTTGGCTTAAGAAGCAATCAAAGAACACCCAACACCATGGATTTGGGGTGGTATCTGGCTTGGCACACATGGCGGCGAGGTGACGTGTGACGACCGCTGGGAGAAGAAGAACCACCCGATGCAGCGACAGACGACGGCGAGGGAGCGTTTCGCACGGCAGCGGTGATGAGGAGAAGGAGGAAAATCTCCCTTCTGATGGGGGCAGAGAGGTCGCTCACGATGCGGTGGAGGGAATGAGGCCACCCCAAATTCCACCCTATCACTATCTTCGATTTATCACTCACCATCCCAAAATGGAAGGTCCCTGTACAGCTTCCTCTGCCACCCTGTTGTGCGATCAACACCGCGCCTACCATGCCCAACGCTCTCCGCCATTGACCACCGTCCAATGTTCACAGACCCACACCAGTTCACCACCATTCACTATTCCCGATTGGTTAGGAAGCATAATTTCTAGGTCTTGTTTTGTGCTTGTGGGTATCTTCTTGTTCAGATGATGAAGCTCGAGTTGAATGAATGTTGCTGGGGGGGTTTATTTGGAGATTTTGGATTGTGGGTATCATTGAAAATTTTATATTTTCAATGTTTTGATGCATAGGTGTTGCAAAGATGATGTTAGGAATGCGCAGTTGGAGAGGATGCACCAAGATGATCTGTGATTGGAAGGGAGAATGGAGATGGCGGCATTAAGAGAAGGGGTGGGATGGGGTGTCCGGTGGGATGTCCCAGTGAAAAGGTGGGAATGTGGAATGATGCTTGTTGGGAGGAATATGAAGTGAATTAAACATTAAAAAAAGAAATAAATTTTATTTTTAAATTTTTTAAATCATTATTATATTATATTTATTGACACATCAGCAGGTTCGGAGTGCCACGTAGGTCGGGAGAAGAAAAAAGCCTAAGTTTGTCACTCAAACCTAACTTATGGGACCTATTTGAGACAAAACCAAACTTAAGGGACCAAATCAAAAAAAGAAATCAACTTAAGGGACCAATCAAATAGTTTTGCCTAAAAACTTCTTTGCAGAAAATCTTTTCCGTTGAAAATCATTTATAAAACGTTAAATCGCAGAGAAATTCATTTTTCTCTAATCCGTTTTCTTTTGGAAACTTCTTTTTCTGAAACAACATCCAATCCATTTCTATCCGAAATAATAAAAATTGCTCCTCATAGTTTTCGCCGTAAAATACTTTTCTAAATTATTCTTCGTTTAGAACTAAAGCCAATTATAAATCAAATAATTTTCTCTTTTACAAAAAGGTCTTCACCACCAATGTTAAAATATGTTTGACACTTAATTTCTTGTAATAACTTTTCATCTTATTTTTGAATTTATTTTGAAAAAGATAACGTAACTGAAATATTTTCATGATTTCATCCTCGCTATTACTCATTAATCACTCTTTCACCGAAATATCATCAATTATTATTATTTTCAATATTTTATTCCACTTCCATAAATCAAAACCCTTAAGTTTCTCCTCAAACTTTTAAAGTTTTATCCTTACTTATCATTGAGCACTGACCATCGTTAGGCTTTCCATCAATCAATCAACCAAACATATAATCCATACATCACAGATATCTATACATCACAGATATCTATACATCACAGATATAATCATGCTTTCAAAGAAAGCATTTAAAAACCACATAACAGTCATATAACAATTTAATTTAATACCACACATCACAACAAATAAAATCACATACGATACACAGATAGCATGTAGCTATCAAAACCCCTCAGTTAAACTCCCTTTACCTTTCTAGACTAGAAAAAGATCCTCTTCTTGAAGCTTCAACAATTGGTTTCCTTCTCAACGATGTTTCGGTTTACTCTGACATTTTACAACTCATGCAGGCAAACTCCGCGACAGCTCCAAAAAAAAAAAGACGCTCTCCCAAGAAAGCACAAACGCAACCATCAACATAGGGAGAGCGTCCATGCACATACAACAAAATCAAATAATATAAAAATCAATAATCATCCTCAAACATAAAGTCAAAGGAAACTATATATCTAATTTAACAAAACAGGTTTGATTTTCCAATAAAATCAATCTGGGCAAAAAATAGGCTTCATCACAAAAATTGTGGACACTTTAATTTAATTTGAGAATCATGAGATTGAACTTAGAAATCATCAATTAAAAGTCTCGATTGTACTAAAATAGAAACAATTTCATAGTTGAACTTAAGATGAAAATTTGGGGTTTTAGTGAAATTGGGGAAAATGAGATTTGCTCATACAAATGCGAAATCGGTTTGTCAGAACATCAATTAACAGTCCCAATTACATAGAAACATAGTTAATTTCACAAAAACATAACCAAATTCAAATAAAATGAAATTGGGGATTTAGGGTTCATATCATAATTTGGGGAAAAACCAATCTACTTAAAGAATGGTGAAATTGATTTTGGGAAACATTAATTCATAGTTCCAATAGCATTAAAAAAAGTTCAATTTCCAAATTGTAATCTGAAATTAAAGGGTTAGGGTTAGGGTTTGCAAACTGATTTGGGGCCTTTTGAAACTAAAAGAAATTAGGGGTAAACACTTACCCAAGGAAGAAGAAGAAGTTGTGGTGGTGCTGTGATGCATGGCGTGGCGGCGGATGGCGACGACACGACGGTTCCGGCGGTGGCAGCAGTGGTTTTGTAACATCCATGAACCAAAAATGAAGGGTAAGCTTTCGGGGAGGAGAATGAAGCTTAAACTAACAAAGAAATGTGTAAAACCACCATGAATGGCAGTCAAGCTCACTTACTGTGGCGGAGGGCGGCGGCGCGACGGAGCTGGACGGCCAGGCGCAGTGCTAGGCATTCTCCTCCATGTTGAACGGCGGTCGACGACTGCTGCAGGGTGGTGGCGTGCGGCGCTGCTTCTAGAGGGAAGGAGGAGAAGATGGACTTTGAAGTTGGAGAGAAGGAAGAGGAAATATGCTAAGCTGATGAAGAATAAGAGAAAATGAGGAAAACGAAGAAAAGAAAGAAAAAGAAAGGAGAAGAAGAGAGTTGGGTGTCGTGGAGCGTGAGTGACCAGAGAGAGAGGAGAGTATTTTTTTTGTTGATTTACTTAGTGTTTAGGTACAAATTGAGTGGTTGAGATTGAGTCTAGAAAAAAAGAAATAATATTGACCCTTAGATCTAAAAAAATGAGTGACAAATATATAATTTCAAAATTCAAATTAGAGTAAAGATTGATGGTTGATTTTATCAACCAAGGAAATCAATGATCCAAAATTAATCTCTAATTACTGGTAAACTAACATATTTTCATATCTAAATTACATAGACTAAAATATGAAAATAAATTTCTTTTAATCATACTATTTGAAATATTTTTCTAGATAAATAAAAATAGTGACAATATTGTAATATTATTGTATAGCAAGCGTGCATACACTGTAGGATCACAGCGTTAACGCACCCAATAAAATCATTTAAAGGAGTAAATAAAATTACTCAAACTAAACAACATAAAAATAAATAAAAATAAACATCTATATAATTAATCACTCCAAATAAAATAATATAACATATATGTAAAAACTGTGGTGTTACATGTGGCGCAAATTTTCATCCCAAATTCATTTTTTTCTTGTAGTGAATATCAATCAAGTTTTAACCTTGCATGCTTACATGTTTTTCTGTTGAAAAATCATCAGACAAGTCCTTTATCTATGCTTTGCTAAAACACTTGTTTGTCCATAGCTTCTGTCTGCGAAAAGTTTTTAACTTTCTTTTAAAGTCTAAGAAACACAATTCCACCCCCTTCTCGTGTTTACAGTTGTCTATTTCATTGGATGTTCACAATGACCATTAGGTAGCTCCTATTGTGTCGTGTAACCCAATATAGCCTGGTTTTCCCGACTTTACCCTAAGTATCCACATCACATGTGGACTTTTCGAGGCAACCCAAACACCCTTATTGGAGTTAAGCTCAGGGCACGATGAGCGGAAGGGTTACCTGGACAAACTAACTGACGTTCACTGAGTAGTGAGGCTCGGTAAGGAGAATGTCTTAGGGATGAGCCTTGTGAGAGATATCGGTCGACATGCATAGGAGTGAGACTCCTTAAAGGAATGATCTGAGAGTTAAAGTTTGAGGATGTATTGTGTTGGTTTGACTCAGGAAGTTTGTTACTTGTATTGTATGTGATGTATGTGGATAACATGCTATTCTATGTGTCCTCATCCCTTTTTATGACTATGTTCTGTTGCTTATCTCCCCCTTCTCTATTTTTATGCGTATGTCTATATACGGTAGAAGAGCAGCTGCAGTCAGACTGGGACGATGGTGTGGCAGGATTATCGACCGTCGCAGTACCTACAGAGGATCCCACCCAGGATCCTGATCATCGGTGACATAGAGATTGTCTACCATGATGATGGTGGGTGGTAGGTTGACCACTAACAATTCTTCATGACTTATATCGGCCAAGTTAATCTGTATATACGTCTTGGAGGAGGTCCGGACTTCACTATCATCGACCTGTATCGCATCGCCCAGCGCCTACCGTTCTCTGAGATGTTGTATCTACCACGTCAGCGGGAGTTTCATGATGACATGTGGAACATGGTGGGTAACGCAGGCCAGGAGCAGAGTTGGCATTGTGGATAGAGAAAGGAGGAGGAGCATACAGACTATGTTTGGATACCATCGTTGTCGGATCGTGATGAGTAGCAATGATTCTGTATGGGAGCTAAGGCCCAGAGTCTACAAACACATATTCGGAGAGGGAGAGGGTAGTTCCAGATACCCATATCACTAACGGTGTGGATTTCCAGACGCGTGTGTAGGGTTGGAGTGCCTCTGTGAGCTTTTTGATATTTGGTTGTATTTTGTTGAGAGGTGGGCTGGGTAGGTCTAGGACCTCTGTCTGTACCTTTTTCTATGACCAGTGTTATGTATCTTTTATTTTATCAACGTTTGTATAGTTGCCTTAGGAGATCATGGTCCCATGTATGGGACTTGGCATACTCTAATGATGTTATTTAGATATTATGTATATATATGTTTAATATGTTTAGCGTTTTGCATGTTTAAAATGTTTTAAAATTTACAGCTTTCGTATTATAATATTTTTTACTGTAATAAAGCACGCTAACATTAATAACGGATTAAGACTTAGTTAATTAGGTTCTTATTTAAGGGGACATCATGGTATCTCACCATGGGCGAGCATAAGCGGCCGAAAGAATGCAGAAAATCAATGGTCAGTGGAGCGCCACCAACAAGGAAGAAAGTTCCCCCAGTGAAACCAAAGCCGTAACGGACGGGCTCAGGCTCAAACTCCCCCCAGACAAGGAGAACCATCAACTCATCAAATAATACTTACCATAGCCCGTTGTTTCGCCATTGGAGGAAAAGCCTCTGACAGACCCTTGGTCCCACCGGGCAAGCCATTTTAAAAAAGAAACCCATCCTTAGACTATGTATCCCCTTTGTTGACGATGATTATGGCTCCACAATTATGGGTCATGATGATCCGTTGGTCGTCTCGGGGATCCTAGCAAGCTGTGAAGTTAAAAGAATCTTCATCAACCAAGGAAGCTAGATAGACATAATCTTCGAGGAGCAGTTCACGAAACTAGGATTGACTCATGACGTGCTCATCCCAGACAAAGGAGAACTGGTAGGATTCACGGGAAAAAGTATAGTCCCGATGGGGTACATAAAGTTGAAGCTAACTCTGAGATCACCCCCACTATAAAAAAACGGTGAAAACTAAGTTCCTGGTAGTGGACTGCCCGTTGACATACAATGCGATCGTGGGACGTCTTACAGACAACGCAATCGGGCCCCTAGTATCCACACCCCAACTGGCCATGAAGTTCGTCACAGAAGAAGGAAATATTTTTTCATTAAAGGGAGATCAAGCGGCGGCTAGAAGTGGTTATAAGGTCAGCGTTGATACACCTAGAGTGGGCGCTCCAGAGAGGGGTGTTCAATCAACAAAAGACAAGGGAAAGAGTGTGTTTTTTTATAAGCAAGGGAATGAGTGTGTTGATGATGGCTTGGGATGTCCGAGACGAGAACTACCCAAAGCGACATGAACTGAGGAAATATTTGTACATTAAAGGAAAAAAATGAAATATTTGTACATTAAAAGGAGATCAAGCAGTGACTAGAAGTTGTTACAAGGTCAGCGTTGATACACCCAGAGCTGGCCCTCCAAAAAGTGGAGTTCAATCAACAAAAGACAAGGGAAAGAGTGTGTTGATGACGGCTTTGAGACACCCCGTTGTGCCCCGGTGTTTTATTAGATTAATTACCTTCTTAAATCAATTCTTAACCGTGCGCTTATCGTGAAAATACGTAAAAATTAAAACTTATTTAATTATCATATAACTTCTGCAAATTTAAAAAAACACAACAACTTTAACATATGTAAATACACACCTAATTGTTTATTACAATACCAAAACATTGTTGAGGGTATCCTCTCAGTAGGATCCCTCATAGGCATAAAATTAATAACAGACGTACTTAGCAGAAATATAAAAATACTTCTTAGACACACTGACCATAATGTCTAGACTCTAATCGCCATGGATCACAGCTCGAGCGCCTGCGTCTGGTTCGTAAGGAGTTCCATCCAACTCCTCAGCAATCTCCGTTTCATACAGAGTTCCGTCCATCTCCTCAGCAACGTAACCCTCCATCGGGTCTTCTAAGTAAACCAAAGTAACCCACAAAAATATAGAAACATAGGGGATAAGAAATAGTTCTATCATCAAAAAGCGAAAAAGAGTCATAGTAAATTATACAGTAATTGTCATAGACAATCAACACACATAACTAACGAATCATCCTCAGGTCAATATATATCATCCTCTACCCTTATTCTCAAGCAATCTAACAAGTAACTTCTCTAATCATGTAACCATGTCTTTACGTTATCGTGGCCACTACCACTCATGTCACCATCCCTCATTTTCATCGGGGCACACCCTCATTCCAGTTAGGATGTTCCACCTAATGCACACCTCCATTCACGTTAAGGTGTTCCACCTCCATTCCCGTTAAGGTATTCCACCCCCATTCCCTAATGTGGAAGTGGTCTTGCGAGAACTCTTGATTTTACGTGTATTATATTACCAATACACAGTGTATTATATTACCAATCCACAGAAGTGTTTTATGTGTATTATATTACCAATACACGGTGTATTATATTACCAATACACAAAAATGTTTTACATGTATTATATTACCAATACACAGAAGTGTTTTACGTGTATTATATTACCAATGCACGGTATATTATATTACCAATACACAGAAATGTTTTACATGTATTATATTACCAATACACGGTGTATTATATTACCAATACACAGAAGTGTTTTACGTGTATTATATTACCAATACACGGTGTATTATATTACCAATACACATATGTCCTTGCATATTATATTACCAATACACTTTTGTCTTTGTGTATTATATTACCAATACACTTTTGTCCTTGTGTATTATATTACCAATACACGGTTGTGGACAACAACACCTATACTTGAATCTCACCAACCCGTTTTAACAACATCTTAGTGCCTTAACCTTCCATTAGAACTTGACACATATTATATGCCATAACACCTCTTTAAAATTCCTCATATATGTTAGGCACTTCTAAATCATCATTATCCTCACACCCAAGACAATCATCTCTTAGACAACATATATATATCTTTGCTTAAAATCTACTAAGCATAATAATAAAAACCAGGCAGATCATGCATAGCACAATATCAATCAAAATATCCCCATATTACCAACATAACACAAAATAAATTCAATAAAGGTAATACAATCAAATCAACCATCAAAAATATAAAGATCAACCTAATGTCAATAAACCTACAATCCCCAAATCGCCATTGGTTTTTCATAAAAGGTTTCCAATGTGATTTTGGTCTTCTCGATTACTCGACTACTAGAAGGGTTTAGGTCACCCTACACAATTATTATACAATCTACTACTTATCCATTCCGACGATAGGTTGGTTCTTTCCCCCACCTGGGTTATCACCGGACTCCCGAACTCGAAGCTCCTCGTTGTCACACCACAAAGTACTAACTCCACCTTCAGCGAAGGTAAGGAGATTAAATGCTTGAAGAGGTATACCACGAACATCCTCGTTTCCTCCGCGATGGAAGTCTAAGGTTATGAACACAAAATTACAAGTTAAAATCAAACAAGAACACTAAACCACAAGGTATAGGTTCGGCCAAGACTAGTTCTTAGGGTTAGAGATTCCCGAAAATTATACAACTCATGGATTTATGATCCTTAAGTGTTAGGAGTTCATAAACAATGATCACTTAACAAAGTTGAATTAAAATCCCACTATGTTATAATCTTAGGGTATTCGACCAAGGCTAGTAAAATAGGCTAGCATTCACTAAACTTTCTAATCTCTTAGGTTTAGCATCCATATGTATTGAGGATCTCAAAACCATGATCATTTTGGAAAAATAAGAACAAAGTATCCTAGGTCCATAACCTTCTAGGTTCGGCCTTCATAGGATTTATAGGTTAGAAATCTTTAAACTTTCCAATCTCTTAGACTTAGCATCCAAATATCTTATAGAGCTCAAGTCCATGATCATTTTGGAAAACAATGGAAATTTAAACATTCCAATCTCTTAGACTTAGCATCCAAATATCTTACGGATCTCAAGTCCATGATCATCTTGGAAAAATGAAAGTAATACATCCTAGCTTTAATAACATAGAATAAACAAGTTAGAAATCCTTAAACTTTCCAATCTCTTAGACTTAGCATCCAAATATCATATGGTTCTCAAGTCCATGATCATTTTGGAAAATAATGGAAACTTAAACATTCCAATCTCTTAGACTTAGCATCCAAATATCTTATGGAGCTCAAGTCCATGATCATCTTGGAAAAATGAAAGTAATACATCCTAGCTTTAATAACATAGAATAAACAAGTTAGAAATCTTTAAACTTTCCAATCGCTTAGACTTAGCATCCAAATATCTTATGGAGCTTAAGTCCATGATCATTTTGGAAAAATAAAAACTCAAACATCCTAGTACCTAAACACTAAGTTTCGGCCATCATAGGATGATGAGGAAAAATATTCTTTGTTTAACAATAACCCTTAGGTTTAGAATCACAAGGTATTAAGAGTTCTAAATCCATGATCATACTTGGAAAGTTGAAACATAGTATCCTATGCTTACTTATTCATATTTTCAGCCATCATAGGAACAAGTTATCAAAACTTCCAAGATTTATAGATTTAAGATCAGTGGATAGTTAGAAACTCAAACACGTGATCATATTCCACAAGTTGAAACAAAAACTTCCTAGGTCACAAATGCAAGCATTCGGCCTTCATTTGAAGAGATAGGTAGAGATTTTTTTTTTACCCAACCTCTTAGTTTGTGAAAAAAATAAGTTAATGCAAGACTATAGAAAGTGGTTTCAACTCAAAAGGAGTTTTCTACCATTTTAGAGAGATTTTAGAAGTTTAAAGCATATAAAGAACACATAAAGCAAACCAAGAAATAAAAGATGAAACTTGCAAAAAGATTCATATGAGAGTATTACCCTTAGTATAAGGAAGAACTTTAATTAAGAACTCAAGTGGAAAAGACTAATAAAAATGGAAGCTTTAAGTGTTTGAAAAAAGAAGAAATGGAAGAAGTTGAAGAAGTATGAAGATGGATGAAGAAAATGAGAGAATGAAGATGAGTGATGATTATATAGAGGAGGGAGAGGGGAGCACGAAATTTTGGAGAGAGGATGAGCTTGGAGAGCAAGTTTTGTCTTTAAGACTTGTTTGGTTGAAGAGGAAAAAGTAAAATAGGTTTTTAGAATATAATATGATATATTTCAAAAAGTCCATCATGACCACTTTTTAGGAGGTAGCTTAGGCCATACCTCTAGTGAGTCACCTCACTCCCTCATCTCACCTCATGCCTTTTATGTCTCCTATTCTGCTCCATTTCGTACCCGGTTCCATTTCCGATCGTAATTCTTCCGACGTTTTCGCCCGAATAAAATATTATATTTATTTTTGGACGAAAATTTTCAAAATAACCAAAGTTGAAGGAAACATAATAAAAACACTAACTATATCATTCACGAGTCAAAATTAGGTTTTATGCACAGTAAACTTGTACCGGCAGTGAAAACGCAGACCGACTTTCGTCTGAATTTTCAACCAAAAATTTTACCGTAACCCTCTACCATAAAGTAGACTATGAATATGATTTTGTTTTATTCAAAAACACCTTTTAACTCTCAGATTAAAATATAATTAATTATATTTTAACCGGTTGAACATCATAATTAAAATCAGGCTGTTACATTACTACCCCCTAAAAAAAAATTCCGTCCTCGGAATTTCTTAACTCAAAACTAAACCTCATCTTGTAATCGTATATTAATCTAAAGATCCCACATTAGGTCTTTCCCCTAGGTGACAGCTGTAACTTCATAACATCCGATGTGGATTCAATTAGACACGGTCAGTAACAACATCCTAAACCTCGCAGTCCTTGATTCTGATCGGACATAACCCACAGTCCGTTTTAGAACCAAACTGCTCTGATTCCAAAATAAGACACCCTGTTGTGCCCCGGTGTTTTATTAGATTAATTACCTTCTTAAATCAATTCTTAACCGCACGCTTATCGTGAAAATACATTAAAATTAAAACTTATTTAATTATCATATAACATCTGCAAATTTAAAAAAACACAACAACTTTAACATATGTAAATACACACCTAATTGTTCATTACAATACCAAAACACTGTTGAGGGTATCCTCTCAGTAGGATCCCTCACAGGCATAAAATTAATAACAGACGTACTTAGCGGAAATATAAAAATACTTCTCAGACACACTGGCCATAATGTCTAGACTCCAATCGCCATGGATCACAGCTCGACCCCCTGCGTCTGGTTCGTAAGGAGTTCCATCCAACTCCTCAGCAATCTCCGTTTAATACAGAGTTCCGTCCAGCTCCTCAGCAACGTAACCCTCCATCGGGTCTTCTAACGTAAACCAAAGTAACCCACAAAAATACATAAACATAGGGGATAAGAAACAGTTCTATCATTAAAAGCGGGAAAGAGTCATAGTAAATTATACAGTAATTGTCATAGACAATCAACACACATAACTAACGAATCATTCTCAGGTCAATATATATCATCCTATACCCTTATTCTCAGGCAATCTAACATGTAACTTCTCTAATCATGTCACCATGTCTTTATGTTATTGTGGCCACTACCACTCCTTTCACCATCCCTCCTTTGCATCGAGGCACACCCTCATTCCCGTTAGGATATTCCACCTAATGCACACCTCCATTCACGTTAAGGTGTTCCACCTCCATTCCCGTTAAGGTGTTCCACCCCTATTCCCTAAGGTGGAAGTGGTCTTGCGAGAACTCTTGATTTTACGTGTATTATATTACCAATACACAGTGTATTATATTACCAATCCACAGAAGTGTTTTATGTGTATTATATTACCAATACACGGTGTATTATATTACCAATACACAAAAATGTTTTACATGTATTATATTACCAATACACATAAGTGTTTTATGTGTATTATATTACCAATACACGGTGTATTATATTACCAATACACAGATGTCCTTGCATATTATATTACCAATACACTTTTGTCTTTGTGTATTATATTACCAATACACTTTTGTACTTGTGTATTATATTACCAATACACGGTTGTGGACAACAACACCTATACTTGAATCTCACCAACCCGTTTTAACAACATCTTAGTGCCTTAACCTTCCATTAGAACTTGACACATATTCTATGCCATAACACCTCTTTAAAATTCCTTATCTAGTTAGACACTTATAAATCATTATTATCCTCACACCCAAAACAATCATCTCTTAGACAACATATATATCTTTACTTAAAATCCACTAAGCATAATAATAAAAACCAGGCAGATCATGCATAACACAATATCAATCGAAATATTCCCATATTACCAACATAGCACAAAATCAATTCAATAAAGATAATAAAATCAAATCAACCATCAACAATATAAAGATCAACCTAATGTCAATAAACCTACCATTAGTGCAATAAGTGCTTTTTACGTCGGTTAAAATTGATTTTTTACGTCAGAAAACTGACTGACGTAAATACAGCTGACGTTAAAAGTTAAAATTTTAACATCAGTTGAGAACTGACGTTAAATATAAAACTATTAACGTCGGTTCTTTAACACAACTGACGTTAATTTTGTGAAAATTAACGTCAGTTGTTTAAACAACTGACGTTAAACATAAAACTATTAACGTTAGTTCTTTAAGACAACGGACGTTAATTTTGTTAAAACTAACATCAGTTGTTATAACGAAACTGACGTTAAAGGTTTTAATTTTAACGTCAGTTGTTTTACACAACTGACGTTAATAGTGTACTGTATATTTTATAAAATACTATTAACGTCAGTTGTTTGATACAATTGACGTTAATAGATTTTTTTTAAAATTCAGTTTTAAAATATCACTCCCCTCAGCTATCCCTGCATTCAGTAAATATCCCAGTAACACAGAATATCACACACATTACAGAATTGCAAAGGAAAATGGAACAATGATCCATATGTATGCCTGTTCAGAAACAATATATATTTATTAACATAGGTTGTAACTCAAAATAAATACAGAAATAAAAATAAAAATAAATGTATACTAAGTTTAAACTACCTATATCAATATCCCTTCGTGATGATCATCACGAGTGGCATGTACATCGTCCACCTGTGTCTCCTCGATTATAGTAGGCATGTTTGTTGAAAAAGAAGGAGTCTCAGGAATATCAAGATTTGAATCTTGATTTTCATCACTACCATTATACATGCTTTTTCCTTGGAGAACCACGGACAACCTTTTGTTAGAAGGATCAGTGATGTAGAACACTTGTTTTGCTTGGGAAGCCATTATGAAAGGCTCATTTATATGACCTAACTTGTTGAGGTCTACCAATGTGAACCCCAATTCATCGATTTGTACACCACCGTTACTATCAACCCACTTACATTTAAAAACCGGCACCGTAAGCTTAGTGTAATCGAGCACCCAAATATCTTCAATATATCCAAAGTAAGGTGTATGTGCTTTAACGGGTTTTGTGTCCTTTGCACTAGAGAAGTGCATTGCTTCGGCCACGATCATAACCCCACTATTTTGCATGGTACTCTTGTTATCTTGTTCCTTTGTATAAAAGGAAAAGTTATTTATGTCGTATCCGCTCCAACATATGAGGTTGAAGCAAGGCCCACGTGCTAGCCATCTTACGTAATCAGAAGCAGTATTACCATCCTTAAGCATTTCTTCCTTGAACCATGGTAAGAAAGTCTTGTTATGCTTGTTCAACAACCACCTTTCGCTCATTCGAGGGTTTTCTTGATTAACTTTTCTTTTATGTTCAAATAAGAAAGGCTGAACACATTCGATGTTGTTCAATACATACAAATGTGCTTGAAGCACTTCCTCCCGACCCTTGCTATTAATTCTTAAGCCATGTGTACCCTTACCTTGACATCTGATCTCATCATGCCGAGGCTTAGGAACCCCTATAGGATCTGTGTTATGAAGGTAGTCCGAACAAAACTCAATAGCTTCTTCTGCAACATACCTTTGAACAATAGATGCTTCCGGACGATTAGGATTCTTCACGTACCCTTTCAAGATCTTCATGTAGCGCTCAACTAGGTACATCCATCTCAGAAAAACCGGCCCACAGAATCTAATCTCCCTCACCAAATGAACAATTAAGTGAACCATTATGTTGAAAATGGAAGGAGGAAAATACATCTCCAATTGGTACAAGATTGTAGCAGCCTCAACTTCCAAGTCATCCAACATACGGGGGTCAACGACTTTTCTACCTATAGAATTGAAGAATGAGCACAACCGAGTAATGGCATGTCTCACATTTTTTGGAGCAATACCACGAATAGCAACGGGCAGAAGTTGTTGCATCAAGATGTGACAATCATGAGACTTTAAGCCAACCAATTTAAGATCACTATAGACAAGCCTCTTCATATTTGAACAGTAACCATGTGGAACTTTGATGCCCTGAAGACACCCGCAGAAACTTTGTCTCTCTTTTTTTGACAAAGTATGACATGCTGGCGGCAAATAAGTCCGCTTACCATCCTCAACAACTGGAGCTAACTGCTCTCGTATACCCTTAGCAACGAGGTCGAGACGAGCATTCACACCATCCTTTGTCTTGCCCTGAATGTTGAGAAGCGTCCCGATCACACTATCACACACATTTTTCTCCACATGCATCACATCAATGCAGTGTCTGACATCAAGCTTGCGCCAGTATGGAAGATAAAAAAATATCGACCTCTTCTTCCATATGTTTTTCTCAGCAGCTTTACCTTTCTTTTTGGACTTGCCGAATATAACATCGATGCCCTTTACCCTCTGATAAACCTGCTCTCCAATTAAGGCCGCCGACGCTTCTTCTGTCTCTTGGCATCCATTAAAAGCTTTTTTCATCTTACGATATGGGTGATCACATCTAAGAAATCTCCGATGCCCAAGGTAAACCGTCTTCTTTCCATGATGCAACTGAGTGTAGCATGTGCCTTCTTCACATATAGGGCATGCTTTATGCCCCTCGACACTGTACCCGGACAAGTTACCGTATGCTGGAAAGTCGTTGATGGTGCAAAATAACATGGCACGAAGCTTGAAAGTCTCATGAGAATACCCATCAACTACATCAACACCTTCCACCCACAGCGTTTTCAAGTCTTCAATCAAGGGACCTAGATAAACATCTAAGTCATTTCCCGGTTGCTTTGGGCCCGAAATCATCATAGACAACATCATGTATTTGCGTTTTATGCACAACCTAGGGGGCATGTTGTAAATTACCAACAGAACAGGCCATGAACTATGAATACTACTCATGTTACCATAAGGATTCATTCCATCCGTAGCAAGTCCAAGCCTTAGGTTTCTTGGCTCATCGGCGAAATCCGGAAACATAGTATCGATATTCTTCCATTGCATAGAATCAGCAGGATGACGAACCTTTCCATCACGTTTCCTCTCATCATTATGCCATCTAAGATTCTTCGCATCTTTCGCATTGGCAAAAAATCGCTTGAACCTTGGAATTATTGGAAGATACCAAAACACCTTCGCAGGAGGACCATTTTTTCTCACATCATCAAGATCATCATCATCATCACCACCCTTCCCTTTGTATCGTGATAACCCACATTTGGGGCAATCGTGATTGTCTTCATGAACACCGGTGTACAACATGAAATCATTGGGGCATGCGTGTATCTTCTTATACTCCATACCCATAGGACACAATACCTTCTTGGCCTCATAGTTACGATCAGGTAATGTGTTGTCCTCCGGAAGCAAGTCTTTCAACACTTCAAGCAATTCCGTGAAGCTTTTATCGGTCCAACCATTTCTCGCCTTCACACAAACCAATTTTAGCACCGCCGACAACCGTGTATGAGTAGTACACCCTGGATATAAAGGCTTATCCGCATCACCGCACAACCTATCATACACATGAGCTCGATGAAAAGATTCTTGTCCAATATCACGGATCATGTCCTCTACTCGATCATCATCCATATCTACGTCAACGTCCTCACTTTGGGAGACACTTGCCGTACTATTCAACAACACATCACTATGCCATATCCATCTTTTATAACTCAAGCAAATGCCTTCACAAATCAAATGAGTACGTATATCCTTCACCGTACATTTCCTCGTATTCAAACACTTGACACAAGGACAACAGAACATTCCATTACTATTAGGAACATTCCTTTGAGCAAATTCTATAAATTCTCCCACCCCCTTCAAATACTCAGCACTGGTGCGCTTAAAAACCATCCAACTACGATCCATAACTAGATAGGTCATGTAGATATACAAAACATATATCCAATATAAGGACAATACGGGAGATTGAAAACTATAGTTTTTGAAGATTGCCAAGCACTGGTCACGGCCTGGCAGTGATGTCGATCACGGCCGTAACGTGCCAACTGAACCAGACCATCACAGGCAAAACTGATCACGGCTTAGCCGTGATGAGCATCACGGCCGTTACAGATCAACCAGTAGAGCAACATGCACTCAAAACCAAAAATAGAGACATTTCAAACAACTCAAACCCACGGTTTCAAGTTTTAACTACTGAGACTACTGTTTCAACATACACTCAAAACCAAAAATAAAAAAATGTGCCCTAAAGACTCACCAGAAATAGGTGCTCGCGTGGTGGTGGGGAGGGGAGCTCGAGTGGTGGCCAACGTTCGATGTGGTTACTGAGAGCAGAGGGACAAGGAGAGTTAGTGCGCGGGAAGGGGAAAGAGAGATGTCAAGTTATTGCAAAGAATGAATGGAAAGACAGAGTTAGGGTTAAGAGTGTACCTCACGGTGGTGGTGAAGAAGCCCTCGCGGTGGTTGCGGTGGAGATGAGCTCGCGATTAGGGCAGAGTGAGAGTGAGAGTGAGGGTTGAGAGTGAGGGTTGAGCGTGATGAAAAGAGAAAAGAGACGTACAGAGCGAAGTGCAGAAGGCGCGCGGGTGTAAACCAAAATAAAACAACATTTGACGTCAGTTGTTTGAAAAAACTGACGTTAAAGGTCATATATTTAACATCAGTTGTCTTAAGAAACTGACGTTAAAAGTGTATACGTTTATCCAAAAACATTAATTTCTTTGACTATTTATTTAATTGAAGTAAAAATCAAACTTTTAACGTCAGTTGTATTAAACAACCGACGTTAAAAATAAATATTTTTTATTTTAAAAGCACTTTTAACATCAGTTGTTGAAGACAACTGACGTTAAAAGTGTATAAGTTTCTGCAAAAAAATTCATCCCTTTGACTACTGTGCTAACCCATGCACCTTGTAACTTAATCCTCTTAATGAGCATTAAGTTTATAGATAAGTTTTCAAGAAAATCAGAGGGACTCTATTCTCTATATAAAGTGCCATTCTTCTGTATCAGTCTGTAAATACACCCTCTTATTTTCCTCTATATTTCGTGCGTTTTCTATTCCTTCACAATATGGTTCTATCACATTTGAGACTTTTGTTATTTCTTCCTATACCTAGACTTAAAGGTCTCTGTCTTAATGGTCAAAAAACTTCTGAGGTTGAGTAAATCACATAATATGACTCCCTCACTTTATTCCATCTCCTCCCCAAGTGACTGTGGATAAAGCACAGATGGAGCATCAAGGACTTCAAATGAGGGGGGGAGGGGGGATCGATGCATCCATTGGAGTTTCTGAGGACAAAACTAAGAAGAAATTGATGTTGAAGCAGAAACTTTTTAATATTTTAGTGCTATGTTGCAGAAATTTTTTATCTTTTAATCACGTAATTATAACTTATGAATCGCTTCAATGAGATACGATTTGATTATACATATAACACTTTTATGTTAAGTGCTTATTTATTTTAATTTTCACAAGAATATGTTTACTAATTCAAGCTAATTAATGAAGATTAAAAATAAACTTGTTTAATATTTACACAAGTTCTTTACACAACTGACGCAAATAGTGATTTAATATTTACAAACTGCCACCACCTCATTTTTAACGTCAACTTAATTTATGACTGCCAAGTTCCCGTATATTACATTATTTCCAATATTCATTCTACACGTTTATAATAAATAGGATTATTTACGTCAGCTATTTATTATACTGAAGTAAAAATCACACTTTTAACGTCAGTTGTATAAATAACTGACGTTAAAGGTGTAAAAGTTTCTGCAAGAACATTCATTCCTTTGACTACTGTGCTACTTACCCATGCACCTTGTAACTTAATCCTCTTAATGAGCATTAAGTTTATAGATAAGTTTTCAAGAAAATCAGAATAGCTTAGTAACTTCATCCCCTGCTCCTATAAATAGCTTCCTTCCATCCTTTTAATTTTCTGCTTCACAATATGGCTCTGCCATGGAGATTAACTTCATCACTCTTTCTTCTTATTCCTAGACTCAAAGATCTTTGTCTTAATGGTCAAACAACTTCTGAGGTTGTGTAAATCACATAACATGGGTGATAAGATTGTGTAAATCACATAATGTGAGTTGTTCACCTTATCATCTTTCCGGAGAATCGCGACTACTGACTCCGAACCTCAGCTTTGGAAGCAAATGACTATTCCAAGACCATTGCTGAAACAGATCGGGTGCACCCTTGCTCAGCCGCTCTGGAAAACTCAGTCGCTCGACTCTCCTCTCTTGCTCACCCATGAAGGGAACGAAGCCTCAACAAATGTTTATGATTTTAAACCCTTTCAATGTAACTTTTTATAGGATTTTAAACCCTTTCAATCTTTTGTATCAGTCTGTATTACACTTCATGAATGAGATCCGGTTTGGGTTATTGATTCAACTTATACTTCGTACATATATTTTAATTTTCAAAACAGAAACACAAAACATCAAAGCAATTGTGAAACTGAAACTTTGAGGAAGGCAATGTGGAAGGGTACGTATACTAGATAAAAAAAAATTATTAAAATAACCTTTAACGTCTGTTGATGAAAGAACATAAGTTAAAAGTGAAGTGACTCACTTTTAACGTAAGTTCAATGAAGAACTGACGTTAAAAGGTTCACTTTTAACGTCAGTTGTTTATTGAACTGACGTTAAAAGTGAGTCACTTCACTTTTAATGCCAGTCCTTACAACAACTGACGTTAAAATTGAATTAATGAAGTCTGATATTTACAAAACTGCCACCGCCCCCTTTTTAACGTCTAGCTTTTGGTTAACTGACGTAAACCTTTCCCGTCTAATGTATATTTTCCACTAGTGTACAATCCCCGAATCGCCATTGGTTTTTCAGAAAAGGTTTCCAATGTGATTTTGGTCTTGTCAATTACTCGACTACTAGTAGGGTTTAGGTCGCCCTACACAATTATTATATAATCTACTACTTATCCATTCTGACGATAGGTTGGTTCTTTCCCCCAACTGAGTTATCACCGGACTCCCAAACTCGAAGCTCCTTGTTGTCACACCACAAAGTACTAACTCCACCTTCTGCGAAGGTAAGGAGATTATATGCTCGAAGAGGTATACCACGAACGTCCTCGTTTCCTCCGTGATGGAAGTCTAAGGTTATGAACACAAAATCAAAAGTTAAAATCAAACAAGAGCACTAAACCACAAGGCATAAGTTCGGCCAAGACTAGTTCTTAGGGTTAGAGATTCCCACAAATTATACAATTCATGGGTTTATGATCCTTAAGTGTTAGGAGTTCATAAACAATGATCACTTAACAAAGTTGAATTAAAACCCCATTATTTTATAAACTTAGGGTATTCGACCAAGGCTAGTAAAATAGGCTAGCATTCACTAAACTTTCCAATCTCTTAGGTTTAGCATCCATATGTATTAAGGTGCTCAAAACCATGATCATTTTGGAAAAATAAGAACAAAGTATCCTAGGTCCATAACCTTCTAGGTTCGGCCTTCATAGGATTTATAGGTCAGAAATCTTTAAACTTTCCAATCTCTTAGACTTAGCATCCAAATATCTTATGGAGCTCAAGTCCATGATCATTTTGGAAAAAAATGTAAATTTAAACATTCCAATCTCTTAGACTTAGCATCCAAATATCTTACGGATCTCAAGTCCATGATCATCTTGAAAAAATTAAAGTAATACATCCTAGCTTTAATAACATAGAATAAACAAGTTAGAAATCCTTAAACTTTCCAATCTCTTAGACTTAGCATCCGGATATCTTATGGTGCTCAAGTCAATGATCATTTTGGAAAATAATGGAAACTTAAACATTCCAATCTCTTAGACTTAGCATCCAAATAGCTTATGGAGCTCAAGTCCATGATCATCTTGGAAAAATGAAAGTAATATATCCTAGCTTTAATATCATAGAATAAACAAGTTAGAAATCCTTAAACTTTCCAATCTCTTAGACTTAGCATCCAAATATCTTATGGAGCTTAAGTCCATGATCATTTTGGAAAAATAAAAACTCAAACATCCTAGTACCGAAACACTAAGTTTTGGCCATCATAGGATGATGAGGAAAAATATTCTTTGTTTAACAATGACCCTTAGGTTTAGAATCACAAGGTATTAAGAGTTCTAAATCCATGATCATACTTGGAAAGTTGAAACATAGTATCCTATGCTTACTTATTCATATTTTCAGCCATCATAGGAACAAGTTATCAAAACTTCCAAGATTTATAGATTTAAGATCAGTGGATAGTTAGAAACTCAAACACATGCATGATCATATTCCAAAAGTTGAAACAAAAACTTCCTAGGTCACAAATGCAAGCATTCGGCCTTCATTGGAAGATATAGGTAGAGATTTTTGTTTTACACAACCTCTTTGTATGTGAAAATTTAAGTTAATACTAGACTATAGAAAGTGGTTTCAACTCAAAAGGAGTTTTCTACCATTTTAGAGAGATTTTAGAAGTTTAAAGCATATAAAGAACACATAAAGCAAACTAAGAAATAAAAGATGAAACTTGAAAAAAGATTCATATGAGAGCATTACCCTTAGTATAAGGACGAACTTTAATGAAGAACTCAAGTGGAAAAGACTAATTAAAATGGAAGTTTTAAGTGTTTGAAAAAAGAAGAAATGGAAGAAGTTGAAGAAGTATGAAGATGGAGGAAGAAAATGAGAGAATGAAGACGAGTGATGATTATATAGAGGAGGGAGAGGGGAGCACGAAATTTTGGAGAGAGGATGAGCTTGGAGAGCAAGTTTTGTCTTTAAGACTTGTTTGGTTGAAGAGGAAAGAGAAAAATAGGTTATTAGAATATAATATGATATATTTCAAAAAGTCCATCATGACCACTTTTTAGGAGGTAGCTTAGGTCATACCTCTAGTGAGTCACCTCACTCCCTCATCTCACCTCATGCCTTTTATGTCTCCTATTCTGCTCCATTTCGTACCCGGTTGCATTTCCGATCGTAATTCTTCCGACGTTTTCGCCCGAATAAAATATTATATTTTATTTTTGAACGAAAATTTTTAAAATAACCAAAGTTGAAGGAAACATAATAAAAACACTAAATATCTCGTTCAAGGGTCTAAATTAGGTTTTCTGCACAGTAAACTTGTACCGGCAGTGAAAACGCAGACCGGCTTTCTTCTGAATTTTCAACCGAAAATTTTACCGTAACCCTCTACCATAAAGTAGACTATGATTATGATTTTGTTTTATTCAAAAACACTTTTTAACTCTCAGATTAAAATATAATTAATTATATTTTAACCGGTTGAACAACATAATTAAAATCAGGCTGTTACATTACTACCCCCCTAAAAAAAATTCCATCCTCGGAATTTCTTAGCTCAAAACTAAACCTCATCTTGTAATTGTATATTAATCTAAAGATCCCACATTATATTTCCCATCGCTGTCTTTCCCCTAGGTGACAGTAGTAACTTCATAACAGAATTCATTCTTATATTGTTCTATTTAACCTCGAAACATTCCATCACTACATTATATTCATTGTCCTTAACATTTCACCTTGATCTATCATCTTTGAAGGACATAACTAAAACTTAATCCTTTCCTTCTTCTTACTACTGATCCACTAGAGGACCTTATCTCAACATCTAACTCCCGCAGTTATCACCACAATCAATTCCAACATCTAACTTCTACAATTAACACCGCAATCAATACTACCCTAATTTCCTACTTAATGTATCCATTCACAGTCTTAGATCCTTGTAGCGTATTCCACTATTCCAGATTATATCAAAATCACACATCTCAAAAGAACATTATTGCACCTCTTAATGCAATTAAAACCAAAAGAAGTTATCTTTCCTGCTCATATTCATCTTAGGTAAAACTACTATAGGTATTTTTCCTTTAATCTTCCAAATTCATACCATCCATACTAACTACGAATATTTGATCATTACCTTAGATTCTCTTAGTAATACTATGCCTCGATCAACATTTGACGTATAGTAACCCTCTACCATAAAGTAGACTATGAATATGATTTTGTGTTATTCAAAAACACTTGTTAACTCTCAGATTAAAATATAATTAATTACATTTTAACCGATTGAACAACATAATTAAAATCAGGCTGTTACAGGCTTGGGACATGAGAACGACCCAACGTGACCCGAACTGGAGGGAAAGACCTTTCTAATCCATATTGGAAAAGAGAAGGACCAAACAGTGAAGGTAAGTAGCAACATGACAACCATGGAACAAAAGGACCTCATTGAATGCCTCTTGATGAATAAAGACATTTTTTTTCTGGACACCGTTAGATATGGCTGCATCGACCCAGAATTCATCTGCCATAAATTAGCAATCGACCCCAAGGCCAAACCTGTAGCTCAAAGAAGAAGGAAGATATGGGCGGAAAGACAAGAAGCGGTGTTGGCCAAAACGAAGGATATACTCAAAGCACGAATAATCAGAGAAATCACCTACACCACCCGATTCTCCAATGTGGTCTTGGTAAAGAAGTCCATTGGAGGATGTGTGTAGGCTACACCGACCTAAATGAGGTATGCCCAAAAGATCTTTGTCGTCTTCCAAATATCGATACACTTGTAGAACACTCATTTACGTACCAATACCTATCCCTCGTGAATGTATACTCTGGATAAACCAAATCCCATTGTGTCTCGAAGACGAGGACAAAAAACCTTCATCACCGAGAGAGGCACTTACTACAACCACATGATGCCTTTTGGACTGAAAAACATTGGAGCAACTTACCAGAAGATGATAAATAAGGTGTTTGGAGACATCATTGGAGAAGCAATGGAGATCTATATAGATGAATTGATAGTCAAAGGCAGGAATCACCAAGAACACATCACAAACCTGAAAGCCGTCTTTGAGCGGCTAAGGGCCCACAACATGTGTCTAAACCCACAGAAGTGCGTCATCGGTGTTCAAGCGGGAAAATTCCTCGGATTCATGCTTACACACTGGGGAATCGAAGCCCACCCGGACAAGTGTCGAGCAATCCATGAAATGAACACCCCATCACGATTAAAGAGGTTCAAATGTTAAATGGAAGTGTGGCGGTCTTGACCAGGTTCTTAGCAAAGGCGGCCCAAAAATCACTTCCGTTGTTCAAATTACTAAAAAAAAGGGGAAGAATTTGGAATGGACTGAGCAATGTGAAGAAGCCTTCACTACCCTGAAAGCAAACCTAGCCTCACCACCCATACTGACCTATCCTGATCCGGGAGAAACCTTGTTCGTATATCTCTCGGTTGCGGACAAGGCAATCAGCTCGACATTAGTCCGGGATAGTGACGACGAGCAAAAACCGGTCTATTTCATCAGTAAAGTCCTTCACGGAGCTGAGATCCGATACCATAACATAGAAAAGGTAGCCCTGGCACTAATCTTCACGCCAAGGAGATTAAAATCATATTTCCAATGCCATCCCATCATGGTCAGAACTGATCAACCTATCATGCACGTGCTCCACAAACCTGAGCTGACGGGAAGAATGATAGCATGGTCCATAGAATTCTTTGAATACATAATTATGTAAGAGCCAAGAATAGCCACCAAAGCCCAGGTTTTTACTGACTTTATTGCCGAGCTCACCGGCCCCGCTGAGGTGAAGGCTCCTCCAGAATGGTCCGTGTTTGTGGATGAATCATCCAATCCAAAAGGTAGTGGAGCTGGTGTCATCTTGGAAACTGACGAGGGCATCAAAATTAAGAACTCCCTCCGATTTGACTTCCCCTTTTTCAGACAACCAAGCAGAATATGAGGAGTGCCTCGCGAGACTACACCTGGCAAAAGAATTAAGAGCTACTAGAGTAAAGATAATGACTGACTCACAACCAGTGGCCTCCCAAATAACCGGAGAATATCAAGAAAGAGAACCTCTCCTACAAAAATACCTAGCAAAGGTACAAGAAGAAATGACCCACTTTGATCAAATCACGATGGAGCATGTCCCCAGAGAGATGAACGTCTGAGCAGATTTCCTATCAAAACTGGCCAGCACGAAAACCCCAGGGAATAACTGCTCGGTAATTCAAACCAATCTTCATCGACCTAGCTTCACCGAGACTTTGATGCCTATCAGGATCGGATCTGGTCCATCTAACCCCGATTGGAGACAATCAATTATAGATTACCTCAATAACAACTTCCAACCGGAAGACAATACATGGCATAGAGGGCTTCCAGGTGTGCTTTCCACAAAGGACAACTCTATCGTAGAGGTTTCTCCACTCCTTTTCATAAGTGCATCCCCCACCGTCAGGCGGCCTAGATACTAGCATAAATACATGAGGGGAGCTATGGGAGACAAATAGAGGGAAGGGCACTAGCAAAACAAGTCCTTTGGGCTGGATACTACTTGTCGACCCTTGGAGCCGATGCCGCTGAGTACATCTGGCGATATGATCAATGCCAGTGACATGTGGAACTACATCAAGCCCCCCAGAGGCACTTAAATCCCTGAATATGCCATGGCCTTTCAACGAGGAATGGACATATCGGGCCATTTCCCCATCGCCCCAGGGTAGCTTAAGTTCACAATAGAGATTGTAGACTATTTTACAAAAAGGATTTAGGTAGAACCACCGGCACAAATATCCTCGGCTCGAATCCAGCGATTCACGTACAAGAATATTATTACTTGGCTCGGCATCCTTGAATCTGTGGTAATAGACAACATAACAGAGTTCACCGTCCGAAGATTCCAGGAGCTGCTTTCTGACCTATCCATCATGCAACACTTCACCTTTGTGGAACACCCCTAGTCCAGATCAAACAAAGTGACCCTTAAGGGGATAAAAAAAAGACTAGATCAGGCAAAGAGACGTTGAATGGAGCAATTAAACCATATATTCTGGAGCTAGCAGACAATCCCGCACAGCACCACTAATGAAACCTCCTTCAGTTTAGTGTATGGGTGCGAAGGTGTAATCTCGGTAGAAATTGAAGAACCGTCTTGGTGGTGCGAGTACTTTCAACAAAAGGAGAATGAGCTACTCATAAGAAAAGACTTGGACAGACTTAAAGCAGAGAAATGGCGTGCATCAGGGAAGCCGTCCTTAAGCATAAAATTGCGGCAAGATACAACACAAGGGTGGTCCTAAGAAAATTTGGAGTAGGTAACTTAGTGCTCAGGCAGGCAGAAGTTGGAAACAAAAACGACGCCCATGGAAAATTGGCACCTAACTGGGAAGGGTCGTATCGAATAGTGGAACGAATGGGCAAATGAGCCTACGCATTGGAGACCTATACAGTCGACTCGATCCCACGATACTTGAACGCGACCAAACTTCGTAAATACAACCGTTAGAGGAAACATGTAAAAGCAACAAAATTCTTAATCGAATTAGAAGTGCATTCTGGATCTCTTACTTCGAGTTTTCACTCAACCTTAAAACGACTCGAATCCAAATTGACCAGTCGAAGAAGATCAAACGACTAGAGACTTACCTCTGCCTATCAACAAGGACTTGAATTCTAACTCAGTCCCAAAAGACTTCGTGTTTTCACTCAGTCTTAAAACGACCCGAGTCCCAATTGACCGATTGAAGAAGATCAAATGGCCAGAGTCTTAAATCGACCTATCAACAAGGACTTGTGTTCTAACTTAGTCCCAAAAGACTTCGAGTTTTCATTCAGCCTTAAGACGACCCGAGTCCCAAAAGACCGGTCAAATAAAATTAAACGACCAAAGTCTTAACTCAGCCTATCAATAAGGACTTGAGTTCTAACTCAGTTCTGAAAGACGTCGAGTTTTCACTCAGTCTTAAAACGACCCGAATCCCAATTGACCGAATGAAGAAGATCAAACGACTAGAGTCTTAACTCGGCCTACCAACAAGGACTTGAGTTTTAACTCAATCCCAAAAGACGTCAAGTCTTAAAATGACCAGAGTCCAAAATTGGCCGGTCAAAGAAAATCAAACGGCCAGAGTCCTAACGAGACCTATCAAGCTAGGACGTAAGAGAATCGTAAATCACAAAACAGGAGAAATAGAAATAGAATACGAACTTTGGTTTAGACAAAATACACGCTAAACTCCTAATTTTATTAATCATGGAAATACATGTTACAATGAAGTAACGTAAAAGCTGAAAAATAAAAGTACAAAAAATTGTCCACTCAGAGCAAGGCAAGACCCCATGTGCACGGTCGTACACGAACTTCTGGGTAAGGGTCAACCCGTCTCTAGAGTAATTCCCTTCAGCTCCATTCCCCAGGACAAAGCACGGACCCAGTTGAGAAGAATGGTGGATGACAATGGCTGAATGAGACGGATCACACATGTCTTCCTATTCTCCGCTCAGATGCCTCGAAAAAAACTCCATTGTCCCAAACCTGACAACCAAGAAGGATATATTGAAGGGGAAAAGGAGCATGTGACACGAGGTACACACTCTAAGGAACCGTCGGCCGAAGGCAGAACCCCGACTGCGATGTCACACTTTCAGTGATGGAGAATTCCACTGGGTTGTGATGCAACACTTCTAGTGATAGAGGATTCCACTGGGTTGTGATGTTGCACTTCTAGTGATGAGTAAATTCCATGAGGTTGGGAAGAGGCCACCGAGTAAAGGTGAGTGCCTGTTGATGCCGTACTTCTAGTGATGGAGGATTCCACTGGGTTGCGAAGATCTTGGGCCCACATACATACATATAGATGCATGACCTTGTGATGGTCAAAACTAGGGATATCGTGTGACTATTGTTTGCTATTATCTTTGCTTGCTTGTATTTGTTTGTGAATGATGGCATGTGAGTAAGGATAAAGCATGCCGAGGGCTCTACCCTACTGTGTGAGTCGACGAAGATTCTCACTCCTACTTTTCTATTATGCCTTTTTCTTCTTCCTTTCTATTACTCTTAGATACCCTTGATCAATGGATGAGAAAGATCTCAACGAAGATGAAGAGGAAGATCTTAGTGAAGATGAAGAGGATCCCAAGGAAGACGATCGTTAGTGTCCAAGATGGATACGGGTACGTAGTCTACTAGACATTTTATTTTCCTTGAGTCAGGCTCAATTCTTTTGGAATCCTTCTTGTGAAAGGATAAGAGTGATGTAATAGATATATAAAATCCCAACATTGGAATAATGAAGTACTTTTGTTTAGTTTATGATAAAAGTTAATAAAATAATTTGGTAACTTGGAATAATGAGGCTAAATCGTAGTTAAATATAATTATTAAGGACCCTCAGGCGAAAAAATGGGGTGTTACATGTTTGAAGAATGTCTGAAGAATGTCTCTCAATGGATCTTTTTCACTTGGATAAAGACAAGATGTCTGAAGAATGTCTCTCAATGGATCTTTTTCACTTGGATATAAAAAGAAGACTTTGAAGAGTGTTTGAAGATATAGAGAACATAGAATAAACACTTGTACAGACCATTAACTAAAGATTATTTAAAGAAGATCAATCTCAACAATCATACCAGTTCCTAATCCTTATTCAATCTTTCAGTGTTAATTGGTTGATATGAAATTTTGTAATCTTGAAGTTGCACCTTCACAAAAATCCCAACTCTTGTATACCTTGAAGATACTTACTGAAAGAATACTAGTTTAAGAGCATGGAGAGGTTAGGTGTGCAAACAATACTTGAAAGAGCCTGAAGATGTTAGGTGTGCAAATAATACTTGTCTATAACTTGGTCAGTTATAGTGTAAAAACTTTGTTAAGCCAATGACTTGATGTAACCCAAAGTTTGTGGGTGAACCATGATATATCTCTGAGAATACTTTCCCTTTCTTGCCCTTTTTATTTCTACTCTTATTATACTATTACTAACCTATGGGGAGTGTTTGCAGTAGATATCCAAGTGTGTTATTCTCCCGAGCAGACGTCTGTATAAAGCATCTGATTTGTTCTAGTTTTAGCTTATTTCAGAAAATTTGTTTTGCGGAAACAGTATTCAACCCCCTTCTAGTATTGTTTTGTGCCATTTCAATACTGAGATATATCTCAGGGATAAGAGTCATTGAAAAAGATGTGGGTTGTGCCGGAATGAGGTGATAGCAGGAATTACTATCCCAATCATACTGAAACTTCTACGTGATACTACAAATTTTAATTCAGTGTACTTTTTATATTTTATAATATATTAATAATATTTTTAATTAATGTTTTTAATATTGACATTAATTTTTGTTATCTTCAAATTAACAATAAAATTAACTAACAAAATAATTATTAAAATTTTAACAATAAAATTAATTAAAAAAGAAAAAGGAAAAAATCAGAAGGGAAGTTGGCTTTGCTATTACCGACTTCTCAATTGGTTTTAAGATAGGAGTATTAACGTACATAAAACTAAAAGAAGGGTATCGGGGTAGTTAAAAAATAAAAAGGGTTATTGGAAAACAAAGCTCATTTCTAGGTGCTTTGGGATTGATATATTAATATTTTATTAGTATGCTATATAAAAATAAAATTATATATTTAAATGGTTAAAGTAATATTTTGGTTCATATACTTAAGACAAATTCTCGATTTGGTTCCTATACATAAAAATTTATTAAAATGATTCATATACGTACAAAAAGTATCCGTTTGGTCCCTATCGTATACCATGTTAAGGACCGATTTAATAATTTTTTGCTTCATATAGGGATCAAGCATATACTTTTTGTATGTATAGGGACCATTTTAATAATTTTTTATATATATGGACTAAATCGAGAATTCGTATCAAGTATAAGGACAAAAAAATTAATTTAACCTAATTACAAATAAATCGACCACAATTAGATCAATAAACTATGAATCAATTCGTAAAAAAAAAAAAAACAGTGTAAATGCCCAAACTAGTCATCAACAAAAACATGGTGACATTTTGATCCTCGAGATATGAAAAATACCAATTTAAATATCAAGAATATAAAATAATGGTCAAAATAGTTAGGGATTAACATTTCCCTAAAAATTACCCCAAAAAAAAACTTATTTAACCCTCATTTTAAATTCTTGATAAATAAATTCATATTTTTTATTTTTTCATTTCCCGTAACCAAAATATCACCATCTGTTTTTGTCAAAAGACCAATTTTGGCCTTTACTTTAAAAAAAAACTCTGAATCATTGCCTTCATCGATTGGTTGAGTGACGGATTTAGATTCAAAACATCGATCAATATATCTAAAGTCAAACAAAACCTTTGACACCTCCACCCAATAAATAATAGAGCTTGTTTACGTGGGCTGGGTGCTCGATTAATTTAAACCCCATGTCTGTCTCTCCCAACTTCTTCAGAACATGAAACCTAATCCCAAACTTTCTCCTTAATTCAATCATTCTCTAACAAAGTCGCATTGCTCTTTCAATCGTTCTTCAACTAGTGCTGCACGCAGTTCTCGAGCCTGGACTTCACCACAAGGTATTGTAATAGCTCAGTTTTTCTATTTTTTTTCCTCTGTATTTGTATATATTCTTATAATAAAAGCAGTGGTTGTTGCATGATGGTTAGTCCAATAGATCATATATAAATAGAGGGGAAATTACACCAACGTCCTTGACATTTATGTTATTATTACACTTAGCTCTTAGAAGGGGTGATGATTGAAATTACATTGACCTCAGGTTCGTTTGAGTTAGATTTTAGTAGAATTGATTTTGTAAGAATTTATGTTAACAAAATTGATTTTTATAAAATTGAAGTTAAAAATATTGATTTGTATATGCTAATAATATTTAAAAGTGATTTCAGAAGAATTGAGTTTGTTGAATGATAAAGTAAAATCTTTTTTAAGGTGTCAATATAAAGAATTTTGTGGGTTCTCACACTCAAAATCAATTCTACTTTAAGGAAAAACTACAAATTTTGTTTCTTTCAAATCAATTCTATCCAACTCAAAATTAATTTATTTGACACTTTTGAAAACAAACTGGTTCAATTACTATTGAAATGACTTTTGGGGTCTCAAAAGCCGATTTTGGGGTCCGGAAATCTTAACCAAACAAGCTCAAAGTAAAATCACTTTTTAAGGTATATAAGGAATTTGGTGGATCTCACATCTAGAGTCAATTCTATTCAACAAAAAACCTAGAAATTCTTGTTTCTCCTCAAATCAATTCAACCCACCCTAAAATTGATTTTATTGGACACATTTTGGAAAACAAACAGATCCATTTATTATTGAAATGACTTTTTGGATGTCAAACGTGATTTTAGCTGGTCAAACATGATTCTGGATTTTATCCAATCAGGCACCGAGTCTAGCTCTTGAGATTGAAACAATAGGAGTGTCGGGGGTAATTAAGTCAAACCCAATAACATACTTGAATTATTTCATTCACCAACCAACTACAAAGGCAATATTCAGAATTTGACTGTTAAATTTTAAAATGTAGGTCAATAGAATCATATTCTAGAGAGATTTTCAAGTTTTGGATAAAAAATCACTATTTTGCATTTAGAGAATAGAGATAACATTCTAGATCATATCAAATCCCGTTTCATTCATGCTGCTTTGTAGTTAATGTTTTTCCTACATCTCAAAAACAAGACAGAATTAGATAAGTAAACTAATCTGTCTCAAGGAAACTAGTATCTGATTTTTTTTTGTTACTAGTTATACTAATTACAGTTGATATTTTACATTGTATTTAATTGTTGAGCCCAATTTTCTAAATAATGTCTTTCTAATTGTATTATTATCAGACCTGCAAGTATAAGTTTATCAGTATTCTTTTTCCTTATTTTATTTTATTTTATTTTATTTTACAGTGGTTCTGTTTGCTTGTGTGATGTTCATTAATCATGTATAGATTTCACTTTTAAGACACTGAAAGACAAATCATTTGTCTACTATATGAGTACATGTTATTCAATAGTGTGTACTTAACTGCTTCTTATATTGGCATAGATAAACTCTTTGTAGTGTTTGAATTGCTTATAAGTTATAACTAATTTTATTTACATATATAATTTAGTTTTTAAGAGACCAAAACTGTTTTAACAATTCATTTCAAAACCAATATCTGTTGCTCATTATTGTATTGAATACTTTGGACATTAGTCTATCAAATCCCTGTTGTTCTAGAAGTCGAGATGATTCTCATTTTCTGACAGGGTTGCATCTACAATACTTGTGTGCGTGGACAAAAATTAGAAAGTTCATTGTGATCTACCTTGAATATTAACAGATGAAAGAATAATGAAGTCAAGGTTCTGTTCTGGTCAATGATGCTCTAGACCTTGTGGTTCGGTTTTGCTTATCAAACATGTTAGTTGATGTAGATCTTTATTTTTATTCTAATTAGTGCTTTTTAAGTCAGGTTTTTTTGGAGGAATGTGACTATAGATAAGTTCCAACAAATAAATGAAAAATTGAAGCAACATTAAGTGAAATTTTTACAATAAACTTGAGATA
Organism: Sophora flavescens; assembly: GCA_030762895.1. Lineage (NCBI taxonomy): Eukaryota > Viridiplantae > Streptophyta > Magnoliopsida > Fabales > Fabaceae > Sophora > Sophora flavescens. Next base: position 25,322,722 of record CM061069.1, read on the forward strand.
TCAGAAGAAGTTCAAGAATAAGTACATTTTATCAGGATCAAGATTCTTTGCTCAGAAAACTGATATGATTTGTACGGAATGAATGTTTTGGTGTGGTGTTGACATCTTGGTATGTTAGTTTGCCATGATGCTTACTGGAAAGTATCCATATTCTTTTCATAATATCACATCCGAATGAGGACAGTTTTCAGTCCCTTTGTTTTTGTTGGGCATGAATGTTGAATAGATACTTTCCCATTGGGTTATTGGGTATGGATATAATATTTATGGGTCAATGCTTGATAGAATCTCACCTTAGGTGATTTGACCATATGAAAAAACCATTAAAAGCCCTAGTAAGAAGAGTACATAAAGTGGAACATAGTATCATAATTGGAGGTAGAGGGAGACTTGGAAAAACTATAGGTGAAATCATAAAAAAGAAACTAGATTTAAATAGCCTTTCTAAAGACATGGTTTATGAGAGAATACAATGTCACAATGACGTTATTTGATCCATTTATCCAACCCTAAACCCTTTTACCTAGAAGGAAAAGGCTTTGTTGCTATACTAAATTTTGAGATTAACATTTGCAGCAACAAGAGGAGAGCTATGTGGGCTTGGTTCATGGACTTTTGGCCCGTGATAAATAATTTGGCAAAGTTATATGAGATGTATAATAAAAAAACTTAGGACAGATTTGAGTTTTTTGGAATCCTGAAACACCTTTGCTTGGAATTGATGTATTAATTGGTTTTTATGTGGTTCCTCTTATGGAGACTTAATGAAACACATTTCCATTTCATGTCTTTCAATTTCAGATGTGGTTTGTTTGCATATTTTTTAGTTAAATTACTCCGTAGATCATTTTGGGACATTGAAATAGGTCCCTATAATTTAGGAGTTCAAATTGTTTCAGTGAACCTATCCTTACATTATAATGGCGTGATATTAAGCGGAATATGGTATCCTAGGCGTATTGGTTGCCACCTCTCCACCTTTCTCACCCTTCTCTCCATAGGGAACCTCTGCCTTCACTCCTTCCATTTGGTCCCAAATGTTCCCCTATAAAAACTTCCTCCAGTGGCTCTAACTGTCCTGGTTTCACATCCCTTGACCACATTGAAGCTCGTCTGCAGCCTGTGCAGCGTCAAAGGCTTCACAAGCCCAACTGGGATCCAATTGGTACATACAGTTACAGATGATTTAAACTTGGAAGAAGGGGAACTGATCCTTGCATGGGTAAGTGGAGGAAGTCTTGGGTGGTTGATATGCATGGAAGCTTGCCTGGCGTGATGGGTTGTTTGGGAGCAATTAGCAGGGGATAAATTTAGTTGTTGAGGGATGAAACCTGGCCTGCTTGCTTTGCTTTGCTTTCACTGGAGATCATCTTACCCTTACTACTGATTGGTGGTTTTTTTTCCCTTTCTCGTGAAATCAAGGTTTTCCTTCTTTACCTCGATCATGCTCCTCTGTTCTCTCTCTCTCCCCCTCCTTCCCTCCTATATGGTACTTTTCTGGGTATGTGTTTTTCTGCTTACTATTAAATTAGTGGCGATTTGCTGCTTTAATAACTGCTTGGCTACTGCCTGGCCTCTTGTAGCACTCTAGTGGTTTGGAAGAAGTGACTTGAGAGATGCAAGAGTCAGAGAGTTGTGCAATTTGTTAAGATTCTTGCAATTGGAAAGGAAAATGGATGCTAGATTTGAATTGGAGTATGCAGTCCTTTGTCTGAAAAGTACCTCAATCTTGAGCAATCTCTAATTTCTAAAATCTCAAGTGATGCAAGAATGCAAGATCACCCTTAAATTCTCTGGTAATGAAAAATGATAGAAGATCGGATCAATCCCATACACAGAATTTCGAGTTCAAAGAATGTATTTAAGATCAAGGAAGTGAGATGATAATGGAAATTGTGTTGGGAGATGATGTGGGTATAGTGAGGAGGATAGGGAGGTGATTTGGCAACTCAAGTCATGTAGAACTAGAAATCAAGTTGGATGCTACATCAGTAAGTTATAATGTTGTGCTTGCGAAGGACTGGAGTTAGGGACCCAATTACAGAATTTTTAGACTATGGGAACCCAATTCTAAAATTTGAACTATATGGACCTATAGAGTAATTTAATCTATTTTTTTAGTATAAACTTTTAGGGGGTAAAATTAAATATAGATAAAATCATTTACTTTTGCACAATTAGTTCTAGGATAATTATCTTACAATGGACGTATCAGGATTCAGGAGTATTCTGAGATTAAGTTTTCTACCTTTCCTTGTACATAATCAGGCTCTTGAATTTTAAAGACAAGTTCTGAATTAAAAAGGATTTCCTAATCTTTTCCCAATTCAAGAAAAAATTATGGCTATGATTCTATATTTTATGTTATTTTTTAATTTAGTTTCTTCTTAGTCATGAAATCCACTTACATAGTCGTGTTCTAATATTCACTGTATATCTATTGTTTTGTCTGTAGATGATGAGGATATTTCCATTTTAATTATTTTAATGGGCTCATGGCCGGAGATAATTTAAGGTTTCTTTATTTTTATTTTTGAATGCTACAAATAGAAGTTTGATGGCAACAACGAATATATTTGCTTTCTTTCAATGTGCATCCGAAAGTGTAATGTTTTCCCATTTGGTTTCACTAAAATGTGAACCAAACATGCAGTTAGATGGATAAATTGTTTCTACTGATTTAGTGTTTAGCAGCGAATAAAATATGAGGACTGATTTATGTTGTCATTGAATTTTTAGCAGTTTGCTGGAAACATGTCTTTGGTGCACTAGTTTGCCTTCCATGCTGCTTAATGTGTGAAGGAAGGAGATATCATGGAAGGGGATATTAGTATTTGGGGTGGAGATGACACCCATAACAAGAAAGAAAGTTCTTTGGTGAAGATAAAAGTATTGTTTTTCGCTAGAGCACGTGATCTTACCGGCTTGAATGAGATGCAATTGGAGGTGTCATCTGGAAGTACTACTAGTGATTGTTTGAAAAAGCTTCTTGTCAAGTATCCAAGTTTGGAAGAAATACGTGAGTGCATGGTTTTGGCTCTTAATGAGGAGTATACAACGGAGTCAGCGGTGGTTAAAGATGCAGATGAGTTGGCCATAATACCTCCAATAAGTGGTGGTTGAACAACATCACTTATTGCTGCAGGATACTTCGAATGGAATTTAAATTTGAATAAAATCCTCATGAATTTATATATCATCTAGGATAATTATAAGGTGGAGGTGAAGTTCTAAAGAGGTTATGCTTTCTGGCCGAAAGGTACACATTGAAATTTTTGCTTGTAACTTTTTAATCAACAGTTCAATCCTTGAGGTTAGTTGAAAACAATATTTAATCAATGAGTTCAAACTTTTGAGAAGTCTAATTCCGTGGAATGACCTTATGGCCATGTATAGGGTGAATGACTGGTTGTCAAAAAAATAAATAAGGGAATCATTGTAAACTCAAGTTCTTGTTGTAATGATTGATTTGTGAACAGATATTGTAAGTTTTCTTCTATAGAATGATAAAATTTCATTTTTTATCATCGTGTCTTTAGCACTTTAGTGCTAAAGACTATGTATGCCTTTTGCTTTTTTCTTCTGATTTATTATGAAGGCTTTGTTGCCTTGAAACCGCAAGCAGAAAGATCAAGTTCATCTAAATGTTTAGTTTCTTTCTCTTTTTCGGTTTGTATATGTGGTCCTTTTTATGAGCGCTCCTTAACACGCAACTTCAGTTATCTATCACCATATATGGAGCCTTTATCTTTTTTTTGAAACAAAGGAGCTTATATCATTAACGGATAACCAGAGTTTGGAATACAGGTAGGAAACACATGAATATAAAATTCCTAGGATAATAAATAGAATTCCTAGCTAGGTGATGTGCCTGAGCATTCACACTTCTCTTAACAAATTGCACTCTATGAGGTAGTGCTAACAACAACTGCTGACAATGAGAAATGAGGTCCAAATTCTGAGATGTCCCTGCTAGCTGAATGCAAAAATCACATTCTGCATGCTAAGACTCAGCATCCACTTGATAGCCAGCAATAAAGCCAATGCTTCACCCTCCTTAATAGGAAGCAAATAGTTTTGCCAATGAGATTTAGCAAGAATAAAGGCACCATATGAATCTCTAATACAAACACTGCATCCCACATCTTCATTCATTGAATCATTAGATCCTGCACACACAGATTTTGCACATAATCATTTGTTGGCAATCCTTCAAGTTTAGTTTGTTCCCCACGTAACCAAGCAGTGTCCATCACCTTAATCCTTGAACCATCTCCAATACTCCATCTACGACCTTCAACTAGCAAGCTTCTACCACTCCAAATACTATGCCACATAGCTTGGATTAGCACCTATTTGAGAATCCAACAACTCACCTTTAGGAAAGTATTTAGCTTTGAAGAGCCTTGTTACCATAGCATCCGGTTGGGAAATAAACTTCCATTCCTGCTTCCATAGCATTGCTAGATTGAATCCATGTAACTCTCGAAACCCTAAACCTCCTTCCTCCTTCCTAACTGATAAATGCTGCCAAGACATCCACCTAATATCCTTGTTTTTTGCCCCCCACTAATTAGAATTCATCATTCTTTCTATCTACGGAGCCTTTTTCTTAAAAAAATGGCTTTTTAATATCTACTTTGTTTATCATGTTAGATTGATTTTTATCTAATGTATGTGACATAAAATAGGATTCAATCATCTTTCTCAACTCATCTATAGTTTTTCATTTTTAGGGTGGGAGTGTTTTTCATGAATTATCACGTTTGAGTTTTTTTAGCTTTTTTTTTTATAGTGGTATTTTTTATTCAAAGTTTTTTTTTGCTCTTTTTATAATTTTTAATATTAATTCTTTTAAAAGACTGAAAATAGTCTTGTTAGGATTTTTATGTGATTTTCTTCTATCATCTACGTGGATAATAGAAAATTACTTTTAATTTATTTTTGAGTATGATATTATTTATGATGCATGAAATTTGTATTCTGACTGCTATCAGTAATTAGAAGCTTCTTTTTCCCCTTATATGTTAGGGGAAATTCTAGGATGAGAGGCATAATAAGTCTCCCATAGTGAGAGATTCCATTTTTGCATTAAAAAAAATTCAGTCCATTTTCTCTCACACATTCCATGGCTACTATAGTTGTCGTGCTCCCTTCTTCTCACCAGCTTCAGCTCTATAATAGCACGACCCTACCTTCACCGTCACAACTGAGACACCCCGTTGTGCCCCATTGTATTATTAAATTAAAATCTTATTATTTATTTACTTAATTGCACGCTTATCGTTGAAAATACGTAAAAATTAAAACTTAATTAACAATCATATAACTTTTGCAAATATAAAACACTCCAAAGTTATATTACATAAATAGACACATAATTATCCTTTATTTTACACAACACTGTTTAGGGTATCCTCTCAGTAGCATCCCGCACGGGTACTTATTTAAACAAACTGCTTATAACTAGCGAAAAATAAAAATGTCTTTTATGACTTACTGGGCTTAAACTTACTACACTATACTATTAGGATTCGTAACTTGTTCTCCAGTGTTAGCCTCATACGGAGTGTCATCCAACTCATCAGCAACATATTCTTCAATAGGGTCTTCTAACGTAGTAAAGTAGACATACACAGAAGTATAGAAATGGGGAGATAAGAAACAGTTCTATCATCATAAGCGGAAAAGATTCATAGCATATAATACAATAATAGTCACAAACATGCATCACTCACAATCTACAATCATCCATACTTTATAACATTATCCTCTACCCTCCAACTCATGCAACTAAACCTTTATGCTGACGTGGCCACCACTAATCCTGTCACACATCCCTCGTTAGGAATGTCAGTCAGTCGTCCAAGTGACGCGTTCCCAACATCGGTGCACATTCTCATCCATGGTGAGAATGCTCATGCAAAGCAATGACAGTGCACACCCTGGTTCTCCCTCTCATCTCTCTATCAAGGGTGCTCATGCATAACAATGACACTATAGTTGCACAACTTAATTTCTAATTTGGAACGGTCCACGAGAACTTCGGACCTCGTGTATCTCAAATACACGGTTATGAACAACAATGCAATATATGATTCTCATTGACTTTTATCAATAACAACCTAGTGCCTCAAGCTTTCCTCATAACCTCCACTTACATTCTAAATCACATCACTTCTATAAAATAATAGTTAGGCACCTCTAATTTATATTCAAGCTATCACCCCAAACAAAATACCTCCGAGCAACATATATCTTTACTTAAAATTTAACTAAGCAATTTATCAAACCAGACAGATCATACATAACACAGTAATCAACAGAATATTCAAATATCTCGATATCATATAAAACAATTTATCACAACCAACCCATAATAACCAAATCAAATAAATAACAAAGTCAGACTCTGTCACGTCCTGGCCGTGATAGCCATCACGGTCGTGACAGACATCAAATGCAATAATTCTACAAAACAGAACCTGTCACGGCCTGACCATGACAACCATCACGGCCGTGATAGACAACAAACATCCTCAATATCATAAATATTCAATCACCAAAATAATACGTCACATGCATATGGAATACCTCAACCAGCGTATCATAGTAAATTCAACAACATAAAGTCAGACATCCTCAATATCATATAATCAACCTAATGCCGATAAACCTACAATCCTCAAATCACCATTGGTTTTATAGAAAAGGTTTCCAAAGTAATTTTGGTCTTGTCGATTACTCGACTACTAGCAGGGTTTAGGTCGCCCTACACAATCATTATATAATATACTACTTATCGTTTCCGATGATGGAATGGTTCTTTCCCCCACCTGAACCAACACCGGTAATCGCGAACTTTCAGTTCCTCATCACGACACCACAGTTACCAAATCAACCTTCAACCCATCAACATAAGAATTAATTAATCAAACAAAACCCATCCTTAACCACAAAAGGCTAGGTTCGGTCAACTCATCAAAATAAGGCTAGGGTTATTTTCTTAATCCAATCTTTTAGATACTAAATCCTAGAGTTTTAACTAACATAAGTTAAGTGTTAATAGTTAAAATTATGAAACAAAATCCTCTAACCAACTAGGTTAGGGTTTCGGCCTCAATGAGCAAAATAGGTTAGAAATTCCTTTTTCTCACAAACTCTTGGATCTATTACCTACACACCTTAGTTAGTTCATACAAATCATGATCTAGTTAAAGATTGAAGAAAACTTATTTTGCTCACATGAACACAAATTCAGTCAAGGCTAGAGAATAGGGCTAGGAATTTCTTTTGATGTCAAGTTTCTAGTTATAGCAACTATAGGTATTAAAGAGTAAAGATCAAGTGTCATATTGTAAAAATTGAACAAAACTTCCTTTGCCTAAAAATATATAGATTCGGCCTTCAATAGATAAATAGGAAGGAAAATGATTTTGATTACATACTCTTAGATGATGATAGTAGAGGAAATATTAAGATCATAGAAATTGGTTTCACATTAAAATGATTTTTCTACAATTTTTTACAAATATTTGAAATTCTAGATCTAAGAATGAAAAACTCATGAAAACTTGATGATCATGACTTGAAAACAAGAAAATCAATGAAGAACATGATATTTATTTATCAAGAAGAGTAAGGTATACCTCTTAGATATTGGAAAATTGAAAGGAATGGATCAAGTCCTTCACAAAATTGCTTAAAGTGTTCTTGAGAAAAGTGAGAGAAAATGAAGAAATGAGTGAAGGGGGGCAAGGCTGCGGTTTGGGGGGTTTTATAGGGGAAATTTTAGGCCTTGTTTGGTTCTTAGAAATTTAATTAATGGGTTTTGTGATTATTAAATAATATAATAGTTAACTATGGTTAATAATTAACTTAATTAGGATTACTTTGCTAACTTTGGTTAATAAATATGTGGCTCACATTTAGTGGAGGGTGTGACTGATTTTAGACCACACAAACTAACCATGGTGCCTTAACCATGGTTAAAATCTAACTTAACTTTGGTTAGGTTAAGCTAAAAGGGCATTTTGGTCATTTCACCTAAATTTACATTTAATGCTTCATAAATACTCGGTGAGTCATGGTGGTGACTCACCCCATGACTCAGCTCCTCCGGTGTTCGGTTTTGTCTCTGCCCCTCCCTTCTTGACTCCGTCGGTTCCTCGATTAGGGTTTTACGCCCGTATAAAAGTGTCATATTTCGTTTTCGACTGAAAATTTTCAAACTAACCAAACTTGTTGGAAATATGATTTAAATATAAACCATTTCGTTCACGAGTCAAATTTAGGTTTTCTGATCATTAAAATCTTACTGTCAGTGAAAATACCGATTGTTTTCCTTTCGAACTTTCGCCAAAATTCACCCGAATACACATAATATTTTATTTCTGATCAGAAATTTAAAAAGTAGGGTTCCTCAAGGATATATTATAAAAAAATTTACAAATTTCAGTTTCGGGTCAAATTAGGGTTTTCGGTCGGTATAAAATTATACCGTCAGTAAAACAAACGCAGACCGATTTCCGTCTGAGTTTTAAACCCAAAATTTCATCGTAACCTTCTACCATAAGACTGGCTATAAAATATGACTTTATTTTATTTAAAATCACTTTCTAACTCTCAGATTAAAATATAATTAATTATATTTTAACCGGTTAAACAACGTAATTAAAAGTCAGGCTTTTACAACAACCACCCCTTTGTAACACTCAGCTTTTTCGTTAAGTGCTTTTTATAAGTTGTTTGGTTGGTTAAGGGCTTAGTGAGATTTTTGAGTTAAAAGTCCCTTTCTGGTGCATGAGCATGCCCGTGCTCATTAGCTAGCACGCCTGTGCTCAATAGTGAGCACGCCCGTGCTCAATGTGCGGACCGCGTCTCACTGACGCTAAGTCCAATACGACCGTGCTTGCTGAGAAGCACAACCGTACTCAAGTTCAGACTATATATGTTTGGCACAAAACCCGAGGGTTAACGTAAAAGCCTATTTTATTGATTACAGCAGCCATTGTTGTGACCTAGTGTGCCTCCTTCCCTATTTCCTCTTCATCCATTGTTATAGTGGAGTTTTGGAAGCCGGTTGGGAAGCTTGTTTGATCTGTGTCAATTTAGAGGTAAGGTTCCCTTCCCTTGTGGTTTCCTTTCATAATTTTTTAAATAGGAAACTAATGGGTTTGTGTTTGGTTTGGCTAAGGTTGAGTTTGTGTTGAGCCGCTCTGGGAACCGAGGGTAGTTTGCTGTTAGGAGATTTCGTTGGAGCGACTTTCAATCCAGGTATGGGGAGAAGGGTAGTGTATATCATAGGTATTGAGGGTAGTGTAAGGTGAAGGGGTTCCCATAACCCCAGTTTGTTGTGCATGTGTATATGATTAATATGATGGTTTGTTTGATTAGGATAACATGATCTTGGTTGTTAATATGCTGTTTATATGCCTATGTTCATACTATGTTCTTGATGTTTATGTTGCCTATATGAACATGATGACATGTTGATGGTTGTTATTGGCATAATGTTGTTGGTTGAATGGTTGATACCAAGATTGTGATGATAGTGTTGTTACTATGTTGATATTGACGTTCAGTCCTTGAATATGTTGTTAACTGTCTTAGGATTAATAGAATTAATCCCTAATTTAATCAGCTAAAATTTATGTTGAACTCTGCCATAACAGTACTGTCGTGCATTGAGCACGATCATGCTGAACAGGGAGCACGCCCGTGCTCCCAGTTTGAATTCTGGAAAATGGCCGCGCATTCAGCATGGCCGTGCAACAGAGGAGCATGCCCGTGCAGATGAGCACGACCATGCTCAAAAGGAAGCACGACCGTGCTCCACTTAAGTGGCAGTATGCCTGTGTCGAGGTTAAGCACGACCGTGCTCACCCCTCTTGACAAAATCTGAGGTTAAGGACTTAAACTTGGGTTTGTAACCTCAATGTCCCCCAAAGATGAGGATGACTTAGTTAATCAATGATGTAGGTTAGATCACTTAATTAAAGACTATTTAAGATGCTTAAGTCGGTAACCGTTGGGTTACCGCATGTTGATGAGTTGTACCTTGGTGTTTTTTTTGGCCAAGGGAACCTTGACCCCGCGGTTTGGGTCTAAGGTGCTGTTGATGTTGTACCTTGGTTGCTGAGAGTTTTCTCCAAGGGGACCTTGACCCGGTTGGGTCTATGGTGTTGTGGTTGATTCCGCTAAAGGTTTAAGTGTTGCGGTAGATTCTACTGCGGTCGATTCCGTTGAAGTCTTCGGTTGTTTTCATCGAAGCAAAGGAGGTGGCGGTTGCCTGTTGTTTGTTGTATGCTGCATGCATCATTGGAGATGTTGTTGTTGGTGGATGTTCGACATAGGGGAGGTCGTCCTAGAGTACGACGATCTGGCCATCCACGGTAGGTTACCCAAGGTTTGGTAACCGTGCGCCCCCGGGACGAGGCATTCGTTGGTTTGATGCGTTATCTATCCAAGGAGTAGATTCTCTGGCATTGAGTAGATTCTCAATGTGGATATTTAACTCCGAAGTCGTTCATCCTTAGTTAGTATGGATCCACATGCATGCTGGAGTAGTGGAGTAGTGTTGCATTGCACTGCATAGCATTCTTGGTTGATATGATGTTGATTGTATGTTGATATATATATATATATATATATATATATATATGTTGATGTATGTTATGATGATGGTATGCTATATGTTTTACCTTGCTTCCTATCTCCATACCGTATATGTTTACATGATTCCTACTCCCCTCTTTCTGTTTGTTTGTTTGCCCTGATTGGCATTTTGCAGGGGTGACTAGCAGCCCGAAGAGGAGTGACTCTGTGGATCCACCACTCGTAGTTAGGGCCTTTCTTTGTGAGTTATTTTTGTTCATTTGTATTCCGAGGTTATTTTTCGGAACGGTTGTACCAGCTCTGAATTGTGACATCGGGGTTGGGTGTTTATGTTTATGTTATCTTGATATGTTTTATTTGTTTAAAACTTGTTTTATTTTCCATGTTTTGTGAACTCGTTCGTGTGGGACTTTTCTACCCATGGACAAATATTTTATTTTAAAGGTTTATTTTATTCAGTAAATGTATGTTTGGTTTATATCTTTGTCTTTTAATGCTTTATAACATGCGGGGTAGCAGTGTGTCATATTTAGTGGTATCAGAGCAGGTTTGTCCTATTAGGCCGTGGTATGAGTCTGTTGTGAGTTTGTTGTGTTCTCTAGTTTGAATTGTCTATATTTGTTATAGACAATGATGCTTTACGTTAGTTGCCTGTAGCTTTTACCCGCTTAAGTTTATGTATCTAAGAGTTGCGTTGGACGTGTACAGGAACTCATGGCAGGTAGAAGACGCAACGATCAGGCAATTGCGGACGCGTTGGCACTTCTTGCCAATGCTATCGGACAGGTCAACCATAACAACAACAATGGTGGGCCAGCTAAGTTCCAGGGACTGGATAAGTTCCAGAGGAACAACCCTCCGTCGTTCAAGGGGGCGTATGATCTGAAAGGGGCTTTACTGTGACTGAGGGAGACTGAGAAGATCTTCTGAGCGATGGATTGTAATGATCAACAGAAGCTCGTCTTTGCTACCTTCATGTTGACCGAGGAGGCTGAGCATTGTTGGGACAACTGCAGACAGAGGATGTAGGCTGAGGGCATAGTGGTTACATGGGCTGTGCTCAGGCAGATGTTTCTGGAGAAGTACTTTCCAGTGGATATCAAGGACAAGAAAGAGATTGAGTTCTTATCCTTGAGGCAGGGATATATGTCGATTGGAGACTATGCAGCCAAGTTTGAGGAGTTGGCGAGGTACTACACTCCTTATCAGCATGAGACAGATGACCGCTCTAAGTGCGTCAAGTTTGAGGCTGGACTCCGATATGAGATTAAGCAGGCCATCAGCTATCATGAGATCAAGATATTCCCGATTCTGGTCAACAAGTTCAGAATTTATGAGGATGCTAGTCAGTTTAGAGTTGCCAGTTCCAAGGGATCAGATATTCAGAGTGGCAAGAGGACTGATCAGAGAGACAATGGTAAGCAGCGGTATGCTCCGACTGGCAAGGACTTCAAGCAGAATGGCAAGGGGCCAAAGTTTCAGCAGGATCGGTTTAGGGGTGGGTTCTCTAATACCCCCGGGGCTATGAGGTGTGGTAAGTGCGGAGCACATGATCATTATTCATACTAGTGCAAGGAGTCAGCGGTGATTTGTTTCAGATGTGGCAAGCCAGGACATATTAGTCATGAATGTAAGGGAGCTAAGGCTGAGCCTCCCAGCGCTAGCAAGAATCAGAAGCCCCAGGCCAACAGAATGAAGACCACTGGAAGAGTCTTTACTCTTAGTGGAGCCGAAGCCTTTGAGTCAGATGACTTGATCTAAGGTACATGTTTTATTGATGGAACTCAATTAATTCTATTGTATGATTCAGGTGCTACTCACTCGTTTATATCGCATGATAGGGTCAAGAGTCTTAAGTTACCTGTTACCTTTGTTGAGTTTGATTTGCTTGTGTCTACACCTACAAATAAACCTGTTTCCACATCTTATGCATGCAAGAATTGTCATATAGTCATAAATGATAAAACCTTTGTTGCTGATCTTGTATGCTTGCCTCTAAAAGACCTTGATATTATTCTTGGCATGTACTGGTTATCTTCCAACTATGTCCATCTGAACTGTTTTGATAAAATCCTGATTTTTGGAACTCCAACGGAGTCTAAGAATCCGGACCTTCTCTCCTCCAGCCAAGTTCAAGCTTCGATGAAAGACGAAGCCCAGGTATACACGATGATAGCTTCCCTGGAAGTAGAGAGCAGCCCTCCTGATGTCGCCAGCATGCCTGTTGTGCGAGATTTTCCTAAAGTGTTCCTCGGGGATGTTTATAACTTACCCCCAGAGAGAGATGTAGAGTTTACCATAGACTTAGTGCATGACACCGGGCCAATCTCCATAGCACCCTATAGAATGTCTCCTCTAGATCTAGCTAAGTTGAAAGAGCAGTTGGAGGACCTGATGAAGAAGCAGTTCATTAGGCCCAGTATGTCTCCATGGGGAGCACCTGTGTTGTTGGTGAAGAGAGAGATGGTAGTATGAGGTTGTCTATCGACTATCGACAGCTCAACAAGGTGACCATAAAGAATCGGTATCCCCTCCCTAGGATTGATGATCTCATGGACCAATTGATGGGCAATTGCATCTTTTCTAAGATAGATTTGAGGTTAGGGTACCATCAGATTCAGGTTAAGTCTGAGGACATCCCGAAGACAGCATTTAGAACCCGATATGGTCACTATGAGTACTTGGTTATGCCCTTTGGTGTGAGCAATGCTCCTGTAGTCTTCATGGATTACATGAACAAGACCTTTCATCCTTACTTGGATAAGTTTGTCGTGGTGTTTATAGATGACATCTTAGTGTACTCCAAGAGCAAGAAGGAACACGAGGAACACCTGAGGGTTGTCTTGCATACCCTTAAGGAAAAGTAGTTGTATGCTAAGTTGTCTAAGTGTGAGTTCTAGTTAGAGGAAGTGAGCTTCTTAGGACATGTCATCTCTAAGGGTGGCATAACAGTGGACCCAGCTAAGGTAGAGACGGTGCTCCAGTGGGAAGCGCCAAAGTCTGTAACCGAGATTAGGAGTTTCTTGGGGTTAGCCGGGTATTAAACCCGATATGGTCACTATGAGTACTTGGTTATGCCCTTTGGTGTGAGCAATGCTCCTGTAGTCTTCATGGATTACATGAACAAGACCTTTCATCCTTACTTGGATAAGTTTGTCGTGGTGTTTATAGATGACATCTTAGTGTACTCCAAGAGCAAGAAGGAACACGAGGAACACCTGAGGGTTGTCTTGCATACCCTTAAGGAAAAGTAGTTGTATGCTAAGTTGTCTAAGTGTGAGTTCTAGTTAGAGGAAGTGAGCTTCTTAGGACATGTCATCTCTAAGGGTGGCATAACAGTGGACCCAGCTAAGGTAGAGACGGTGCTCCAGTGGGAAGCGCCAAAGTCTGTAACCGAGATTAGGAGTTTCTTGGGGTTAGCCTGGTATTACCGAAGGTTTATAGAAGGTTTCTCTAAGATAGCTTTACCCTTAACCCGTCAGCACCAGTGTTAGTTTTGCCAGATCCTGGTGAACCCTTCGTAGTTTACTGCAATGCTTCTAAGCAAGGGTTAGGTGGTGTGTTGATGCAGAATTGTAAAGTAGTTGCCTATGCTTCTAGGCAGTTAAAGACTCATGAGAAGAACTACCTACCCATGACCTAGAGCTAGGAGCTGTGGTATTTACCTTAAAGATCTGGAGGCATTACCTGTATGGAGCGAGGTTCGAGGTTTTTAGTGATCATAAGAGTTTGAGGTATCTCTTTGATCAAAAGGAGTTGAATATGAGGTAGCGTAGGTGGATAGAGTTCTTAAAGGATTATGACTTCGAGCTGACCTATCACCCAGGAAAGGCCAATGTGGTGGCCAATGCCTTAACTAGGAAAACCCTTCATGTCTCCGCTTTGATGGTTAGGGAGATGGATCTACTTGAGGAGTTTAGAGATCTTAGTCTAGCCGATGAGTTTACCTCTAAGAGTATTAGGCTTGGAACCTTGAAGGTTACCAACTGCTTGATGGATCAGATTAGAGAGGGTCAGAAGTTAGACAAGTTTCTTTTAGACCAGTGAGAGTTGCTTGCTCAAGGTAGAGACCTTAGTTTTAAGGATGACAGTGATGGTGTCTTGAGGGTCAAGGATAGAGCGTGCATACCGAGTGTTCTTGAGCATAGGAAGTTGATCCTTGAAGAAGGACATAGGAGTGGACTGAGTGTGCACCCAGGTGCCACTAAGATGTATCAGGACCTTCAGAGGATGTTTTGGTGGCCCAGGATGAAAAAGGATGTAGCTGAGTTTGGGTATGCATGCCTAGTTTGTCAGAAAGACAAGATAGAACACCAAAAGCCATCAGGTAGGTTGCAACCTTTGAGTAACCCATAATGGAAATGGGATAGCATCTCCATGGATTTTGTGTCTGGACTCCCAAGGACTCCAGCTGGTTTTGAGGCTATATGGGTTGTGGTGGATAGATTGACTAAGTCTTCCCATTTCATCCATATGAACATGGAGTATCCTTTAAAGAAGTTGGCTAAGCTATACATCAAGGAGATAGTTAGGCTTCATGGTGTACCCTCTAGCATAGTATCAGATAGAGACTGGAAGTTTACCTCCAGGTTTTGGGAGAGTTTGCAGAATGCTTTAGGGACAAAGCTTAGGCTTAGTTCAACTTACCACCCACAGACTGATGGGCAGTCTGAACGGACCATCCAGTCCTTAGAGGACTTGTTGAGGGCTTGCGTGTTAGAACAGGCTGGTAGTTGGGACAAGTTTTTGCCCTGATAGAGTTCACCTACAACAACAGTTTCCATTCCAGCATTGGGGTGGCACCTTACGAGGCTCTGTATGGGAGGAGATGTAGGACACCCTTGTGTTGGAGTGAACCTAGTGACAGAGTGGTGCTAGGGCCAGAGATTGTCCAGGAAACAATAGAAAAGATCAGGTTAGTTCAAGAAAATATGGGAGTTGCATAGAGTAGGCAAAAGCGCTATCATGATAAAAGAAGGAAGGCGCTCAAATTCCAGGAAGACGATCATGTATTCTTTCTTGTTTTGGATTCAACGACTCAAGGGGAAGGGGGGGGGGGGGGGGGTGAATTGAGTTTTCTTAAAATATTTCCCTCTTAAAAATTTTCACAAAACTTTTCAAATCAGAGTTGCGAATTTGTGACCTCAAGATCTTTTACAAAATCAATGAAGGGTTTATATAAAATCTTGAATAGAAGGTGATGATGATAAGAAAGATTGATTCAGAATAGGTTCGGGTTCAAGACTCAGTAATAACGAAATACAGAAACTGATTAAACCTTTAAAGATTAAGGACAAGTTATGCAAGTTTCAGATACAAGCATTAACAATCAAGAACAAACTTGCAGGTTTCAGTTTCAGTTATAGTTTAGTTTCAACAATCAAGAACAATTTTGATCAACTCAATTTTGAACACGGATAACACAGTCTTGATTACAATCAGTCTCATATTTTTAATACAGTTTATACAGATCAAGAATAGAAATTAAATTGAACTTTAAACATCAAAATCACAGGTTCTTGAACATAAACAGAAAGTAAAGGAGTTTGAGTTTAGAGATACTACACAACCAGATTTATCCTGGTTCAGTCACCACCACTGTGACCTACATCCAGTCCCCACTCCACCTGTGGGTTTTCACACACTAACACACAATCTTTAACCAGGTAGCGTGAAAAACCTTTACACCACAGAGCACTCCTTCACCTCGAGATACCACACTCTTGTGAAGAGCCTCAATGTTCTTCCTTAGGGATACCTCACCCTAATCATTCAGAGAGACTCCCTCTCTCTTTACAATCGAAAAGTAAAACAAAAATTGATTCCTAACTCTCAATAGCCAGATATACAAATTGAAGCACTTATGAGAACGAAACACTCTTTTCACAATAAGCTCAAGAAAGATGATGAATGATATGTGTATTGTATTCGATATGTTATTCGATGTTATTAAAGTGTTCCTTTGATCCCTCTTTATATAGAAAACAAGTTATAGTCGTTGGGATCAATCAAAACAGATTTGGATATGATTAACAAAATCTGTTTTTTTGATTCTGGTTCTTGAAATAAGATTCTGATAGTTCTTATAGAATTCGCGTCCATAAAATAAGCACGTCCATCTAGCCATTTTGGAAGTATTAAAACACAAAGTAATTGGACGAGCTCTAATTAGTCACTTTAGTGGACGAGCGCTTGTATCACTTTAGTGGACGAACACTTCTGTCACTTTAGTGGACGAGCACTTGTATCACTTTAGTGGATGAGCACTTCTGTCACTTTAGTGGACGAGCGCTTGTATCACTTTAGTGGACGAGCGCTTCTGTCACTTAAGTGGATGAGCGCTTCTGTTTGTTTTGGACGAGCGCTTCTATTACTTCAGTATTGGACGACCGCTTCTATCACTTCATTGGACGAGCAGAATTAGAATCTATTTCTTCTTTCCAAAAATCATTTTCATTAACGAAAAACTTATTCCTTTTAATGCAGGTTATGAAAATTGATTTTCTTTCATGCATCTTGTCAAATGAGCTATTTGTGAATAAGATATTTCATTTTTTACAAATCATCTAAGACTTAAGTCTAATTTCTCCTTTAAGCTCTTGTCTTGATGATTCCTTGATCTTTGTCTTTGCTCTTTGATTCCTTCAAGTTCTTCCTTGAATATTCTCCTTTAATTGCTCACTGAACTTGTTCATTATTGCTTGATACCTGTCTTTACAATTTGACACTAAAACACTTGCATACACATTAAGTTGTATTTGTCATATATCAAAATATCCAAGTCATTGAGTCTAACATTCTTGAGAGTTACCCCGATGACTGGGGTTGGTAGAGTGATGAAGGCGAAGAAACTTACACCGAGGTTCATTGGTCCTCATCAGATCCTCAAAAGTGTCGGCGAAGCCGACTACCAAATAGCCTTACCCCCACTCTCGTCAAACCTCCTTAATGTTTTTCACGTGTCTCAACTCAGAAAGTATATCCATGACCTTAGTCAAGCGATAGTACCCGATGCGATACAATTGAAAGAGAACTTGACGTTTGAGGTGTTACCCCTTCGAGTCAAGGATAGGCGGGTGAAGCAGCTAAGAGGCAAGGAGATTCCTTTGGTCAAAGTGGTTTGGAGTAGGACAACTGAGGAAAGTGCTACCTGGGAGCTGGAAAGAAAGATGATGGAAGCGTACCCGCACCTTTTCTCTCGAGGTACGTAGAAATTTGGAGGACGGAATTTTTATAAGGGGGTGAATTATAACACCCTGCTTTTTCGTTAAGTGCTTTTTATAAGTTGTTTGGTTGGTTAAGGGCTTAGTGGGATTTTTTGTTCAAAAGTCCCTTTCTGGTGCATGAGCACGCCCGTGCTCATTAGCCAGCATGCCCATGCTTAAAGGCTGAAGCGTGTTTCGATTTTTAAGTTGAGCACACCCGTGCTCAACAGTGAGCACGTCCGTGCTCAATGTGCGGACTGTGTCTTGCTGACGCTAAGTCCAGCATGACCGTGCTTGCTGAGGAGCACGACCGTGCTCAAGTTTAGACTATATATGTTTAGCACAGAACCCGAGGGTTAACGTGAAACCCTATTTTGTTGATTACAGCAGCCACTGTTGCGACCTAGTGTGCCTCCTTCCCTATTTTCTCTTCATCCATTGTTATAGTGGAGTTTTGGAAGCCGGTTGGGAAGTTTGTTTGATCCGTGTCAGTTTAGAGGTAAGGTTCCCTTCCCTTGTGGTTTCCTTTCATAATTTTTTGAATAAGAAAAAAATGGGTTTGTGTTTGGTATGGCTAAAGTTGAGTTTGTGTTGAGACGCTCTGGGAGCCGAGGGTAGTTTGCTGTTAGGAGCTTATACGTTGGAGCGACCTTCAATCCAGGTAAGGGGAGAAGGGTAATGTATATCATAGGCATTGGGGGTAGTGTAAGGTAAAGGGGTTCCCATGACCCCGATTTGTTGTGCATGTGTTTATGATTAATATGATGGTTTGTTTGATTAGGATAACATGATCTTGGTTGTTAATATGCTGTTTATATGCCTATGTTCATACTATGTTCTTGATGTTTATGTTGGCTATATGAACATGATGACATGTTGATGGTTGCTATTGGCATAATGTTGTTGGCTATGGTTGATACCATGATTGTGATGATAGTGTTGTTACTATGTTGATATTGACGTTTAGTCCTTGAATATGTTGTTAACTGGCTTAGGATTAATAGAATTAATCCCTAATTTAATCGGCTAAAATTTATGTTGAACTCTGCCATAACAGTACTGTCGTGCATTGAGCATGACCGTGCTGAACAGGGAGCATGCCCGTGCTCCTAGTTTGAATTCTGGAAAATGGCCGCGAATTCAGCATGGCCGTGCAACAGAGGAGCACGCCCGTGCAGCTTAGCACGACCTTGCTCAAAAGGAAGCACGACCGTGATCCACTTAAGGACTTAAGCAGGGGTTTTTAACCCCAATGTTCCCCAAAGATGAGGATAACATAGTTAATCAATGATGTAGGTTAGATCACTTAATTAAAGACTAATTAAGATGGTTAAGTCGGTAACCGTTGGGATACCGCATGTTGATGAGTTGTAACTT
The DNA here is from genome assembly GCA_030762895.1 of Sophora flavescens. Lineage (NCBI taxonomy): Eukaryota > Viridiplantae > Streptophyta > Magnoliopsida > Fabales > Fabaceae > Sophora > Sophora flavescens. The sequence continues at coordinate 25,341,921 of CM061069.1, forward strand.
GGTGTTTTTTTGGCCAAGGGAACCTTGACCCCTCGGTTTGGGTCTAAGGTGCTGTTGATGTTGTACCTTGGTTACCGAGAGTTTGCTCCAATGGGGCCGTGACCCGGTTGGGTCTAAGGTGTTGCGGTTGATTCAACTAAATGTTTAAGTGTTGCGGTAGATTCTGCTGAGGTCGATTCCACTGAAGTCTTCGATTGTTTCCGTCGAAGCAAAGGAGGTGGCGGTTGCCCGTCGTTTGTTGTATGTTGCATGCATCCTTGGAGATGTTTTCGTTGGTGGATGTTCGACATAGGGGAGGTCGTCCTAGAATACGACGATATGGCCGTCCACGGTAGGTTACCCAAGGTTTGGTAACCATGCGCCCCCGTGACGAGGCATTCGTTGGTTTGATGCGTTGGCTATCCAAGGAGTATATTCTTCGGCATTGAGTAGATTCTCAATGTGGATATTTAACTCTGAAGTCGTTCATCCTGAGTTAGTGTGGATCCACATGCATGTTGGAGTAGTGGAGTAGTGTTGCATTGCACTGCATAGCATTCTTGGTTGATATGATGTTGATATATATATATATATATATATATATATATATATATATATATATATATTTATATATATATATATATATATATATGTTGATGTATGTTATGATGATGCTATGCTGTATGTTTTACCTTGCTTCCTATCTCCATGCCATATATGTTTACATGATTCTTACTCCCCCCTTTCTGTTTGTTTGTTTGGCCTGATTGGCATCTTGCAGAGGATGATGAGCAGCCCGGAGAGGAGTGACTCTGAGGAGCCACCACTTGTAGTTAGGGCCTTTCTTTGTTAGTTAGTTTTGTTCAGTTGTATTCCGAGATTATTTTCCGGAACGGTTGTACCAGCTCTGAGTTGTGCCATCGGGGTTGGGTGTTTATGTTTATGTTATCTTGATATGTTTTATTTGTTTAAAACTTGTTTTGTTTTCCACGTTTTGTGAACTCGTTCGTGTGGGACCTTTCTACCTATGGACAAATATTTTATTTTAAAGGTTTATTTTATTCAGTAAATGTATGTTTGGTTTATATCTTTGTCCTTTAATGCTTTATAACATACGGGGTAGCAGGGTGTCATACCATTCGCCGCCAGTCGCAAAATCCTCCACCATAACCAAAACCCTTACCCACCCCTGGCCTCATGTACCACCACCCAGTTGACACAAAGGTTCTTGGTGTCCTGGACTCCACCTGTCATTGAGTACCATATGCCTTGAATCCCTACCTGAAAACACAATGACCGCTCCATGGTAGCTCAATTGGCAGTTCTGGCGGCAGCAAGACAGATGGTTATGGCGACAACTAGTATGGCTATTCCGACGACAAGTCTAGCGGTGGTGATATCGGTGGTCTATTAATTGCAACTGGGCTATAGGTGTTGCGACAACACCCATTAGTCTATCATTATGTGCTGCTGTTTGGGAATTTGTGTATCATACATAGCGCAACGGAAAAATTCCCACAAAATCCATGCGAATGGTCATGGTTCATGCTTAAAATTTTACCTCTTGTAGCGCAAACCTTTGGTTAGAATCTAGTTCCAAATCACGAGCACTGCACGAATAGCAATGCCTCTACGTAGTCCACACAAACATACCTTTTGAACGTCCAACGAACATGAGCAGGAGCGGCCACCATCTTACAGTGCTAGTTGTAATAAACAGAACCTGTCACTCTTATGTCCGGCCAGGGTTATCACACATACGGCTCAAGACTCTTAAGTTGTCTATTTATAATAGTGTCACTTAAGTCTGACCTAGTACACAAGAGTAAGCTGCATGTGACCTAGCTAATACGTCATGAGCCCAGCTCATAGAAAAACGAGTCCAACTCAATTCTCATAGCTCCTATTAATATGCTCTTTTGTGTGTGACCCTATAGGTTCCCATGACATTGGCAGTAATATCAAATACTTCTTAGAAAACTGCAATGTAAAGTCTCAGCCACTAATCCAAGTCATCCGACGCTTTTCTCAGAGTCGACACATTCTAACAGATATTATTCATTTATGAAATGCAAGTTCAAATTATCTCTAATATATACGAACATGTCTTCAGCTAAGGGTTTTGTTAATATATCAGTCCATTGATTTTCAGTTTTGACAAATTTAATGTCAAAAACACCTTTTTGAACATAATCTCTTATAAAGTGATGTTTGATTTCTGATGAGTGTGATTTCACCTCATATTTCTTTATCATTTTTCATGCATTTTCATGTAGATTAGGCATTTTTATTTTGATATTTGTTAGTTTTTTCCTTTGGAATGGGTAAGGTGGTTCTATGGTGTTTGTGTTCAGGAATTCATTATTACCTTGGCCTTCTTGGAATTCATGGTTCAATGTGTTGTCATAGTTCTCGTAGGAGAGATAAGGGCTATTCTTCCTTCCTTGGATGTAAGAATTTGGGGGAACATAGTTTATCAACTTTGGGTTCGTGTCATAAAAATTGTGACATGAATTCACTTGTTCACCCGAAGCCCCTTTTGCAAGAGCACTACCATGTGGGCACTCCATGAAGTCATGTCCCTGGATTCCACAAATCTCACAAGTAACATTATTAGCACCTATTGAACTCACATTAGCTTTTTCAAACTTATCAAAGTGCTTTCTCAATTAATCAAATTTAGACAAAATCAATTCTGTACCACCTACATCACTTACCTCCCGAAAGCTTTTTCGGGTTATTACCTCTTTCTGAACCCCATTGGTAATAGTTGGTGGCTACGTTTTCAATGATATTGAATGCTTCGGTCAGCGGTATATTCATCAACGCTCCACCAGCTGCGGAGTCAAGTTACACCTTCGAAGAGTAATCCAATCCGTTGTAGAAGGTATTCACTAACAACCACTCCAGTTGTAACGATCCCAAGCTTCGGATAAACATTCTTCGTTATTTTGGAAGAAGCTGGTGATCTGGGTTCATAGGTAAGCAATCTTGGATGGTGGAAAGAATTTTTCCAAGAATGCCTGCTCCAGTTGGTTCCATGTTGACAAAGTATTAGCAGGCACTGATTTACCAAGCTCTTGCCTTTCCAGTCAAAGAGAAGGGGAATAACCTCAAGCGGATAGCATCAACTGGGGCACCTTGAATCCTAGTTGTATCACAGAATTCCAAGAATGTCTCCACATGATCAGTCGGGTCTTCCGAGGGTAATCCTCCAAATTGGTGTTGCATAATCATGCCAATTAACTAGGGCAGTATAGTGAAGTTCTCCGCCTCAATTTCTTGCCTGGCAATCCTAGTTCGCAAACCCCTAGCATTTAGGGCTGTGTATTCCTTCAGTAGTTTGGTATCCGGTTGATCGACCATGAGTTGAATGGGGATCAACTTTTCTCTCGCTCTTTGTCTTTGTAGTCTTCTACATCTAAGAAAAGTCCTTTCGATCTCGGGATCAACTTCAATAAGAGTTCCAAGACTTCGGGATCTTCGCATAAAGGAGAAAGATCACCTGAAAAGATAGAGATAGATACACTAGAAAAAGTAAGAAAAAGAAAAAACAAAAAATGTTCAGAAAAATTAATTTAAAAATTAAATTGAAATTCAAGAAAGCACAATCGCGTGCCCGACAACGGCACCAAAAACTTGATAGCTTGAATCCGCAAGTGTATTGCTTCGTCGTCAAGTAACAAAAAGATCAAACCCACAGAGACAGTGATCTTGAACAACAATTAATTATTAAATCAATTAAACTAAACAAGGAAAGATTTGGTTTTTGAAATTAAAATGAAGTAACAAATCAATTATTAAAAATCGCAATCAAACATAATCGGAAAGTAAATCAAATTGGTTGTTTTTCAAATCAAAAGAGATTTCCAGGAATTGGGTTACCAACAAGACTGCTTATGCTACTAAATTGACTACCCCTATTGTTAACTATCAAAATGCTTTGAAGGTGAATTTATCCTAATAAAGTTAATGTTCCCTCTAGAGATACAAGAACCGTTCCCAATTAAACCAACCCTTACACTCGTGGTAATTGTATTTAAATTGGACCCATCGAGTTCAATGTACCCTCGAAGGATTTCTTCTAAATCTAGTAATTTAAGTCCTAACTTCAATTCTTATGGATCCAATACCTAGGTTCACTTCTCAGTTCCTCCCTAGAATATCTAAGACATGCAAATAGGTGATCAATCAATTCACATAGATGAAGCACAATAAGAACCAAATCTAAAGCAAATTAAAATTAACAAAAAGGGAAAAACATCAATTCATCATATAAAATGAGTCTTGGGAATAGCCCCAATTCCTAGAAATAAAACGACTACTCAAACATTGTCATGGTCATAGCAATCTTGATTAACAAAAGCATAAAAATCCTAAGAGAAGAGAAGAAATTGGAGAAGAAGAGAAATCCTAAATTAAGCCAATGGTAGCAGCCAAGATCTCCCTATTTTCGAGCCTAACTGTCCTATTTATAATGTAGGTTAACTTGGGATTAAAGCAATTACAAATAAGATCAAAAACAGATCCCAAAGTCCCAGATTTTACGCGTCACGGCCTTGACGACTGTCAGGGCCCGGCCATGATAGCTTCTGCTTTGTGAATTCTTGCACTGATTGTCCTGTCACGACCGTGATGGCTGTCAGGGCCAGGCCTTGATAGCTTGATTTTTGCTTCCTTCTTTTTTTCTTCATTCTATGCGATCATGGCCATAATGGTTGTCTCACCCAGGCCAAGATGGTCTCTGCTTTGCTCATTTTTCGTATTTATCAAGCTCCATCTTCATGCAAACTCCAAATTAACTGGACTTGAGCATTTTAATCATGAATTCCTGCACACAAACAGCACAGAACCACCTTACTCGTTCCAAAGGGAAAAACTAACAAATATCAAAAAAAAAAAAGAAGAAGCCTAATCTACATGAAAATGCATGAAAAATGATAAAGAAATATGAGGTGAAATCACACTCATCAATTTCTATGTGCTTAGACTTAGAATGTTGTATGGGATTCTTAGATAAACAGATAGCACTAGAATTATCACATCAAACAGATATATTATCTTCAAAGATAAAGTAATCTTCAAGTTGATGTTTTACCCATAAAAGTTCTGAGCAACAGCTTGCAACTGAAATATATTCTGCCTTTGCAGTAGATAATGCTATTGTAGTTTGTCTTTTGCTTGTCCATGGGACCAAGCTTGCTCCAATGAAGTGACATCCTCCACTGGTACTTTTCCTTTCAACTCTGTCTCCAGCATAATCAACATCACAAAAGCCAACTAATTTGTACTCTTGTGTTCTTAGATACATCAAACCAAGATTAGTAGTTCCAAGTAAATATCTAAATATTCTTTTAACAGCTTTGAGATGTGATTCTCTTGGGTCAGATTGGAATCTTGCACACATGTAGGCATTGAATTGAATATCAGGTCTACTAGAAGTTAAATACAGAAGAGAATCAATCATACCTCTGTAAGTAGTTTGATCTACCTTTTTACCTTCCCCATCTCTGTTCAATTTTGTATTGGCTTCCATGGGAGTTTTCATTGGTTTTGTTGTGTCCAGCTTATATTTTTTTAAGATATCCTTGGTATATTTTTGTTGATGGACATATATCCCATCATCTGTCTGCTTGATTTGTAGACCAAGGAAGAACTTCAATTTCCCCATCATGCTCATCTCAAATTCATTCTGCATAAGCTTACTCTTTGCAAAGCTTTTCATTAGTAGAACCAAATATAATATCATCAACATAGATTTGTACTATAATGAAATCATTTTTAGAACTTTTTTCTAAAGAGAGTTGTATCAACTTTTCCTCTAATGAAGTCATTTTGCATGAGAAATGAACCGAGTCTATCATACCAAGCTCTAGGTGCTTGTTTCAATCCATATAGAACCTTTTTAAGCTTATATGCATGATCTGGTTTATCATTATCTTCAAAACTAGGTGGTTGTTTAACATATACTTCTTCTTCAATTATTCCATTAAGAAATGCACTTTTTACATCGTTTTGAAATAAAGTGATTTGATGTTGTACAACATATGATATGAGTATGTGAATAGCTTCTATTCTAGCTATTGGTGCAAAAGTTTCAGTGTAGTCAATACCTTCTTGTTGGTTATAGCCCTGAGCTACTAACCTTGCTTTGTTTTTGACAACTTTGCCATCTTCGTCAAGTTTGTTTCTGAAAACCCGCCTTGTTCCAATAACTGATTTTCCTTTTATATTTGGAACTAATGACCAAACATCATTCCTTTTAAACTGATTTAGCTCTTCTTGCATAGTTAAGATCCATTTTTCATCTTTAAGAGCTTCTCTAATATTCTTGGGTTCTATTTCAGATAGAAACACCATATTGTTTGAGTCTCTGAAGGTTGATCTGGTTCTAACTCCTTGAGAAGGATTGCCAATAATCAAATCTCCAGGATGATGAGTTTTGAATTTCCAGTCTCATCAGGGTTCAGTGTCAGACACTTTTTGGATAGGTGGATCAGAAGCTTCAGTAGATGCTTCTGCATTCTCAGTCTTTAAGTTTTTCTCAATTTGATCATCTTGTTTTCCAACATCTAAACCTGCAAGATCATCTTTAAGTTTTGATAGTCTCCTATCAGTCTTTAAACTATCATTAAATTTCACATGAATAGATTCTTCAACTACTTTAGTCCTAGAGTTATAAACTCTAAAAACTTTAGAAGTGTCTGAGTAACCAAGAAATATAGCCTTATCTACTTTCGAATCAAACTTTCCAAGTTGATCTCTTGTGTTTAGAATAAAGCATTCACATCCAAATGCATGGAAATAAGAAACGTTGAGTTTTCTACCTTTCCACAATTCATAAGGAGTCTTATTCAATAAGGGTCTTATCAATATTCTGTTATGCACATAACAAGCAGTGTTTCCTTCATTAGCCCAGAAGTACTTTGGGAGTTTACTTTCATTGAGCATCGTCTGAGCCATCTCTTGTAGAGATCTGTTCTTCCTTTCTACTACTCCATTCTGCTGAGGAGTTCTAGAAGCAGAGAAGTTATGAGAAATTCCATTTTCTTCACAGAATGTATTGAAGTGCTCATTTTCAAACTTCCCCCGTGGTCACTTCTGATAGCTGAGTGAAAGATGTGGAAACGGTTCTTAGTCAAGAGGGGGAGTGAATTGACATTTTTAAAACTATTCGAAAAACAAAGTTTAAGTTCCCTTTTCAAATGGAGTAGCAAGATAGTAAACTTTCTTTGAAGCACTAGCAAGAAACAATTGCAATACCAATTCAAGAATGCACTTAAATAAAGATATTCAATTGTATAAGCTAAGAGATAGTATCAATCAACAATCATGCACTAGTATCATAAGCATAGAACATAAAGAATCATGCATATGATAATAAAGATTGCAAGAAAGTAAAGAGAGTAGGGATAGAGAAAGTGACACAAGTATTTTACTGGTTCGGCCCACAACCTGAGTGGCCTACGTCCAGTCCCCAAGAATCCTCTTGGAGAAATTCACTATGACAAAATTTGTAAAAGAGATACCACACTCCTTACAAAAGTCACTCTCTTCTAGTAGGATACCTCACCCACTAGAACCACACTCTCAAGAGATACCTCACTCTTCAACCTTGTTGGATATCTTACCAACAACCCACTAAGGGATGCCACACCCTTACACCTTGTTGGATACCTCACCAACAATCCACAAGAGATACAACACTCTTGCAAAAAATCCACAGGAGATACCACACTCTTGCCAAAAAGGGATGCCTCACCCTTACTTTGAAGGATACCTCACCAACAAATATTTTTCTCCAATGGCCACTTTGAAGGATACCTCACCAACAAAGATTTACGCCCCTCAAGAGATGCCTCAAAATTGAGAACTTTGGGAGTCACAATACTAATACAAAACTCAAAAAAAATTGATCAGAAGAAAAAATTCTAGCACAAACACTTGTGCATCAAAGCTTGTAAGCTTCTAGATCACTTGTAACAATGAATGAATAGAAGGCTTGCTATTTTGGCATTATAACAGTGTATTTTTGCTTATGATTTCATTGTCAAAACTCTTAAACACATACCCTTTATATAGACTTCAATTGGAGCTTGAAAAACTGAAGTTTGTCGAAATTTTAGGTGAGTATTCGAATACTCATACATGGTATTCGAATACTCTGTTGTGACTCCGGCAAGTGTACCGGGTCGTCGCAAGTAATAAAAATAAACACGGCAAGTAATTACCGAGGTCGAACTCAGGGATTGGGATACCAATTCGACTAATCCGCGGGAAATCGGATACGTTCGGTCAAGTTACGGAAGAAGGTGGTTGAGAGAGAGATTAATATCTAAAATTCAATTAACAAATCTAATGAAATAATTAACTAAAAATATGAAAATTAAAATGTCCAAGGTCACAAATCCACCTACCCAACATGTATACCCAAGTGATGATGAATTCCTTCCTAGGTTCAATTACAATGTCAACCGGGACCCCTAAATTCTCCTAAATCCACTCTCGTGCTCATTAGGACGTATTCGACGATTGGATTAATTACTTACTAGGTCTCATAATCCTAATCTCGAATTCTGTTAATTCATGTTCCCTATAAGGTTGCACCGATCTCCTACTCACTCTCGTGCAATATTCGATCGATGATCCTAATTCAAGTTCTAAACGTGAATCGCTGACTAAGCCTCATCAACGTTAACAAGTCAATCACGCAACACATATGATTAACACAATCAAATCAGAATTAGAAAACAAGAATTGAATTAAAGGAGAAAGACATACATCATATCGGATTTACATCGCCATGGGTGGCTTCATCGTTCCCTCGGACGAGGAGATTAGTTCCTCATGCTCATAGACAAACACTCGGACATAATCACCATCGTAAAATAAAAATAAACCACAAAAGGAGACGCAGCTCCAAGGATAAATAAGGATTCGAAAATACTGCCCTAACCTAAGTGGAAAACTGGATCCTAAAGTTCCCCCCCCCCCCCCCCGGTTCTGATATGCAACAGCCTTTAAATAGTAATCCTGATCTGCGCTCTCTCGCGAGGCGAGCAGACTCTCGCGAGGCGAGAATTAAAATTGGCGCGCTTTCAATTTAAACTCTCGCGAGGCGAGCAGCCTCTCGCGGGGCGAGTCTTCAATTCTAGGTCAGGACCTTCATCACTACTGGGCCGTGATGGTCTCCGACTTCCAAGTCTTCATTCTCTCGCGGGCGAGCTTCTTCTCGCGGGCGAGTCTTCAAACCTTAAACTGCCACGGGCGTGGTATTCATCACGGCTTGGCCGTGATGGTCTCTCTGTCTTGCTGGTCTTCGACTCTCTCGCGAGGCGAGAGTACACTCGCGGGGCGAGTGTCTCAGAATTTCAATTTCGACTATTTCTTTACTTTCCTTGACTCCCGGAGCTTCACTTACTTAACCTGAAACAACAAAAGCACCCACAAGCGTAATTCTATTCAAAATAACCTAAAAACTACACAAAAGACGCAAAACGAGTCAAAGTCCAACTTAGGAACAAAACAAGGCAAATTTGGGCGAAAACGAGAGTGAACTCGAATAAATTGACACGTAAACCCTAGTTCATCTAGTCATAAAACTAGATAAGCCATAGGCTTATCAAAATACCCCAAACTTAAACCTTGCTTGTCCCCAAGCAAGCTTAAAACTCAAAAACGACTCAAGACTTGGCAAGCCTAAAGGAATCAATCGATTTCGCACAAATTTAATGCAACTTTACAAAACAGTTTTGCTCCAATGATCTCCCCCTACATCAATGTAATCCCCACATTCATTTACTTTAAACCATTGAGAACTCATCATTCATTCCATCATTACTCTAAGTTGAGGATCAGAGATACACACAAAGGAAGATCACCTATCTCAAACAATTGCCTTCCTCACAAGGGCATTTAAAATTTCACTCGTTCGCTCAAGTTTGTCAAGGTTATCCACTTTTCACTCAATTTCACATATCAAGAGCACTTCCCATGAATTTGATTTTCATCTCAAAAATGGTTCCCACGAAAACATGCATGCAACATCAGAAGGTCTTTTAAAGGTTGTAATGGGGCCTGGCTGAGGGTAGGATAGTCAAGGATATTTAGGCTTAAGTCCCTAGGAACTAAGAGAGCATGAGCATTTTGACACTTTTTCCACTCAAATTCCTTTTTCCATTTTCATTTGGGCTCGGGTGACTATAGCCTTTTCCTTGCTAATCTTTTTTGTTCTCCCATTTTCCTTTGGCAAATTTTTTTTTTTTGTTTTCTTCTTTTCTTTTCTTTTTTGTTTTTTTTTTTGTTTTTTTTTACCTTGGGTTTCAACCTTTATTTTTCTTTTTCTCACCCCAAAATGACATACCTCCTTGTAGCCACCCCAAACTTAGTTTCTCACAACCTTTCTCTTGCTCATTTCCATGCTCTCCTAATCCTAAGATTGGGTTAACATGGTTTTTTTTTTTTTTCAGATTTTGGCTCGTAATGTAGGGTCATCAAGAAACAATAAGTCAATTGGGCTCAATTTGGCTAACTAGGGAACATGCATGAGGGATGGTTCATTTTAGGCCAAGTAGTTAATTCAAAGAAAATTGCCTAAATCATTTGATGCAACACATAAACATGCAAACCATATAGAGATTCAAGCAAATTCGGGAAAGTGCAACTTAACAGTGATTCACACATTCAAAAACAGAGTTGGAGGCTCAAATCCTCACCTGGACATTTTGCAAATTGTTTGACCGAGATACGATTCCTAGTGTGTGCCCCCCCCTCACCCCAAACTTATCATAAATCAAGTAATCACAATAAAATTCTCAAAGTTCAGTTTTCAATTTTTAAGTGGGGATAAACTTTTCTAATTTCAGAACTTAGGGGAAATCATCAATGGTCAAATAATTCATGCGATCAATCTATGCTAAATTCAATTAACATCCAACAAGCTTGCCGACACGACATTCATACAACAACTCTTGATCTTCTCAAATTATTCAAGAGTGACAAACAAAAACAAAAACAAAAACAAAACGAAAGTTAAGAGAAGAGAGGGATACCTAGCTTGGGTTGCCTCCCAAGAAGTGCTTGTTTAACGTCCCGAGCTTGACTTATTAAGAAGCATCCACCTGGATCCCATAGTCTGTGGTACAGAGGCCAAGGGACGCTCATCACATCAAATCCTCCACCCGGATCCCATGGTTTATGAAGTGGCCCTCGCAGGAGCAATACGACTCTATCCATGATTCCATCTGGCCCGCGTGTGAAAACTCCATTGACCTTTGTAATTATGAATTCACTTCCTCTCGGGTCAAATGGTGTCTTCACGAGGAAGTGTGCCAGACAAATGGGAGGGACCAACTTACCAATGTCCACACATGCATGCAAGCCAACATAGTTATCCAAAGCATTAACTTCAAGTTGCTTGGCAAGCATGGTGGAATCCTCTACCACTTTATCCGCATTTTGATCTCTACCCCCTTGCTCCATTGCCTTGTCCTTTGCCAACTCCTCTTCCTTAGGTTGCTCTTTCTCAACATGTGGCTGTTCCGGGGACTTGTCGCTTGTCAATTCCTTTTCCTCCTTTGTTCTTCCTCAACATATGGCAGTTCTTCCTCAACTCCCTGAGAACTAGTTACATCCCAGTCATATCCCAACACCCCACTGCTTCTAGTTGTTGTGGCATTGCATTGGTTCTTAGGGTCGTTCTCGGTATCAACTGGGAGAGTCTCTGGGGGACACTAATTTAGTTGTTTTGACAGCTGGGCAATCTGCATCTCTAGATTCTGAAGTGCCATCCCTGTATGAGTTGCCAACTTGTCAATGGCTGCGTTTGTATTGATTGACACTTTCTCAAGTGTCGCACTCAACTTCTCAAGAGCCAACTCCCAAGGTTGTGGTTGCCAACTCTGTTGAGGTTGTTGTTGCCAATTTTGTTGAGGTTGTGGCTGCCAGGCTAGACCATCGTCAGCATTACTCCAAGCAAAATCCGGATGGTCCCTACTCATATCACCCCAATACTGATTCTGACTCTGATAGTTGTTCTGGGGCACGCTGTCATTATGCCATGGTTCCACATATACTTGAGGGAAGTAGAACGGACAACTCCAAGTGTCATGGTTCCCATCACAATATTCGCAACCCGGAAGCATTCCTTCGTGTACCTTGCATACAAAACAAGGCAAGACCAAGTGGAATCAAAGAAGTAGAGAGAGATAGTAGAAAATAAAAAGAAAATAATAAAAATAAAAATAAGAACAAAAATAACTTAACCAAATAATCAAACTCCCCTAAAATCAGAAAAACTGGTTGTGCCAATCCCAAGAATTAACGGCGCCAAAAACTTGTTGTGACTCCGGCAAGTGTACCGGGTCGTCGCAAGTAATAAAAATAAACACGGCAAGTAATTACCGAGGTCGAACTCAGGGATTGGGATACCAATTCGACTAATCCGCGGGAAATCGGATACGTTCGGTCAAGTTACGGAAGAAGGTGGTTGAGAGAGAGATTAATATCTAAAATTCAATTAACAAATCTAATGAAATAATTAACTAAAAATATGAAAATTAAAATGTCCAAGGTCACAAATCCACCTACCCAACATGTATACCCAAGTGATGATGAATTCCTTCCTAGGTTCAATTACAATGTCAACCGGGACCCCTAAATTCTCCTAAATCCACTCTCGTGCTCATTAGGACGTATTCGACGATTGGATTAATTACTTACTAGGTCTCATAATCCTAATCTCGAATTCTGTTAATTCATGTTCCCTATAAGGTTGCACCGATCTCCTACTCACTCTCGTGCAATATTCGATCACTCTCCGAAATCCAAATGTCATCCCATTAAAATGAGGGCAATTAATCTCGAATGACGGAATGGATATGACACAACTACATAGATTACTTTTCAAGGATGGACTGATTATTTTCATCTCCAAAGATTCACCTGTGCTGTAGAAATAAGGGAATTTTGGTCAAAATGTTGATATCAACGATGACAGATCCATCACTAGGCACATAAGTGGTGTTGTACCAGTGACCATCACATAGGCTTTTTTCTACTGAATTAATGGGAGCTCCAAACAAGGGTCTTGAGAGTTTCATAAGTATGGTCTAGATATTGGAAAACCCATTCCTTTCATGGAAAAGGTATGTCATAAACTGTTTGGGGACAACACTATTCGGAAGAAGGATGAGACCTCTCGGCTGACCAACAAGGCTATGTTCTTGCTGGACTATTGCCGTCATTTCATTCTTCCCCTCATAGAGAGTGAAGGTCGGCACTCCTTCACTCTGTCAAAGTCTGAAACGACTGTGGTCTATCACCTCCTCGACTACTCCAAAATCAACATTCCATTCCTCATCATGGAATATCTAAAATATTGTCTTCGTAGGAATAATGGAAGCATCCCATATGGAATGCTATTTACTAAGTTCTTCACACATCATGAAGCCTATTGACATGAAGCGTAGTCAATGTGGCCTAATTTCCTCGACAATGCCTTCCTTAGAGGCAGGGGTATTCATCCGGCTCCTCTTATGATATATAAGAGAATCTACATATCCAAAGCCTGCCTCACCACTATCTCAATCTAAATCTGACATGGAGGAGATTCAGTCAAAAAGAAAGGGTAAGTATAGTGGCCTACCCCCCGCTCCAGCTTCCTCATCGGGCCAAAGAAAGATTGGAATTTCATAAGGAAAATATGAGAAGAGGGGAGTTAGGGCTATTTGTATAATTTTAATTATTATTAAGGAAATACTATATTTTCAATACATTTTTTGTTTTTCTATGTATATATTGAATAGACATATATAAACACGAGAAGAGGGTTGAGTTGTGTTTATTAGACTTATAGTTAAAGTTAAAAACTTTTTACAAGCAGAAGCGTAGAGCATACGAGTGGAAAACAAAGCAGTCACACTTTGACACCCTCTACCCAACATGTATTCATAACAACATAAAAGGGAATAAAATAAAAGAAAAACATGCATATTATTATAAAAATAACATTCATAGGGTAGAAAGTACCACATGAACAAAACGTCTCAAACATTTGCAGAAATAAATAAAACATAACATGAACTAAGAAAACATAACATGAAAGCATAAACCAAACCCGATGTCACATAACAGAGCTAGTATAACCAAAATCCGGAAAAGACATCGGATAACAAACTAACAAAAGAAACATCCTAAACTATGAGTGAGCGGGCTTCTCAGAGTTACTACTCAATTGGTTGCTCACCATCCTCCGCATAACAAAAGAAGTACATGCAAAGAAACAATAAAAGATGGGGAGTAAGAAATCATCGTATAAATAATGGCAAATGAGCAGTTAACAAGATGAGCATGCATCACATACATATAGCATATTTAAAACATAACAACACCTTGCATATCAACATCATTCACATCACCACAATCAAAGTATGCTATGCATTGTAGTGCTACTCCACTACTCCGTTATGCATGTGGATCCAAACTATCTCACGAAGACAACGTCGGAGTTACATATCCACATCAGCCAACAAGCACCAACATCGGCAGTTCACCAAACCATGGGTGAACCCCATGGATAGTCGATGCACCGTACTGTAGAATGCACCACCACGGGGCCACGATTGTCATAACTTCGAATAAATCACCAAGGACGGCCAGATAGCCTTACTCTTGGACGACCTCCCCTATGCTGAACTTCCCCTACTAACATCTCAAATGCGTGAATGCATGAGCAACAACCACAAGCAATCAAACCACCACCTCTACTTTGGCCAATAAGCACCAAAGTTTAACACCATCAACACCTTGACCAATAAGCATCAAGGGCCCCTTGGCCAATAAGCACTAAGGTTCAACATCTTCAACACCTTGACCAATAAGCATCAAGACTACTTTGGCCAATAAGCACCAAAGTATAACAATGTGCGGCAACACATCGTTACCGATTTAACCATCTTAATGTTTGTGTTTAATTATCTACGTTAAGTCTTCATTAATTTTCTAGCTTGTATTTACTTCGATTGGTGTCATATTTCATCATAGGGAACAATTTGGGTGAAACACCCTTGTTCATGTCTTAATGTCTGTTCTGTTTTGGGGAGCACGGTCGTGCTTCCCTCAGCACGGGCGTGCTGGCAATTAAGTTGAGCATGACCGTGCTTACTGGAGCATGGTTGTACTGTTCTGGGCAGAAGGGTTGGAAACGCTTGCCAAGCTTCCTAGGGCATTCATAGATCAATCCTATTGGCTTTTAACTACACCATCAAGTATTAGTTTTGTTACTCGTGTTTAATCTCCATGTATTATAATTATTGGGATTAATCCTTTAATTCTTGTTTCATTATTAACATCCCTAAAGCACTCATGGATCAATCCTAGGGTCTTGACTATACTATTAAGCATCAATCTCACTTCTCTTTACTACGATCCATGCCTTACGAACATTGGGAAATATCCCTTAACTCTTATAACCTCGCTGACATTCTTTTACATTTAATTAGTGGGTTAACAACAATAATGTTAACGACCATCTCACAAAATTAACATAAGAACCAAGGTATCCATTCATGGCATCATCATCATTACCAACAACAATAGAATAATTAAAGCATGCCATTCATATCGAAATCATAAAATACATATAGTAGACCACATCAAATAAGCATTTAGCATACAACAGGGGTCATGGGTTAACCCTTCGTCTTTCGCTACCCTCATTGCCTACATGTTATACTAATCCCTTCTCCCCATACCTGGTATGAAGATTTAACTACGATTATGCTTGAGCGAATCTTATGCGTGGCTTCCTCGAATGACTCGACGAGTTCCCCAAACCTTGGTCAAAACGTTAAAAGGGAAACCATTAATCCCCAATTCAAGAAAACAAATGGGAGATTAATGAAAAGGATTACAAGGTACATGAATTCTACCTGGTTTAGAGATCCAAACAGTAAACACAATGAACATGTGTTCGCAGCAATGTTCCCCAATTTAAGAATGGTGGAAAACGGTGAATGGAATGGTCCTTAAAGAGTTCTTAGAGAAAAGTGATGGGAACTCAAAGAGAAAAGTGGGAGGCAAATTCTGAGTGTTAGAGTCGTGTAAACTAGGGTTTAAGGCGTGATTTAGAGGTTTAAAATGAATTAGGGTGCAACTGGGCCGAAACAAAAGCCCCAAAATGAAATGTTGTTAGCGTCGTTAGGCCGGGCTTAGAAAACTTAGGTCGGGCCGATTCTGTAGAAATTCAGAACATGAATTTTTATGCTCTTTGAGCCGGCTCAGAAAACTTAGGTTGGACGGATACCAGCATACCAGAATTCACTATTAAGTCCTTCCCAAAGGTTAAACTACCTCTAAGATACACATATGCATAAATATCAAACATATCAAACATATAACAACATATATACGCCAAACTAACACATATAAACGAAGGGTGAATTTTGGGGTGTTACAATTCCACCCCTTTTATAAAAATTTCGCCCTCAAAATTTCTACTCACCTCGAGCAAAAGGTGGCGGATATGACTCCATCATCTTGCTTTTCAATTCCCATGTAGCACTTTCCTCAGTAGCCCCACTCCAAACAACTTTGACCAAAGGAATCTCCTTCCCTTTGAGCTGATTCACCCTTCGATCCTCAACCCGAAGCGGTAGTACCTCAAAAGTCAAGTTCTCTTTCAACTAGATTGTATCGGGTACTATCACATGGCTAGGATCATCAATGTACTTTCGAAGTTGTGATACATGGAAAACATTATGAAGGTTGGACAAGAAAGGGGGTAAGGCTATTTAGCAGAATTTGGTAGGGACCAATAAATCTAGGATAAGTTTCCTTGCATTCATAACTCTACCAACCCTGGTTGTTGGAGTAACTCGCAAGAACACATGATCACTTTCCTGGAATTCGAGAGCCTTCATTCTCTTGTCATGATAACTCTTCTATCTGCTTTGTGCCACTCTCATCTTATCATGGATCATTCTCACTTTCTATATGGTATCTTGCACTATCTCAGGTCCTAGCACAACATTCTCACCTGGTTCATTGTAACACAAAGGTGTCCTACATCTCCTCCCATACAAAGCTTCATAGGGTGCCATCCCAATATTGGAATGGAATATATTGTTGTAGGTGAATTATATAAGAGGTAAAAACTTATCCCAACTACCCGATTGTTCTAGCACACAAGCTCTCAACAAGTCCTCTAAGGATTGGATGATCCTCTAAGACCGACCATCAGTCTGAGGGTGGTAAGCTGAACTTAATCTAAGCTTAGTCCCTAAAGCCTCGTGCAAACTATTCCATAACCTAAAGGTAAATCCAGGATCTCTGTCCGACACAATGCTACAGGGCACACCATGTAGTCTAACTATTTCCCTGATATACAACCTAGTCAACTTATCTAAAGGATACTCCATGTTCATAGGGATGAAGTGGGCAGATTTAGTCAACCTATCCACAACAACCCAGATAGCATTACAACCAGCTGGAGTCCTAAGGAGTCCAGACACAAAATCCACAGAGATGCTATCCCATTTCCATTCTGGGATACTCAAAGGTTGCATCTTACCTGAAGGCTTCTGGTGTTCTATTTTAGCCTTTTGGCATACTAAGAACGTATAGACAAACTCAACCACATCATTTTTCATCCTAGGCCTCCAAAACATATGCTTCAGATCCTGGTACATCTTAGTGGTACCTGGGTGAACACTCAAACCACTCCTATGTCCTTCCTCAAGGACCAACTTTCTAAGCTCTGGAACATTAGGTATGCAAACTCTATCCTGAAACCTCAAAACTCCATCCGTTCCTTCCTTGAAACTAAGGTTTCTACCTTGAGCAAGCAACTCTTTCTGATCTAAGAAATATCCATCTATTTTCAACTTACTTCTAATCTAATCCATCAAACTATTTGAGATATTCAAAGTTCCAAGCCTAATAATATCAGGGTAACTTCCCATGCTAGGCTCAAGTCTCTAAATTCCTCAATTAATTCCATTTCTCAGAACTATCAAGGCATGAAACATGAAAGGTCTTTCTACTTAAAGCATCTGCCACTACATTGGCTTTTCCTGGGTGGTAACTCAACTCAAAATCATAATCCTTAAGAAACTCCATCCACCTACACTGCCTCATATTTAACTATTTCTGGTCAAACAGATATTTCAAACTCTTATGATCACTAAAGACCTCAAACCTTGCTCCATACAGTTAATGCCTCCATATCTTTAATGAGGCGAGTCCCATACAAAGATCTGACCTTTCTTAATGAGGCGAGTCAAAGGTAAAGCTATCTTAGAGAATCCCTCTATAAACCTTCTATAGTACCCTGCTAAACCCAAGAAACTCCTAATATCGGTTACTGACTTTGGTGCTTCATAGTGGAGCACAGTCTCTACCTTAGCCGGATCCACGGCTATCCCACCTTTAGCGATGACATGTCCTAAGAAACTCACCTCTTCTAGCCAAAACTCACACTTAGACAACTTAGCATACAACTGCTTCTCCTTAAGGGTCTGCAAGACTACCCTCAAGTGTTTCTCATGTTCCTCCTTGGTCTTGGAGTACACTAAGATGTCATCTATGAAAACAGCCACAAAATGATCCCAAGTAAGGGTGAAAGGTATTGTTCATATAATCCATGAACACAACAGGAGAATTAGTCACACCAAAGGGCATAACCAAATACTCATAGTGACCATAACGCGTCCAAAACGCAGTCTTTGGGATGTCCTCGGTCTTAACCCGAATTTGATGGTATCCTGATCTCAAATCTATCTTGGAGAAAACACAAGCTCCTATCAACTGGTCCATCAGGTCATCAATCTTGGGGAGCGGATACCTATTCTTAATTGAGTTGTCGATAGGCGACACACAACCTCATGCTGCCATCCTTCTTCTTCACCAACAACATTGGCACTCCCCATGGGGACATGCTAGGCCTGATGAACTATTTCTGAATCAAATCCTCCAACAGTTTCTTCAACTCTGATAGCTCTAGAGGAGACATCATATAAGGTGCTATGGATATGGGTCCCGTTCCCTGTACTAAGTTTATGGTAAACTCCACATCTCTCTCAAGGGGAAGTTATAAACATCCACAGGGAATACTTCAGGAAACTCTCTCACTATTAGCACATTCCCAACATCGAAGCTTGCTCTCTACTTCCACGGAAGATAACATCATGTAAACTTGGGCCTCTTCTTTCATAGAAGCCTTAACTTGGTTGGGGGAGAAATCTTGGATCCTTAGACTCCACCGGGAGTTCCAAAAACAATGGTCTTGTCAAAACAGTTCAAGAGGACATGGTTGCAAGATAACCAATCCATACCAAGAATGACATCAAGTTGTTTCAGGGGTAAGCACACAAGATCAACTACAAAGTTCTTAATATCAATTGATACCGAACAACCTTTCTAAACACAAGAAGCACTCACAGGCTTCTTGGATCGCCCAAGACAAACCACTAAATGCAAGCAAGTCAAGCCAAAACGAAGTTTATAGGTACTTAGTACCATATATTATTGTCTATATTAAATATAGACAATCTACACAAGAGCATACAAAGATACATAATGAGACACATACCACGGCCCGATAGGACAGACCTGCCCTGATACCACTAAATGTGACACCCTCTACCTCACATGTATTCATAACAACATAAAAGGGAATAAAAATAAAAGAAAAACATGTGCATATTATTAATAAAATAACATCCATAGGGTAGAAAGTACCACATGAACAAAACGTCTCAAACATTTCCGGAAATAAATAAAACATAACACGAACTAAGGAAACATAACATGGAAGCATAAACCCAACCCCGATGTCACATAACAGAGCTGGTATAACCAAAATCCGAAAAATAAATCGGATAACAAACTAACAAAAGAAACATCCTAAACTACGAGTGGGCGAGCTCCTCAGAGTCACTCCTCAACTGGATGCTCATCATCCTCTGTACAACAAAAGAAGTACATGCAAAGAAACAACAAAAGATGGGGAGTAAGAAATCATCGTATAAACATAATGGCAAATGAGCAGTTAGCAAGATGAGCACACATCACATACATATAGCATATTTAAAACATAAAAGCACCTTGCATATCAACATCATTCACATCATCACAATCAAAGTATGTTATGCGATGCAGTGCTACTCCACTAATCCGTTATGCATGTGGATCCAAACTATCTCAGGAAGACAACGTCGGAGTTATATATCCACATCAGCCAACAAGCACCAACACCGGTAGTTTACCAAACCATGGGTGAACCCCTTGGATAGCCGATGCACCGTACTATAGGATGCACCACCACGGGGGCCACGATTCACCTAACTCTCGGATGAATCACCGCGGACAGCCAGATTGCCTTACTCTTGGACGACCTCCCCTATGATGAACCTCCCCCACTAACATCTCCAATGCATGAATGCATGAGCAACAACCACAAGAAATCAAACCACCACCTCTACTTTGGCCAATAAGCACCAAAGTTTAACACCATCAACACCTTGGCCAATAAGCATCAAGGCTCCCTTGGCCAATAAGCACCAAGGTTCAGCATCTTCAATACCTTTACCAATAAGCATCAAGGCTACTTTGGCCAATAAGCACCAAAGTATAACAACGTGCGGTAACACATCATTATCGACTTAACCATCTTAACATTTGTGTTTAATTATCTTCGTTAAGTCTTCATTTAATTTTATAGCTTGTATTTACTTCGATTGGTGTCTTATTTCATCATAGGGATCAATTTGGGTGAAACACCCTTGTTCCTGTCTTAACGTCTGTTCTGTTTAGGGAAGCACGACGGGCGTGCTGGAAATTAAGTTGAGCATGGCCGTGCTTACTGGAGCATGGCCGCACTATTTTGGGCAGAAGGGTTGGAAACCCTTGCCAAGCTTCCTAGGGCATTCATATCAAACACACCGTTCCTTCCCTCATTCCTCGACCTAAGTCCTCATTCGGCTCCCACTCACCACCGCCACCGTCCTGCACCACTAGGACCACCTCAACCCTAAGCTGATCTGCGCTCATTCGTGAGGCCCCCTATATCACTTGTCTTTGCACCGATTGGTGCGGCCTCCCTGTATCACTTGTCTCTGCACCCATTCACGTGCCCCTCGGCTCTCACTCACCACCGCCACCGTGAGGACCACTGTGAGGACCACCGCCCTCGGTTTTTGCATGGCCCTCTTTACTTTTCTACTTTATCAGCGCCTCTCTGTAACAGAACAAGTATGTCCACCTAAATGCTTTTAATTTTTTGATTCAATTTTTTCTTGTTTAATACTTGTTTCAGGGTTCACTTTCCATTTGATGTTTGCTTCAATGATGTGCTTGCAATCGAACATCTTTTGGGTTATTCTTAGAATAACAAGTGTTTAGGGTTCCCTTTTGATTTTCTCTGCACTTGACAATTTGCAGCAGCAAAATAAGAAACCACCCCCATGTCATTATTTCTCCAAAATATGAAATCAAAATAAGAAAGAAAGAAGTGAGCATGGTTATGTAATTGTAAACTTTGCTTTAGAACAAGAAGAGAACTACATCTTGCCTGTGACAATGGTGTTTTACTACACCGTATGTTATAAGACAATGTTGGTAGCCTTCACATGATATCAAATTCATGTCTCAATGGTAGCCTTCACATGCTACACCATATGACTTTTTTTTTGATAAGACAAAAATTGAATAGATAAAGGATACAAGGGGTACCCGAACCCGAATACAAATAAAAAAGTCCCATAAAAAAATAGGTAGGATCAATGTAACTAAAATACTGGACATTTAATAATCCAGCATTGATATTACATAGACCTGACCCAACCACCAAAAAAGAAATTTATGTGCACCAAGCCAACATATTTTTATGCAAAAAGGATGCACAACCAAAGCCATCCACAGTCGAAGAAGAGCAACCCAAAGCAAAAAGAGAGTAACAAGTAGCAGAATCAGTAGGCAATCACCAAAGACGGCCATAAACCAACTCGAAAAAAGAGGATCAATCAGCCAAATCAGTAGGCAACAAAAAAACCACTGAATAGGAGAACCACCAAAAAGAGGATCAAGAAGCCACAGAAGATTAGCCATAGTGACATGCAATAGGTATAACCGCCACATAGACCGTGAGCATAATGAGCAAATCAATAAACCTGACATATGCATCACGTGGATAACCTGCCCATGCTATTCACCATCACGTGGGAGTGGGACCAAGCAGATTAAATTGTAGTTGTCAGAGAAGGTAGCTTTCACAAGTTGAGCGATTGGTTTGATATGAGAGACAGAAAATGCCACAACCAAATTGAGGGCCAGTTTGAGATTTAGTAAGAAAAGATCTTCCCCAAGTTGAGAGTCGAACCAACTGAAACATTCAGATGCCCAAAAAGCCTAAGAAGAAAAGAGCCAAGTAAGTGACAGATGCCAAGAGAGACCAAGCAGCCCAAAATAAAAATCTCCATTCTAAAACTGAAACTGCATTGGCAATTAGCTTCACAAGAACCCAGGATCATTGAACAACAACACATGCACCAGAGTGGAGACAAAAAGGACCATAGCACAAGGCCAGAAACCTCACCAAAAAGATTCACTCCACTCAATTATATGTAGCCCAAAGATAACCCCTCACTAGGTGTTTCACTCGCTCACCACCACCACTTGAATCCAAGTCTACCGAGGATCCAAAAAGAAAACCTCATTATATTGATTCACTCCACTCAAAAGAATATAGCCCAAAGATAACCCCTCACAAGTTGTTTCACTCACTCACCACCCCCAACTGGAGCCAAAGCTGCGAACTCAAAAAAAAAAAAAAACTACAAGGAAACAACAGAGATAGCGAAGAAAAAAAAATCCATAAGTCAGTTAAAAAAGTCAATGGACATAACATTTGTCCCAGATGAACCAACCCTTGACAATATTTCTGTCAAAATCACACAATCTCACCAATGCTACTCTCCCACACCAGACCTCACCAGAACATAGAACAAAAGGCAACACCGAGAAAAAATGGCACACCACAGGGATACAAGTCCAGGTAACTAAAGACCCTACAAAGGTGATTCTCTCCAGACAAACAAGAGAAAAGGTGGTAGATTATGCAGTTCCAGTCACTAAACCCAACCCCAAGGACTACTGGGCATCTACTTGTGAGACAACGATTCCAGGCAGCATTTTGGGTTGAGGCACCAGTCCACAAAGGTGTAGGAATTTCCGGCTGCAGTAGCTGAGCACCAACTCCAAGTATTGATCTTAATCATATTTGTTACTTTATCAAAATCAAGTGAGGCATCCTTGAACACGATTTCGTTCATGTGCAACCAAAGGGACCAAATTGTAGAGAACTAGAGTAACCTCCAATGCTTTTTTGACAAACCATAGGGTGCAAGACCCACATGCTGAATGAAGTGATCTCTCAGGTCACCGGGGAGCACCACCTCTAGACCCAACCAATTGTAAATATTCATCCAAATGTAATGTGAGAATCAGCAAAACCTGAGTAAGTGCGCAGTGCTTTCTGGTTTGGAATTACAGAAAGGGCAAGCAAGGTTATTTCCAATACCCTACACATCTCGGATCGCCAAATTTGGCTTAGTAGGAATTCTATTTAAGACATCTTTCCAACAAAAGGCAGTGACCTTCAAAGGAGTTACTTTATCCCAAAAAGGCTTAAAGAACAACTTATCTAGAAAGCTGACATTGGTAGATATTGCTCTATAAGCAGAATTTACTGAGTACAATCCTGACTTGTCGTCGTTCCAAAACCAACCATCCTCCATATTGAAGGTCGCCGAACACGAAGAGATGACTGACATCAAAGAATTACATAGATCACTTTCCCAAACAAACAAGTTCCTTCGCCACACCAGATTCCAACACCAAAACTCCATCCCTCCACAGTCCCATATCTTGGACAGTTGCATCCTTTAGAGAAGACACCTGGTAGAGCCTTGCAAACCTGTTTCCTAGAGCCTCTGCACCCGCCCACTTTTCTTTCCATAATAAGATATCACTTCCACATCCTAACTTTCTACTTAAACCCGTGGATTGCCACCCATGTTTAGGTGATCCTGATCCCTCTAATCTATGTAGGTCCCTCCACCAAATTGACCCCCTCACTACCACTCCAGGATTGTCAAACAGATTTCCTTTCAATGATGTTGCACCGTATCTCACCTAGATAAGTCTCAACCAAATACCTTCCCTCTCGGATAACATTCGCCATTTTCATTTGCCTAGTAAAGCCAAATTGAAGTTTTGTAGGTTTTTAATTCCCAAACCCCCTTCCTCTTTAGATCTGCAAACCATGTCCCAATTCACCTAAGCCGCCCTCTTGCAACTCTTACTTCACCCCACAGAAAGTTTCTTTGGATTTTTGTTAAGGAGTTGATTACCTTCAGCGGAGCCTTATAGAATGACAAGAAGTATACCGGTAAGCAAGACAAAACTGCGTTAATCAATACAATGCGGCCACCAAAAGATAAGTTCTTGTTTCTCCACCCCAATAGTCTTTTTCTAACCGCTTGTACCACTGGTTCCAAAGTTGTTATCTTCCTCGGATCTCCCTCGACCTGGATGCCCACAAAATTGAAAGGTGTTCCCCCCATCCTACAATTGAGTAAGGTTGCTGCTTGTCTGACCAAAGCTTCATCCACCTTCAATCCCATCAAGTAGCTTTTGAAATAATTCACTCTTAACCCGGATGGCAATTCGAACATTCTCAGGATACTTTTAATAGCCAATGTGTTTGCTAATGATGCTTCCCCCACAATAACTGTATCATCCGCATATTAGATGTGGGAGACTGTAATGCTATTCTCCCCCTCAACTATTATGTATCCTTTGAATATTCCCTTGTCAACCGCACTGTTGAGTAACCAGCTTAGCCCCCCAGCCACAATCAGAAAAAGAAAAGGAGCCATGGGGCCTCCCTGTCTTAGGCCTTTCGACACCCTGAACTCTTCCGACGGGCTTCCATCAACCAGCACAAATACAGTAGAAGACCCTAGACATTCTTGGATCCAATTTCTCCAAGTCTCATTAAATCCCATTCTCCCAAACGTATAGTCTAGGAATTCCCAACTTACAAATCATACGCCTTCTCAAAATCCACCTTGAATATCATCCATTTCTAGCACCTTCTTGCGTGGTCACAAATCTCATTAATCACCATAACCCCATATCAAGAATATTTCTCCCCATAAAAAATGCCGATTGGTTCTCTGAGATGATGCAACTCATTACTTTGCTCAATCTCGACGCCAATAGCTTTGCCAAGATTTTGTAGATGCACTCCACAAGAGAGATTGGCCTATAATCATTCAACTTTGCAGGGGTTTCCTTCTTCGGGATAAGAGCAATGAAAGAAGCGTTACAGCCTCTTGCAAGTTTACCATTTCTGTGGAACTTGTCAACTAGCCTGCAAACATCAACTCTGAGCAGTGACCAAAATTTCTTAATAAACATGAAGTTGTACCCATCAGGTCCGGACTTTTATTATATTTATTACCACATTCCCAAACAGGTGCCTTTATCTCCGATTCTGAGAATTCAGAAGATAACATAGCATTTTGGGCAGCCGAAATGATTTTAAACTGTACCCCATCAAGAACCGGCCTTAACCAATGATCTCCATTGAACCTCCTCCTGAAATGAGAAGATGTTTCAGACTTAATGCGTCCCACATCTTATATCCAACCACCATTTATTCTTGAGGCCAAGGATACTGTTAACTTTCCTTCTTTTGTTCATTCTTGCATGGAAATAATGGGAATTAGAATCGCCATGCTTCAGCCAGTTGGATCTCGATCTCTGGTGAGATAACACATCTTTCAACTTCCAACATTTCCAAAAGGAGTCTATAGCTTCCCTCCTCATCTGAGAGAGCTCCGGATTCAGCCTTCTCGTCCCATTTTTTAATTTCCAGACCAGCTTTTCCAATGTTGTCATCTAGATACGAAGAATTGTTGCATGTAGCAGTTTAATGTAGTGCCCTGAATCTGGCATGAGTATTTCACAACAATTCTTTCATTTCATGTTTCATTGTTATATTATATCATTATGTGTTATGGTTTTTTTTATTTATAATTTTTTGGATTGATTTAATGGTTGTTGGATTAATTTTGAATTGTTTGGCAATTGATGAAATGGTTTAAACTGGGAAGGGGAATATAACTGTTACGGGTTGATGAGCCGCTGCATATATGAGGTTTAGTTTAACCCAATTCTTATTGAAACTTCTAGAGGAAATTTATCATGCTGATCATGCCTATGCTTTTGTATAACTCACTTGGCTTAGAATAAAGCAAAGTTATCTTCCTGTATTCATTGTCTAAAGTCATGTAACAGCTATGTAGATCTCTGTGAAGGACATTTTCTAGCTATAAAGTATAAACACATGCAAATGCAAACACTAATACGGGCTGTACTTGACTAGCTTCTTCCCAGTTTTGTTTTTTTCATTTGAATCTCTGTTGAAAATGGCCATGTGGCATAGATTTTAATTACTAAGGCATTACTGATGAAATGGGCAGTATGCATCTTTTGATATTTGATATAGGTGTTTGTCCATTCTATGGATCTATACCAAGGTGCAAGTTGCTATGGTGATATTAAAAAGGAGTTTGTGTGATTTTTTTGTTCTTTCATTCTTTATTTTGAACGGGTGCTGAAATTGTCTAAGTTGTTTGTGAGATTTTTTTGAATTTATACTTTAATTCTTTTCTCATATAAGGTTATTGAAAAAAAGCCTACTCAAGACTACAATATAATTTTTTTTTTCTTTAACCTGGCTGTAAAGCAAATCGATCTTTGTTTTCATAACCAACCAAAATGGTTTCTTCTTCTTAATCAGATAGCTAGAGGATTGTTTAATTAAAAACATCTATGAGTGTATCCCTCAAGGGTTAATAAAAAGTTTTGTCTATTTATTTTCTTTTCCAAAGACAAACAAATGGTCTAAAGTTTAATCAAAAGACAGAATTGGCCATGTCTCTGTCATATACATGGAATTTTGTACTAGATGACAACCATTTGTTCAAGATGGTCTTCTGAAATTGTAACTAGGCACATATGTTTCAAATGATATTTTGATAATTAAAATGTATTTTACTTTTGGTGAGTTAAGTTTCATTAGTTCAAGAAACGAATGAGTGCACTTTTCGTTATGGCATATGCATCTCTTAACTCTTTCTTTTCCCTTCCTTCTCTCTACTCTAATTAAAGAACTTGAGAGTACAATACTTGTATGATAAAAATGTAACCTATTGCTTTAATTGCAAAATTTGGGTGAAAAAGAGACACGAAGCATCCCATAAGTTTTTCAAATTGAGCATCTTATTCAATTACTCTCATGTATACTATATCTTATTCAATTGTAACCCTAGTTACACTAATAAGAAACTAACAATTTTGGATTCTCTCAGTACCTCCATCAATCAACCCTCTCTGTTGTTCAAGCTGCTTGACTTCACTCTGGTACATCTTACCACTCGCTAATCCCCTGTGTTTTATTTAATCCTTTAATTGTAGCATAAGACATGTTTATTTTTATCGGTATAGCCATGCATTAACCTTAGTTTTCTGTTCAAACCCAAAATAATTATGGTAGATCGTGAAAATATGGATCGGAAGTGGATGTCTGCCAATGGTTTGTAATCTGCATGCTTTATACATTATGTGTTGCTTTGTAAATTCTATTCTACTAAATTCTGCATTGTTCTAGTTATTTTGTTATTGTTGTTGGTTTTATTACAAGTTATAAACTGCTTGTGGTTATAAGATTTCGTTACTACTTTTGCTCTTCTTTTACAAATTCTGATGCTACTATTCTTGTTATTAGAAACTGGTTACTATTTCTGCTTGCTACATATATGAGGTTTGATTAGAGAAAAAATTCCTCACGTGGTGTAGTACTTGGTTAAAAAAACGAAGCCATAGCTTAATTTATTTGTGTTGAATATCAAGTTTTAAGGTTGGAGTTTTCCAGTTGCTGATGCTTACTTGTTGATCCTTACTTTTACTATCAAACCTTCAAATTTGATGTGTGTTTGTTAGATGTATGTTTGCTCTCTCTCTCATGCTCATGTTTCCTGCTTGATAATTGTTCACCATTTCTGCCATGATAGTTGTCACTGTCTTATTATATATGTAAGAATGTTTCATTTTCATCTCTAAAGAACAAAGGAAAAAAAATCGTAAATTGTATTCTCATGTTCAAATTGATATCTATAGTGCCCCCGCCAATCGAACTACACTGATTGTGGCTACTACGTTCTCAAGTTTATGAAAGATATCGTCGTTCAGAACCAAATGCAAATCCTAATGATGGTATTTATTTTTAATTCTAGTTTATATAATTTAATTACTCTTACATTTGATCATTCAAACGTACTTTAATTCTAACATGATTTAATTTTCATTTTGCAGTACTTTCCTGGATGTAAATGCGTCACATACTCTAATGATCAACTTACTCAACTTAAGGAAGAGTGGTATCGATATGTTGTTATGAATTTTATCAACAACTAAAGGGTACAACATACTCTGATATTATGCTAGCTAGTATCTCTCCTATAGAATATTAGACTTGTGTGTATGTGCAAGTGATATGTGTATGCATCTTATGCAGACAGGCAACAAGGATTTTGTGCCATCAGGCAGAAGATGGAAGCCACATGTAGAAATTGTTTAGAATTACTAGTGTGTTGGTTAACTTAATATTTGTTAGTAGTGCGTGCATCTATCGGTTAGCTATAGTTATTGTCTAGTGTAGGTTATCTACTTTTTGGTATATCGACTTAAATATTAGAATTGGTTATGTGTACGCTTTTCTGTGGATTGTGTAAGTATATTAGTTAATTTGCTTATATGGTTTTGACGTTTGGTTTATATATACTTACCAATACCAATTTTTATGTAACCTTTTGTATGTAAATGTATAGTTTTGTTGAGTTTTGTTGAGTGCAATGGGATGGATAAACTGTTTAATGTATTGGTCTTGCTGAGTGCAGAAGGGAAATATAGAAAAACAATGTGAATAATTAAAAAAAAGGGAATAGACAACACTTCTTTAAAAAAGTGTTGTCTAAAGTGATGAATAGACAACGTTTCTCTGAGAAAGCGCTATCTATTCCACAGGCAATAGATAGCGCTTTCTTGAAAAAATGTTATCCATTCCTTACTTTGGATAGTGCTTCCTTAAAGAAGCGCTGTCTATTCCCAACTTTCAATAGCGCTTTAGAAGGGCTATCTTTTCTTCCACCTTCAGTAGCGGGTGAATAAATAGCGCTACTAAAGGCAAAAAAAAAAAAACACTATTAAAACCCTTTTCTGTAATAGTGTTCGTTAAGTCTTCATTTAATTTTCTAGCTTGTATTTACTTCAATTGGTGTCTTATTTCATCATAAGGAACAATTTGGGTGAAACATTGATAGGCTCCTAGCAAGTGTACTTGGATCGAAGCAAGTAATAATAAAATGGTGATAAACCGAGTATCGAACTCAGGGATTGGGAAATCAAGTACAACTTCACAAATTAAACAACTATTTTAGACTGAGAAATAGGTGTGAATAGATTTCAAGAAAATAAAATAAACAATAGAATAAAATCAAATATTTTTGGGATTTTAAAATATCAAAAGGGATTCCCAGGAATTGGGTTACCAATAAGACTGTTCATGTTACTAAATTGACTACCCCTCTTGTTAATTATCGAAATTTGCTTTGAAGGCGAATTTATCCTAAATAAGTTAATGTTCCCTCCCGGGATACAAAAATCGTGCCCAATGAAACCAACCCATACTCTCGTGGTAATTGAATTTAAATTGAACCCTTTAAGCTTTGTGACAATTCATGAACCCTCGAAGGACCGCTTCTAACTCTCATGATTTAAGTCCTAAGTTCAATCCCTATAGATCCAATACCTAAGTTCACCACTAAGTTCCTCCTTAGAGTATCTATGACATGCAAATAAGTGCGCACCAGATTCACAAGTAATTCATGCAATAGGAATCAAATCGAAAGCAAATTGAAATTAACAAAAAGTAAAACGTCAATTCGTAACATAAAACAAATCTTGGGCATAGCCCCAATCCTAAAAACAAAAAGACTACTCAAGCATTGCCATGGTCCTGGCAAGCTTGATTAACAAAAGTATAAAAGAAAACCTAAGAGAGAAGAAGAAATTGGAGAAGAAGAGAAATCCTAGTTTTTGCCTAAGGTTGCCCCTGTCCCTATTTTCGAGCCTAATTGCTCTATTTATAGAGTAGGGTAACTTGAATCCCAAGCAATTACAAAATCAGATCAAATCAGCTTTTAAAATTCCATATTGCACGTCACGACCGTGATGGCTGTCACGGTCAGGCCGTGACAGATTCTGTCTTGGAAAACTTGGCATTGTTTGGCCTGTCACGGCCTGGCCGTGACAGGTTCTGACTTTGTGTTCTTCTTTCTTTTTCAGCCCTGCTCGATCATGGCCGTGATGCCTATCACGGCCAGGCAGTGATGGGCTCTGTTTGGCTCATTTTTCTTGTATTTCAAGCTCTGCCTTCATGCAAACTCCAACATAATTGGTCCTGAGCATTTTAATCTTCATATTTAATTGCCAAATCAATATCTCCAAATTAATTGCCAAATCTTATCATATCCTTTGTTGTTGTGATCGGCAATTATTATCCAAATCCAATTTGATTTGGATCCAATCTTTTATCTCAATGCCAATTGAATTATCTTTAAATCATAATAATTCAAATCCAAATTGATTTGGATTCAAATCCATCATGTGGGCCCTTGCAATTTACTTGGCAATCTTCAATTTAATTTCAATCCTTCTTCTTTGTCCTTTCCTAAAAATAAAAATAAGAAAATCTTGAGAAAATCAATTAAATTCTAATTAAAATCAATTAAATGCACACATTGACTAAAAATAACTAAAATAGGAAAACAAAGTCTAATTTGGGCTAAATCAAGAATTCAACAAAATTTAATTGATGAAATCCGTTCGAAAATAATAGATAAAACATGACAAGACAGTGGATTATCAAACACCCTTGTTCCTGTCTTAACGTCTGTTCTGTTTAGGGGAGCACGGTCGTGCTTCCCTCAGCACGGGCGTGCTGACAATTAAGTTGAGCACGTGCGTCCTGTCTATTAAGCACGGCCGTGCTTACTGGTGCATGGTCGTACTGTTCTGGGCAGAAGGGTTGGAAACCCTTGCCAAGCTTCCTAGGGCATTCATAGATCAATCCTATTGGCTTTTAACTACACCATCAAGTATTAATTTTGTTACTATTTTTAATCTCCACGTCTTATAATTATATTGGAATTGATCCTTTAATTCTTGTTTCATTATTAACATCCCTAAAGCACTCATGAATCAAACCTAGGGTATTGACTATACCATTAAGCATCAATCTCACTTCTCTTTACTATGATTCATGCCTTATGAACATTGGGAAATATCCCTTAACTCTTATAACCCCACTGACATTTTTTTACATTTAATTAGTGTGTTAACATCAATAACGTTAACGCCCATTTCACAAAATTAACATAACAACCAAGGCATCCATTCATGGCATCATCATCATTATCAACAACGATACAATAATTAAAGCATGCCAATCATATCAAAATCATAACATACAGATAGCATACCACATCAAATAAGCAGTTAGCATACAACAGGGTCATGTGTTAACCCTTCATATTACGTTACCATATTGCCTACATGTTATACTAATCCCTTCTCCCCATACCTGGTATGAAGATTTAACTACGATATGCTTGAGTGAATCTTATACGTGGCTCCCTCGAACGACTCGACGAGTTCTCCAAGCCTTGGTGAAAATGTTAAAAGGGAAACCATTAATCCCCAATTCAAGAAAACAAAAGGGAGATTAATATAAGAGATGACAAGGTGCACGGATTCTACCTGGTTTAGAGATCCAAACAACAAACACAATGAACACATGTTCACAGTGGTATTCCCCAATTGAAGAACGGTGGAAAACGGTGAACGAAATGATCCCTGCAAGAGTTCTTAGAGAAAACTGATGGGAACTCAAAGAGAAGAGTGAGAGGCAATTTCTGAGTATTAAAGTCGTGTAACCTAGGGTTTAGGGCGTGATTTAGAGGTTTAAAACGAATCAGGTTTAAAACAAATAAAAAATGTCGGGCAGGCCCAAAAAAGCCCACAACCCGCATAGGGCTGGGCTTGGACACCTATTTTATAACTCAGTTGATTCTGGGCCTTTTTGACTCGGCCCTATAAAACCCGAATCCGCACCTGGCTAGCCCATGAGGACCTTTTTGACCCGACCCTATAAAACCCTAAGGGTGCGTTTGATTTGCAAAAATGTAGGGGACCGGACAGCACAAAATTTTTTGTCCCTTGTTTGATTTGAAAAGTGGTCAGAGGACATGACAAAAAAGGGGGTGTGGGGCAGAACAATTATCCTTACATCTTTCTCTCAAAAAAACAAAATTATTCTTACATCTATCTCCCCCTCCCTCTCTCTCTCCATCTCCCTTCCTCCCCCCTCTTCTCCCCCTCCCCCTCCCTCTCTCTCGAATTTTTTCAAAGATGTAAACGTTATATATATATATATATATTTCGATAGAACATTAACGTTATACAACACATATTAATAATATATATAATTATTATGGTAGTAATAATATATTATGATATATACTATATATTATAAAATATATTATATATTGCCTAATACTTACATATATTAATAAAATTATATTACATATTAATATAATAATATATATTACAAAGGGTATCATAGTAAAATTAATATTATTCTATTTATGTTGTCCATTATCTATCAAACGATATACAAGACAAAATGTTGTTCTGTGACTAAAAGGGTTATACCGTGCTGTCCTGCTCGTCTTGTGCTGTCGTGTGTATTAATGCGTATCAAACGCACCCTTAGGCTTTTAAACGATACCAATCCGGACCGGGTTTTGCACATCGACCCTAACGCAAAGTCATGTTTGGGAAGATGGAGTGAGATGGTTAGTAATGGAGTGAAGTGGTTAAAAAACATTAATCCGTTGTTTGGAAGTTCATTCATTAATGAAGTGGGATGATTTATGACGGTAAGCCAAATCATCCCATTCAAACCCCCATTTTTTATATCCTCCAAATTAGGGGGTTTGAAATTTCCCCCTTAAACTCCCAAACAAATCACTCCATTACCATCCCCTCAAAACTCCAAACATAGCCTAATAGACTAATACGTTGCCCCCGCCATAACCAAAGCCGAAAAACAAACAGGGCACAGTTAGCAGCTTCTGCTTCGTCCTCCAAATTCTCTTCTTAGTTCTTCTCAAGTTACTTCCCTCAATCCTTCTTCACCAAACATAAAAAGTTAGTTCCTCGAACCCTGTTTTTTAGTTCTTCGGGAAACAACAAATAATCCTTCTCAACTCTATGTTTAATTATTTCCTTCAATTGAAAGAAAAAAATAATAAGTTAGTTCTTCGAATCCTTTTCTAGGTCTCCTGCCCACGGGTCCGCCGTCGCTCATTCACCGCCCCATCCACCGGTCGCTCGCCACCTCAGCCGTCGGTCCTCCGCTGTCCCCAGCCCAGGTACGATTCATCTCTTTCTCCTTCGATTTTCAGCTTTTGATTCCTAACATTGATTTTCAGCTTTGGAATCGTATCACAATAGTGGTAGCTTATAGTTGATTTTTTTTTTGTAAATTTTCGATTTATAGTACTTAGTGGTTCATGTTGTGTATAAACTGGTGTTTGTTATTGGTTCACTGATTTGTGAGAAAATTCGAGTTCATTCTTCCCATATGAAATAGAACTCCGTTATCTTAGTGTTTTTTTTTAAGACAACACAAAATTTTGGTGCTTTGCTTTGTTAGGGTTTCACAGCAAAGAGAATTTCACAACAAAAAGCTTAATTACAAAATCTGAAAGAGAAAACTAGAAGCATGGATTTGGAAGAGGATCAGGAGTATGATCAGCAAATGATGGAGGAGGAAGACGATGAGGATGAGATCACTCAGGAGGATGCGTGGGCTGTCATCTCTGCCTATTTCGAAGAGAAGGGCCTGGTTCGCCAGCAGCTAGATTCGTTCGATGAGTTCATTCAGAATACCATGCAGGAAATAGTTGATGAGTCTGCTGACATTGAAATCCGACCAGAGTCCCAGCATAATCCTGGTCACCAGCCCGATTTTGCTGAGGTGTGTATAAGTAGTAATTAAGGACTGTATTAGCTTCTTGTTTGCACTTTGTAGTTAGTTGTTGTGCTGGTTTAGTAATGATAATTGGGTCTGTTGGTAGACTATCTACAAGATCAGCTTTGGCCAGATTTACTTGAGTAAGCCCATGATGACCGAGTCTGATGGAGAAACCGCAACCTTATTTCCCAAGGCAGCTAGGTTAAGGAATCTTACTTACTCAGCTCCTTTGTATGTCGATGTCACTAAGAGGGTCATCAAGAAAGGGCATGATGGTGAAGAGGTCACCGAGACCCAAGATTTCACCAAAGTTTTCATTGGCAAGGTCTGTGTGCCTCAGTTAGATATTCTACTTCTACATGAATTTTGGGATTCACTGCTTAACCACTACTGAATTCTGTGTTGCATTTTTATTAGGTTCCTATCATGCTTCGCTCTAGTTATTGCACACTTTACCAGAACTCGGAGAAGGATTTGACTGAGCTCGGAGAGTGTCCATATGATCAAGGTGGATATTTCATAATTAATGGGAGTGAAAAGGTTCTGATTGCTCAGGAAAAGATGAGCACCAATCATGTCTATGTGTTCAAGAAGAGACAGCCTAATAAGTATGCTTATGTGGCTGAAGTTCGCTCCATGGCAGAGTCCCAGAACAGACCGCCCAGTACCATGTTTGTGCGCATGCTCTCTCGAACTAGTTCCAAAGGGGTAATGCAAATTGTTGCAATTGTTTTTTACACATTCAGGACAGCAAATCACATTTTGGCTCATGGTTAGATAGATGTCTAAGCAATGTTGCCTTTTTACTCCTTCAGGGTTCTTCAGGACAATATATACGTGCTACTCTTCCATACATTCGAACTGAAATTCCTATCATCATTGTGTTTCGAGCATTGGGGTTTGTTGCTGACAAAGACATACTCGAACATATATGCTACGACTTCTCAGACACTCAAATGATGGAGTTACTTCGTCCATCCTTGGAAGAAGCATTTGTGATTCAAAATCAACAGGTGGGTTCTGTTGTTGTTGTATATATTATTTGCTTACCGCCATGGTGATCCTTGCTTAGCTAGAATTTGTAGTAATTTCGAGTGAGATCATTGACCATCCCAGACCATCTTATTCTCCGACCCATTTCCCTGTTCGGAGATTGGAATAGTCTGTTTTTTTCTGTATTGCATATTCTTTGTAACCTAGCTTAATGAAGTTTTCTGTCTGCATATTTCGAATTAAGTTATTTCTTATCTTATAATGTAATATACTCTATCTTGCTGCATTCCTCTTCCATATGGTATTATCTGATTTTGCTGTTGAATGTTCATTACTTTTTAATCTGAGATGATGCAAGACTGCTATTATTAGTGAAATATTTTATTATCCGATACATGGTTTTCTTGACCTCTTGACCTTCTGTGTATTTGGTATTTGGGTTTATTTTAATTTATTATATGTTCATCTCCTCTGCAGGTTGCACTTGACTATATTGGGAAAAGAGGAGCAACTGTAGGTGTAACCAAGGAAAAGAGAATTAAGTAAGTTTGATTTTTATAAAGCCAGAGGTTGACTTGTGTGCACGCTTTATGGTTACACTTGTGTCATAATCTGCAGGTATGCTAAGGAGATCCTTCAAAAGGAGATGCTTCCTCATGTTGGTGTTGGAGAATATTGTGAGACAAAGAAAGCATACTATTTTGGGTAAGTTTGTTACTTGTCAGATCGACTTTTCATTTTGATGAATTTGTAAGAATTTACGTTTGTCATTGTCTTACAGATATATCATTCACCGGCTACTTCTATGTGCACTTGGGCGGAGGGCTGAAGATGATAGGGATCACTATGGCAACAAGAGACTGGACCTGGCAGGCCCTTTACTTGGCGGTCTCTTTAGAATGGTTTGTTTTTCAAGTAATTGATGTTGCCTAAGTTTACTTGTCTTGTTATATTGTAATTTTATGTTTCTCAATTCCTGGTTACTATAACTTGTGATGCAGCTATTCAGAAAGCTAACTAGAGATGTCAGGGCTTATGTACAGAAGGTTTGTTCTAGCTTTAATGTACATCTGTTGCAATATTCATTTTGCATTTGCCAATGCCCTTCTTTTGCATGAATGGTGCAGTGTGTTGATAATGGGAAAGATGTTAACCTGCAATTTGCTATAAAAGCCAAAACCATCACAAGTGGACTTAAATACTCACTTGCTACTGGTAATTGGGGGCAAGCAAATGCTGCGGGTACACGAGCTGGCGTGTCACAGGTTTGAATATGAATTATTGCATTATTTTATGATTCAAGAGTCTTGCTGTGTCTTTGATAAAGAAATAACATTTTTTGTTCTTCTGCTCTAGGTGTTAAATCGTTTAACTTATGCATCTACATTGTCTCATCTGCGAAGACTTAATTCTCCGATAGGGCGTGAAGGTAATTATTTGGGAATCCAAGAATGATCTAGCCTTCAATTTTCCCCTCCCCCATTGAGCACTACATACATAAAATAACGCCATTAATGCAATATGGTAATATGCTCTCAGTTATTTCTGTGTCTAAGTTGTCATTTTTATTGTTTTCTCAATCCTTTTTTATTTCAGGGAAGTTGGCGAAACCAAGACAGCTGCATAATTCACAGTGGGGAATGATGTGTCCAGCAGAAACACCTGAAGGACAAGTGAGTATTTTGCATTCCAATTTTACTCCTACATGACCACTTGTTATGAGGAACTCATCTTTGTCTGTGGTATTCATGGGTGTGATTGGGCTATTGTATAGGCCTGTGGATTGGTGAAGAATCTGGCATTGATGGTTTACATAACAGTTGGTTCAGCAGCATATCCTATTCTGGAGTTTTTGGAAGAATGGGGCACGGAGAATTTTGAGGTGCTTATGGTTTTCCTGCATAAAGAATTTGTTTCTTTGTGTATGGCCTCTGTTCAAATTTGTTTGTTTTCCCTCCTTGTAGGAAATTTCTCCTGCAGTTATTCCTCAAGCTACAAAAATTTTTGTAAATGGTTGCTGGGTGGGTATCCACCGTGATCCTGATATGTTGGTGAGAACATTGAGAAAGCTGAGGCGTCGGGTAACTATCATTTTCTAATTTTGTTTGACAGCCTAAAAGTTTGAATGAAACTGTTTGCACCACACCCCCCCCCCCCCCCCCCCCAAATGTCATAAAATACCATGTAATCATTGGAAGCTGATGTTGCAATTTTTACTTGTTTGTTTGCCATCCTTTCTAGCAGGATGAATGATATTTGGTATTTATCAGTACAACTTTTTAGGTGAGATATTTGATATTTGAAGTTGGAGATAATTCTTGCATGGATGATGGGTGAACTATTTTCACAGATAAGATAAAATGATAATGAGAACTGAATAGATCTTTGAACCAAAAGTTAGAAGTGTTAATATCCTTTTTGTTTTTCTTTTTGGTCCAACATTTTTGTACCAAGAAGGCAAGATTTGGTTGCTTATTTTGAAATCCAACACTTATGTTTGTAAGAGTATGCGTTTTATTAATTTAATAGAGGAGGCCATACCATGGTCAGTTTTTCAAATTGTTGCTTTAGATCGCCTTCTTTATTGACCCATCTAAATGATAGCATTTATTTATTTGTTTTATATTTGGATTTGATTGATTAAATTGTTTAGACGTTACAGAATATGTTTTATTTGTGGTGCTGATAACTCTTCATGTGGTGCAGGTTGATGTTAATACTGAAGTTGGGGTTGTCAGAGATATCCGTCTTAAAGAATTGCGCATATATACAGATTATGGTCGCTGCAGTCGTCCTTTATTCATTGTTGATAAGCAAAGGCTTCTTATAAAGAAGAAGGATATTCATGCTTTGCAACAGAGGGTGAGCCAGTAGAAGCTGCTGCTGCAGCGTATCTTGGGAGCTGATATAGTTTCTGTAATTACTGAACTTGTTATTCAATATTTTTTTCAGGAATCCCCAGAAGAGGGTGGATGGCATGATCTTGTGTCCAAGGGCTTTATAGAATATATTGACACAGAAGAAGAAGAAACTACTATGATTTCCATGACAATAAATGTTAGTATGATGATTCTGGTTTGAAAAGTGTCTACCCATTATATATAAGTTCATTAGTGCAAATTATGATAGTATCTAGCAATAAGGAAAGTGATTGTTGAAAAAATGTTACAGGATCTTGTACAAGCGAGGCTAAATCCAGAGGATGCTTATTCTGATACCTACACTCATTGTGAAATCCACCCATCACTGATTTTGGGTGTATGTGCTTCTATTATACCATTTCCTGACCACAATCAGGTAAATATGGTATTTTCTGTGTACTCAGTTTGATTAATACATGTTGTTCATTTCACTTACCTTT
Source organism: Sophora flavescens (assembly GCA_030762895.1). Lineage (NCBI taxonomy): Eukaryota > Viridiplantae > Streptophyta > Magnoliopsida > Fabales > Fabaceae > Sophora > Sophora flavescens. The sequence goes on from CM061069.1 coordinate 25,380,479, forward strand.
GACTGGTGCAATCAGTCCCCCCGTAACACATATCAGTCTGCAATGGGAAAACAAGCAATGGGAATATATGTCACCAACTACCAGTTCCGAATGGTACTTTTTACATGTTTTTATCATTAACGTGTGCCTGGTCTTCCGTTTTGTATATTATACATGATACTGACTGCTATTAAATGATGGTTTTCCTCTATTACTTAGGATACCTTGGCCTATGTACTTTATTATCCTCAAAAGCCACTGGTCACTACAAGAGCCATGGAGCATCTCCATTTTCGGCAACTCCCAGCTGGAATTGTAAATTCTTGCCTAATTTATTCATATCATTTTGCATTCTTTTTATAGTTAAGTCTCCTAATATGTTTCCCTGTTGTTTCTTAGAATGCCATTGTGGCCATTGCCTGTTATTCTGGTTATAATCAAGAAGATTCTGTCATCATGAACCAATCGTCTATTGACCGTGGATTCTTTCGGTCTCTATTTTTCCGTTCATATAGGTGCGTGTGCTGCCCAAATTTTAATTATAATTAGAAATTCACTCTTTTTAATTGGTGTGCTTGTCACTTTTAACTTTTTATGATATGTTGCATTGTTAACTGCTACAGAGATGAAGAGAAGAAGATGGGAACACTTGTCAAAGAAGATTTCGGTCGTCCAGATAGAGCTAACACCATGGTGGGAATTTTGGCTTTGTTAGTGCATGTTTGTTCTTACTTTGCAGTTTTGTTCCACCAAAAAAGAATATCGGTTTTTGCTATTTGTGGGACATTTAACCCAAGGTCCATTTTGCAGGGTATGAGGCATGGTTCTTATGATAAGCTGGATGATGATGGTCTTGCACCACCAGTAAGTATATTTGGATTTATGCTTTGACAACATCCTTATCTGCCTGTCCGAAAATGAAATTTCTATAAACTAAAATAATCCATTACCATGTAATAGGGTACAAGAGTATCTGGTGAGGATGTTATCATCGGAAAGACCACTCCAATATCTCAGGAAGAGGCACAGGGACAAGCTTTACGTTACACAAGACGTGATCACAGCATAAGCTTACGCCATAGTGAAACTGGAATTGTTGATCAAGTAAGTTTATCATAATTGTTTACTTTCATGTGTTACTAATTGAGTTTGAGCCTATGTCATGAAAGCTTAATGAGTGCAGGGTTTTAATTGTAAAATAAGGAGTTGCTTAACTAAAATAAAATGTCTACATCTGAATTCAGAGCATATTAATATACCAAAATCCTGAATATCTTAGTGTTGCTTTTTTATTTTTTTATTGATGGATTTGTATGTTACCTATTTTCTAGGTTCTGCTGACAACAAATGCTGATGGGTTGAGATTTGTGAAAGTAAGGGTGAGATCTGTCCGGATACCACAGATTGGTGACAAATTTAGTAGTAGACATGGTCAGAAGGGGACAGTTGGTATGACATATACTCAAGAAGACATGCCCTGGACTGTGGAAGGCACCACGCCTGATATTATTGTCAATCCACATGCTATTCCTTCTCGAATGACAATTGGTCAGCTTATTGAGTGTATCATGGGGAAAGTAGCAGCTCACATGGGAAAAGAAGGAGATGCGACTCCTTTTACAGATGTTACTGTGAGTAGCATTCTCTCATCCAGTTTTCTTTCTTGTAACAAAGTAATCCCAAATTAAAAGCCCTAACGATAAAATAAAATCCCTAATTATATAATAAATTAAATAACCCAATCTATGTCAAACAAGCTTTCTCAAAGTCTAGCTTAAAGATGTGACCCTGTATTCTGTGGGATCTAATATCATCCACCAGGAATGCTACTCACAGGAACAAGATAGATAAAGTAGAGGTCTGGCAAAATTCAATTTTACCATTATGAAAGAACAGCAAACACCCTAAGGTGGTCAACAATTTTGAAAGAAACTAAAACTTAAGTCATCAGGACCAGGCACTTTGTCTTTCCCCAACTAAAACTTAAGCCCTACGAATTTCCTCCTCAAAAAAGCCTTTCCAATCAACAGGTCTTATCCCGAGTTGTGGGACACAATTAAATAGTTGTCAGAAATTGGAGCTGCTTATATAAATAAAACTAATTCTAGCTGCTCCTATTGGATCTTGTTATTACCCATCCAGTTACTCCGGAAGAACTGATTGACTAATGACTATCTGCTCTAGCTATATATATATATATATATATATATATATATATCATGGAGGAGCTGTCATGAACTTAAAAAATCTCTGCCCAGAACTAAGCAATATGCTATTCAATATTTAACTATGAACATATTCTTGTAGTTTATCTGAGACCAAAGGGCAAGTGTATGTTGTGGTGGATAACTATATCTCTTTAATAAAAGTTTAGTTACAATAATTCATCTACTTTACCTGTCAGAAAATATCATGGTGCAATTTTCGTTGTGGGGTTATATCTCAATATATCTTAAAAGTGATTGGTTTTTCTGGTTGAGTTTACAATTCTCAATTTTTTTATTATTAATGTAATCCAGGTGGATAATATCAGCAAAGCTCTCCACAAATGTGGATATCAAATGCGTGGTTTTGAGACCATGTACAATGGTCATACAGGGAGGCGTCTCAGTGCCATGATTTTCCTTGGCCCTACCTATTACCAGAGACTGAAGCATATGGTTGATGACAAGATCCATTCACGTGGAAGAGGTCCTGTGCAGATCCTCACCAGGCAACCTGCTGAGGGACGCTCACGTGATGGAGGTCTTCGATTTGGAGAGATGGAACGAGACTGCATGATAGCCCATGGAGCTGCTCATTTCCTTAAGGAGAGATTATTTGATCAAAGTGATGCATATAGGGTCCATGTGTGTGAGCGTTGCGGGTTGATAGCTATTGCAAATCTCAAAAAGAATTCTTTTGAATGCAGGGGGTGCAAGAATAAAACTGACATTGTTCAGGTGAATGATCTTTTATCTTCTCTGGTAGTATAGTCCGCAAGTCCAAGGTTTTCCCTGTGCTTTTCTTAACGTCATGTTTTGGCTTTTGATTGTCTATGCAGGTTTACATTCCATATGCTTGTAAGCTTCTCTTCCAAGAGCTTATGGCTATGGCTATTGCTCCAAGAATGCTAACAAAGGAGGTCAAAGCTATAAAAAACCAAAAGAAGAAAGGAGCTTGATTTATATACTTGTTTGAGTAAATTCCCTCTCAGGGATATAGAACATGCACGGTATCCAAAGATGTATGAAGTTGATTTTTATATCCTTTCAAGTGTTTGGAAGGCACAAAAGGAGTACTTTGGTTGGTACTCCTTTCAAGTGTTTGGAAGTCACAAAGGGGTTGGTGCAGGCCTGCTGTGCATTGGCTTTTAGTTTTTCTCTATTCAAGGGTGATCGTCTCCTAGCAACTAACATTTTATAGAGCATTGTATACATAATTCAAGTTGTTTCTGAATCACGAAACCCGAGAGCAAGAGCCTGTTTCTTATTTACTAATCAGAGATAGTTTGGCGGAAGTTTCTGACACGCCATTTTAATGTGCACAATCAAAAAGTTAAGCAATCAATGCAAATATCTTTTTTTTTTTGTAACAGAGACTGACTGGCTTCTGGTAGATAGTGTTTCCAAATGATTATATGCAGTTTGAATTTGTTTCATTGAAGTTTGTAGTACTCCACATAAACGGAGACACTAGTAATTTCATCAATTGTATCTAATATGCTCAGTGAAATGGTTGTACAATTTAATGGAGTTGGATAATTTGAGTTTTGAAAGTAACGTAGGTGCACATTACTCATTTACTCCTGACTCTAATGCGCTTTTGTTCAACAGTAGGTAGTTTTCCATACCCGGTATCCTTGCTAATTCAAACCGGCTCTAATAGCCCAGATTTCAGATGGAGTGTTTTTGGAGATGAAAATCCTAAAAGCCAATAGATTTTAGTTAATTATACGTAAATCTAGCCTCAAAAAGTTTGTTTAGTAATATTTTTTATATGGAGTTGACCATATTTTTTTCAATACAAAAAAGTTTAACGTGAGAGAAAGTTCTCTCCATTTTAAAGTCATGACAGATAGGAGGGATGAATTTCATGCTTAAATTTAGAAAACGACTCAACAAATCTTGCATTCATTTGAAAACGTGAATTTTGGGGATTATCATTTTTAAGAGGGGGAGTGCTCCTAAACCCATTAGGACTCCTGGGTTTTGAAACCCATGCCTCACGGACCAATCAATGATTGACAAGTAGATTTTAGAGATATATTCTCTTCTTTATTATTTTGGCATGTAAGTTTTCAATATTGCAATCAAGTCCCTATTAATTATTTTTACAGGTTTATTAATTTCACTATACCAAACTATTGCCCTTTATCTAAGAAATTTGTGGAGATGGTGGCATTCTGATTACATGCGAGGTGGGTAAGTAAATTAATATTTGAGGTTGGAACCCTCGTGAAAGGAATAAAAATTTGGAGAAAACTTTTATGCTTGGTGGAGGCACCTTTACCCATACCACCTATGTGTCGCCATATAACACAAATTACCATAGAGAAATATCAAATATGTAGGCTCCAACTTGTTACTGTCTACCAATGCTTGGTCCCTACCATGTGTAGGACTCTTATCCCTATCTCATTGCCTTTTATATATACCACAGGAGTTTCATCACATCACCCTTGTTTATGCCCCTTTAAACTTGCAAAAGGGGCTTTAGTGAAACTCATAATAGGTGAAGTACATTTATCACCTTTTGTATATTGTTCTTTCCTTCGATAAAACAGATAGGTCTTATTAAATAGAGAAAAGAAAAAGAAAATATTACGAATATTATATAATATCATGAGAACTTTTAATTCCATGATTGAATCAGTGAAATTCACTTTCTAAGAATATTATTGAAGGGTGCCTATCAAACTAATAATGTATAAAAGAATAAAAAATGTACTGTTTTTTTGTGAACATAAAAAAATGTACTTTAGATAACTTAATTACAAAATCTTCCACTCTCTCTCTAATGCAATGCAGATCCGCCTAAGACAAGTCCCAGCACTCAATGGATAACCTGAAACTACAGACACGCAAAACAAAGAAAATTAGAAATCAAATAATAATGCTTGAACTATGAGATTAACAAAATAATAATAGCAGAAGCAGAAAGTTAATACCAAGGGTAACTAATAAACAACCATGCAATTGATAGCTTCTAGCAATTACGCAAAGCATTTATGCTAGCTCACATCAGGGAAGAGCTTTTTTTAACTACAATATTCTTATAAAAGATCTCTCTATTTTATTTTACCATTGATGACACATCTCAAATCACAAGATGATGAAAAGATGAAAACATTTCAGATATGATTATTTGGAAATATTTTCCCTATTAAAAGCCATTATGAAGAGCGAAAACAATTCTGTCAGAAAAGTGGAGAGAAACAGAAGGATGCGATCCCTCCGACTAAATGCACTCCGGAAATCAGGAATCAACATGAATTCTCTATCTTAAAATTAAGATCTATAAACCAATGATCATCCTTGAATCAATAAAGTGATCATATTTCTGATTAAAGCTCCAAATTTCTGGGACTGATTCTGCACAATGTGGAATTACAAACTTTGGTTCTATACTTAACATGTAAAATATGTATTGGCAACTTAAATAGTGCAATCATGCATTGCTCAGTAAACTATAATCCAATCCATAAGATTAAGGTATAGTCAATTCAGATTTAGAAAGCTTTATCATGTTAACTGTATTAAGATTACCCATTTGTACTCTCCTACTAAAATGTCTTCTTTCATCAAACAAAAGATTATTCAATATTTTATTATCAGAAATAAATGAAAAATCTATAATAATTTCAGTCATACTATCATCAGCAGTCAGCACTAGATTTTAACAGATTGAAAACACATTGAAATTATGGTTACTAGACTTCCATTGCAGCAAGACATGAAATTCTTCCATAAGTTCAATAGTTAGCAAAATTATGCATACGAATGATTCAGACCCCAAGGTATCATGAGGGGTAAGTCCTACGAAAGAGCAGCTAGTAAAAAAAGAAATTTCTTTTTCAGTTCTGTACATAATTAATCACAATAGTACCTTTTTCCAACGTAAAGAGCTTTACAAGTTGCCTGTTATAGTTTGTGAGGTAAGTGTTTTATGGAAGCTGTACCTAGTCTGATGCGAACCAGTAACACACAACAATGAAACAGTAGCAAAATAGGGAGAAAACTGAGGTCTGTATGTATTATTTACTGAAAAGAAAGATTTACAGGAGAATAAACATTCCCTGCCACAGAGCAAGCTCCTATAGAGAGCTATTGCTCTCTATCCATAACTAACTTCTTAATTCTCAAAGACACCTCACTCCTAGCTACCCTCCCTACTATATGGACGCACTACCTTTCTGTTACTTCCCCCCACTCACATATAATTTCTCTCTCTGCCAGCACACTACTTGCTAGCACCCCCTTTTTCTAAATCTTTTTTGTTCCTCCTAACATAAACCTTCCATTCCTTCGATCCACTCACTCCTTGATCCAGCAAGGGCATATTTGGGCCTCCTATGTTTCCTTGGGCCCTATCAATACCGGCTTCTTCAGCAGCAGCCTTGACCCCAAGGCTGAGTTTTGGGAATTGACTTAGGATAGTGAGTTCATCTTCCCAAGTAGCTTCTTCGGTGGGTCTGCCCTGCCACTGGATTAACACCTGCTGCACATTCTCCCCTTTTTTTTGAATGCTTCGGGTGGCTAACACAGATGCGGGTTCAGTAATTCCTGAAAAATCTCCATCCATTTCTATAGGCAGCTGCTCCTCAACGTGATAGTTGCCTATTGCCCTTTTAAGTAAGGACACATGAAACACAGGATGCACCCTTGATGTAGTAGGCAATTTCAGCTTATATGCTACTTCACCTATGCGTTCCAGCACTTGGTAGGGGCCATAATATCGTGCTGACAGCTTAGTGTTGATTCTTACAGCCACTGAATTCTGCTTATGAGGCCACAGCTTTAAAAATACCCACTCTCCCACATTGAAAGTTTTTTTTTTCTCTTCACAATCAGCCTGTGATTTCATTCTTCCCTGTGCTCTCTGCAAGTGATGCTTTAATTGCCTAAGAGCTTCATCTCTATCCAACAATTCCCTCTGAACCGCTTCTACCCGTGTCTCACCTTGCACATAACGAGTGAGAGTTGGGGGTTTCCTTCCATAGACTACCTCAAAGGGTGTGATCCCCGTAGTCTCATGGTAGGTGGTGTTGTACCAAAATTCAGCCCAGTGTAACCACAACAGCCATGTTCGAGGTTGATCAACAATGAAACACCTCAAAAATGTTTCAAGACACCTGTTCACCACTTCCGTTTGACCATCGGTCTCCGGATGGTATGCCGAACTCATTTTGAGTTGTGTTCCCTGAAGCTTGAACATCTCTTTCCAAAAATTGCTTACAAACACGGGGTCTCTATCACTGACAATGGCCTTGGGTATTCCATGTAAGCGAACGATCTCCTTGGTGAACAGTTCAGCAATTGTCCTAGCTGTATATGGATGTTTCAATGGAATGAAATGGCCGTACTTGGACAACCTGTCCACCACTACAAAAATTGCTTCGAACCCTTTGGACTTCGGGAGTCCGGTGATGAAATCCATGGAAACTTCATCCCAAATCATTTCGGCGATAGATAATGGTTGAAGGAGCCCACCTGGAGAGGATGCCAAGTATTTTTGCCTTTGACAAGTGTCGCATTCCCTTACAAAAGCTTGGATCCTACCCTTCATTCCGACCCAATAAACATTGGCTGCAATCCTTCTATACGTTATGTAAAAACCCGAATGACCCCCTTGTGGAGTAGAGTGGAATTCCTGCAGCAATTTCGGAATCCAAGCTGAGTGGGCTGAAATCACCAATCTTCCCTTATATAGAAGAACCCCATTGTTGTAAGTGAAACCTAGTCGCAACTCCGGACTCTTGTTCACATCTTCAATGCTCTTCAATAAAATCACATCATTGTGGACTTCTTCTAGAATTTGTTCACTTTCAGTCCAGACCTGATATGCTCTTAGAGGACACAATTCCCCATCAGTATGCACCCTAGAGAGTGCATCAGCTCCTCTATTTGACGCCCCTGTTTTGTACACTATGTCAAAATTATACCCTAGCAATTTTGCTGCCCAATTCTGCTGGTCCATTGTAGAAATACGTTGTTGCAGTAGCTGTTTCAGACTTTTCTGGTCCGTGCTAACCGTGAAATGCTTACCCATCAAGTATGGTCTCCAATGTTGAATTGCAAGGACCACGGCCATCAGCTCTTTCTCTAATAGAATTCAGAGAGAAAGAGAGAAAACAGAATGAGAGAATCAGAAGAAATGTATTATGATTTCTTAAGAATGAAAACGGTTACAAGAAGATTTATATATAACCTGCTCTCGCTTAGTGACTTGCGATTTATCATCTAACTAGAGACAACAGAATCATAACTAACTACAACAGAATCATAACTAATTGTTGCTTAATAGAGTGTAATTACTTAACCTAACTAACTGACCGAGAGGATTAACTCAGCCATTACAAGTTTGCCTATATTCTTTTGTATACTCTAATATCCCCCGCGCAATCTCAAGGTGGTTGAGGAGCAGCAACCACATTGAGATTGGCTCGTAATTCACTGAATCTGGTGGAAGACAATGGCTTTGTGAAGCAGTCAGCTATTTGCTCAGAAGCTGGGACATGATGCACAGCCAGGGCTCCAGACAGAACCTTTTCTCTGACAAAATGAAGGTCAAGCTCAATGTGCTTCGTTCGAGAATGCGAGAACAGGGTTATGAGCCACCGCAATCGCACTCTGAATTATCGCAGAAAAATCTGTGGTGTGTGAAATGGAACCCGCAGCTCGGTGAGTAAGGACATAATCCAGTGTTTCTGCCGCCGTATTAGCCATGCTTCGGTATTCGGCTTGACACTAGACCGTGCTACTAGAGGTTGCTTCTTGGAGCACCAAGAGATCAAATTCGGACCAAGAAAGATGCATGATCCGGAGGTAGAGCGCCTGTCATCCGGATCGCCGCCCAATCAAGCATCACGGGAATGCCTTAATAGTGAAGGGCTGAGTGATAGAGGAAGGTTGTAAAAGCAGACCAAAATGCATGGAACCCTTTAGATACCGAAGGATTCTTTTTACAGCCTGCCAATGCGTTTCAAGGGGGTTTGCCATAAATTGGCATACCTTGTTAACACTTGTAGGGCTATTTCTGGCCTGGTTAATGTGGCATATTGTAATGCCCCAACTATGGATCTGTAAAGACCTGGATCAGCAACCGAATCTGTGCCAAACTTGCTTAGTTTGCAGCCACTGACCATAGGAGAAGATATACCTTTGGCCTCCAACATATTGGCTTTGTTAAGGAGGTCTCGGATGTATTTAGTCTGGCTCAGTAAGATGGAGCCCGATGATAGATGCTTGACTTCAACCCCCAGAAAATAGTCAAGAGAGCCAAGCTCCTTAAGAGCAAAGGCTGCATTAAGTCTGTTGATAAGGTCAGAGATGAGATTTGGTGAAGTGCCAGTGAGAATGATGTCATCAACATAGACCAAAACATAGAGGCACACAGCTCCCTTAGAGTAGATGAAGAGTGAGGGATCACAACGGCTAATTACAAAACCAAACTGTAACAGTGTGCTAGTGAGGCGTTCATACCAAGCCCTTGGGGCTTGTTTGAGCCCATAAAGTGCTTTGTGAAGCTTACAAACAAGAGTTTTGTCTTTAGCCTCAAAACCAGGAGGTTGAGTCATATAAACCTCTTCACTCAAAACACCATTTAAAAAGGCATTGTTTATATCAATTTGCTGTATCACCCAGTTGGAGGACGGTGCCATGGTGAGAAGTATTCTGATTGTGACTGGTTTGATGACAGGAGAGAAGGTCTCATGAAAATCAAATCCATGAGTTTGGTGGAAGCCTTTGGCAACCAACCTTGCCTTATATTTATTAACAGTGCCATCAGGATTTTCTTTGATGCGAAATATCCATTTGCACCCAATGGCTCTTCTATTCGGAGGAAGAGGAACTAAGGACCAGGTCTGGTTTTGAAGAAGGGCAGTATGCTCTGCTTTCATAGCCTCAAGCCAAGGAGGGCTGGACAGAGCCTGTTTAACTGATGCAGGCTCTGCATAGGCAAGATTTACTCGAGGATACAGCTTAGGTGGTAGGCAGCCGGTCTTGGAACGTGTTAACATAGGATGAGGGGGCCTGGATGGGGAGGCATTGGCCTGTTGGGCTGGCAAGACAGTAGAAGAATGTAAGGGGCCTGGTGGATGATGGGAGGAAGATACTGCTGGTTGTGGGGAGACACTAGGTGAATGAGGAGAGGAAGACCATGCTGAGTGTGCAGAGTTTTCAGATGCTGGGAACGTGTTGCTGGTAGACACAGGAACAGAACCAGGAGTGGACAAGGGTGAGGGAGAGAGAGGGGGAGGAAACTGATTTAAAGGAACAACATTCAAAGGAGGAAGGAGGAGGGTGGGAATTGTGGACTGAAATGTGGAATCTTTTGAGGTTGGTTCTGTAGAGGGAGAAGGAAAAAGGGAGGGATAAGGAAACTTAAGTTCATTAAATAAGACATCCTTTGAAACAAAAATTCTGCCCGAAGGAGATAGGCACTTGTGGCCTTTATGTTGGGGAGAAATGCCAAGGTAGACACACTCAGTGGACCTAAACTGCAGCTTGTGTTGATTATATGGACGCAAGAGAGGAAAACAAGCACAACCAAAGGTTCTAAGCAGAGTGTATTCAGGAATAAACCCTTGGAGAGCATGATAGGGAGAAGAAAAGGAAGTGAGAGCTGCAGTGGGGAGTCTATTTATTAAGTAGACAGCCATAGTGAAGCTATGATCCCAAAAGGTTAATGGCATAGAGGCATGGGAAAGTAAGGTTAATCCCATTTCGACAATGTGCCTATGTTTACGTTCTACAGTGCCATTTTGATGAGATGTGTGTGGACAAGTTAACCTGTGCACAATACCCAACTCAGTCAAATGATTGGTGAAAGGTCTAAACTCACCCCCCAATCAGTCTGAATGGCCTTAACAGAAGCTGAGTATTGGGTTTTGACAAGAGAGTGAAATTGTTTAAATGCTGTTAGAGCATCAGATTTTCTTTTAAGAAAATAAATCCATGTAAATCGAGTGAAAGCATCAACAAAGGCTATGTAATAGGTGTAACCATTTGATGAAGTAAAGGGTGCTGGGCCCCAAAGGTCAGAGTGAATAAGTTCAAAAGCTTTAGTATGAACAGTAGGGGAGGGTGGAGCATACAATCTGTGAGACTTTCCCAAACAGCAGGCATTGCAAAAATCATTTGCCATTTTATTTGAACAAGGAATATTACAAAGCTGTAAAACAGTCTTGACAGCATTAGGATGGGCATGGCCTAATCTATTATGCCAAGTAGCAAAGATCGGAGGAATATTAGGGTTCACAACCCAGCGATGGAGCTTGTGAGCAATGATAACAGCTTCAACTTGCTGTTTCCATAAGAGAAAATTCTGATCATCAAGTTTCACTGAAAGTGGAGGATTGAAGTTCGAGGAAGAAGAAGAAGATGCATTAGCGGAGAAAGATGCATTTCCAGGTTCAGTGAAAGGATTCGCCATGAACAATCAGGCCCAGAAAAAAGAAGCTCTAGATACCATAATAGAATTCAGAGAGAAAGAGAGAAAACAGAATGAGAGAATCAGAAGAAATGTATTATGATTTCTTAAGAATGAAAACGGTTAAAAGAAGATTTATATATAACCTGCTCTGCTAGCTGACTTGCAGTTATCATCTAACTAGAGACAACAGAATCATAACTAACTACAACAGAATCATAACTAACTGTTGCTTAATAGAGTGTAATTACTTAACCTAACTAACTGACCGAGAGGATTAACTCAGCCATTACAAGTTTGCCTATATTCTTTTGTATACTCTAATATTCTCATATGCTGATTTAATTAAGTTCCTCTCACTCAGAGCCTTACTGAAATAAGCTATGGGCTTTCCCCCTTGCATAAGAATAGCTCCTATCCCATGACCAGATGCATCACATTCAATAAGAAACTCCTTTGAAAAATCAGGTAAAGCCAAAACAGGAGCAGTAGTTACCCTCCTCTTGAGAACCTCAAATGCTTCTTGTGCTTTCGAATTCCACTTAAAACCTTCTTTCTTGGTGAGCTCAGTGAGAGGTTTGGCAATTTTCCCATAATTCTGGATAAATTTCCGGTAATATCCGGTCAAACCCAAGAAACCTCTTACACCCTTCACATCTTTTGGACAAGGCCACTGCTGGACACTGCTCACCTTGCTAGGATCCATAGTAACCCCTTCTTTGGAAATTAAATGGCCCAAATATTCCACTAAAAGCTGACCAAAGTGACATTTCTTTTGGTTTGCCACTAAAACATGTTTCTGTAAGGTTTTCAGAACTTCTTCCAAGTGTTCCATATGCGATTTCCAATCCGGGCTATACACTAGTATGTCATCAAAAAACACTAGTACAAACTTCCGGAGCATTTCTCTAAAGACTTCAGTCATTAATGATTGAAATGTGGAAGGTGCATTCATTAACCCAAAAGGCATCACTAAATACTCATAGTGACCCTAGTGTGTTCTAAAAGCTGTTTTGTGTATATCACCTTCCCTCACCCTAACTTGGTGATAGCCCGATTTCAAGTCTAACTTAGAAAAATACTTGGCCCCATATAATTCATCCAACAACTCATCTATCACCGGAATTGGGAATTTGTCTGGGATTTTTACCTTGTTAAGAGCTCGGTAGTCAACACACATCCTCCATGTCTCGTCCTTCTTCTTCACCAATATGACGGGACTAGAGAAAGCGCTGTTACTGGGCCTAATAATTCCAGTTTTTAGCATCCCCTTCACTTGCTTCTCAATCTCATTTTTTTGTACATGGGGATATCTATATGGCCTGACATTCACAGGACCTTGGCCACTCATGAGGTTAATCGCATGCTCCTTGCTCCTCTTAGGGGGTAGCCCCTTGGGCTCATCAAAAACCTTTGCATAACGTAACAACAGTCCCTCTAAATCCCTTTGTTGTGTCTCACTGAGCATCTTCATCTTTTCCCCTGTTTCCACTCGACTAGGACAGCAAACTTCAGCTGATAAGATAAGCCCTTCAACCCACCTCTTTGGCTTTCCCAATAGACTTTGCAAAGCTGTTTGGGCTTCCTTATGGTCCTTCTCACCTTTCAATTTCACCCATTCTCCTTCATGTTGGAATTTCATAATCTGCCTTCTCCAGTCCACAATCATCTCTCCCAAGGATGCAAGCCAAGACATCCCTAAGATCAGGTCAATCCCTTCCAATTCAAAAATGACTGAATCCACATTCATAGTAATCCCTCCCTACTCCACCTCTAAGCCCTTGCAACTTCCTCTAGTTACTGCTTGATACCCGTCCCCTAATTTGATGGTTAAAGGACGTGTATCTTCAACAGCCCATCCCATTTTTGTCACCAAGCTCTTAGAGACAAAATTATGGGTGGCTCCACTATCCACGAGGATAAGGATGGGCACCCCTTTGACTTGCCCTTTTATCTTGACAGTTTGTGGCTTCCCTGTTTGCTCCCCCTTTAGGCTTTCCAAACTCATTACAGTGCACTCCCCATCAATATCTTCCTCCTCCTCCACTTCTACTGCGACAACATTACCTTCTTCTTCTCCTATCTCCTCATCATCAAGCACCATCAGCTTCAGCTGCTTGTCTAGGCATTGGTGAAGGGGATGAAACGGTCCCCCACACTTGTAGCACAACCCTTTTTGTTTCCTTTCCATCAGCTCATTGTAGGAAAGGTGAGAAACTCTCCTATCTTTCGGCCCTGTCCTCCTTCTTTCAGTATTGGGCTCAAATTTTGAGCGTGTCCCAAATGCTCCATTAGGGTTATTTCCACTCCCTGACCCACCTTCCTTCGACCCGCGAACATACACCCACTCCGAGCCCGGGTTGCGACCCGAACTCGCTGGTGCGGATCGAAACGACGCGCCTGACCCGGTTCCTCTCTGGTTTCCTCCACCCGAGTACCCGCTCCGTCCACCTATCTCCTTTTCCACTGCCCTCGTCACATTCATCAGTCGTGACCTAGAGAGTGGTCCCAGAGAAATCAAGCTACGCACTCTCCCTTTGATTTCATCCTTCAACCCATGGAGAAAATAACCAAAACGTCATCAGGGAGCCTTTGCACCTGCGCAATCAACCTCTCGAATTGTTGGATGTATTCGTCCACGCTTCCTCTTTGCCGAATATTTGTTAATTGCTCAAATACTCCGCCGTCCCCCATTCCTCCATAACGCTCCAACAACTCTACCTTTAACCTCTCCCATGTCAACTCCATTTCATCGTCAAGCAAAGAATTAAAAAAATGGATAGTTGGCCCTTCTATACATAACTGTGCCAGATTCACCCTCACCTCCGGGCTCGTCTCCTGAACCTGAAAATATATATCTGCTCGTGTTATCCATCCAGCAGGGTCATCTCCATCAAACATGGGTAATTCCACCTTTTTCACAGACTGGCGGAATTCCTCCAACGCCTCTCCCTGCAACTTCTTCAATCCCGACACCGAGGACCCCTTTTTTGACGAGGTACTCTTGCCGCCGCCTTCCTTTTCTGTTTGTTTGTTGCGGTTTCTCCTTGTTGGCCTCCTCTTCCTCTTCCCTGTCTTCTCCATCTGATTGAGGGGTTCTCTCTAAGATCTTCTTAAGCAACGCTATGAGAGTATTGTGGTTCCCGTCCACCTTGCTCTCCACCCCAGTCAAGGTACGTTTCACATTAGCCAACTCCGCCTCCAGTGCTGCAACTTTTGCCTCCATCGCCTTTTTCTTAGAGGGCATTCACCTTCTACCACTGATCCCGTCTCGAGATCCGGCAGGTCGGACCAGTTTGATGCGAACCAGTAACACACAACAATGAAACAGTAGCAAAATAGGGAGAAAACTGAGGTCTGTATGTATTATTTACTGAAAAGAAAGATTTACAGGAGAATAAACATTCCCTGCCACAGAGCAAGCTCCTATAGAGAGCTATTGCTCTCTATCCATAACTAACTTCTTAATTCTCAAAGACACCTCACTCCTAGCTACCCTCCCTACTATATGGAAGCACTACCTTTCTGTTACTTCCCCCCACTCACATACAATTTCTCTCTCTGCCAGCACACTACTTGCTAGCACCCCCTTTTTCTAAATCTTTTTTGTTCCTCCTAACATAAACCTTCCATTCCTTCGATCCACTCACTCCTTGATCCAGCAAGGGCATATTTGGGCCTCCTATGTTTCCTTGGGCCCTATCATAGTCCAAGCATGAAAATATGGGAATCCCACACACTGCAAAATGTATACTACTCCCAATTTTCCTATACAATTTTTATTAAGAAATTGCTAAACAGTGGAGCAAAAAAAAAAACATTAATTAATCAGATTGATGGAATATATACAAAAGACATGACAATCATTATTAGCAATACACATCACATGAACTTCATTCTCTCCCATATACAATACGGCAAAGCATTGGAACCACAACTTAGAACTTGAATTTGAAATAAACACAATTGTTTATGAACAACCTGATATAAGATCATCAATGTAGTCAGCATCAATTTTTCCATGAGCCATCGCACCAACCTGGACAATAGTAAAAAAAACTCAGTCAAGCTGTGAAATAACAGAATAAGCTTCATCTGAAAAATGTACATAAAGACTTGCAAAAGCTTACCACGAAGACAAGGTTTTCAGCACAGTTAGCAGCATTAACATAGTCCCTTATTTGAACTGTCTTTGATGAACTAAAAGAAAGACCTACAACAGCACAAAAGCAGCACAAAAGAACTCTTCACAAAAGACATTGACATTTTAGCATTAACTAATTATAATACTCACCTATTTTCCGGGAGTTGACAGGTAAGTGATCAGTCGCAGGGTTTTGAATTAACCTTAAAAGCTTTCCCTGATTACCCTTTGATTTGATACTGAATTTTTGCAGCAACTCCGCTACAGTAATTATTGAATATTTCAAAATGGGGGAAAGGTATACATGTCAATATGGTGACAAGAACCAAGAATGAGGATTGGTTATGGAGTAATACATTTATGAGTAGAGAAACTTACCCATCATATTACAAAAGCTTCCCAGTGTTTTTGGTATCTGAGTTTGTGGTTCAACTCTGATAAGAATTCCTTCGTCAGTCCTGATGAATACAGCGCGTAATCTACCAGCCATGCAAAGTCGACTACTCATAATTTGAAGGAGAGCCTAAATTCAATAAACATTCAGAGTCAACTTAATCATGAAAAACAAGACATGCTTTCAAACTATTGAGGTGGTGACAATACTTGTTCTAGGAAAACTACAACGGAATATGAAACTAAACAAAATTGTTTAGAGAAACAACCAAAGCTCGGTTGTAATTACTAATAGACTCTTAGAGAATACAAGACCAATAAATTCATAAATTGATTTATGATTTATTTCACATTCAACCAGGAGCAAACATTACCAAACTACCAATTTCATTCTACTCTAGTTACTCATAACTCACAAGGGAAGTCTTAAGTTCTCATCTTTAACGTTTGGGTAATCCAACAATGAAAAATCCAAACATACAAGTGAAGAAATCAACTCAGTGGTCAAAGAATGAAAACAGTAGCTAACCTCATGAACAATATCAGGCCTAAAATCATAAGGATTCATATTTTTCCTCCGCAGGAAACTAGCATGCTCGTCTGGATTCAAAATCTGGTATTTCTGAAATAAGTCATGCAATGGTTAGAAAGCAGAACTACATAAAGGTTGAATTTGAAATAATTGGTAGAGTTGCTCTCAGAAAAGGCTTAACGAAATTTTTTCTTCTTTTTTTAGTGATTGGACAGGTTTCTCATAACTCTCAAAGAGTTTATTATGCTAAAACTAGACTAGAGCATTTAGAAAAGCCAAAAAATATAACATTTTCTCCATATTTCTCTATCCAAACACACAGAACCTGAATATAGAAGCATTCTGTCTTAAAAATTAACGTTTAGAAGCTGAAACTGATTTTAAATACTGTATTTCATATTTTTAAAGCAGATTTATTTTTAAATGGATGACTTAGTTTAAAATCACATATCATTCTAAACACACTCAAAAGGAAACTGTTGACACATAGAAAATATAAATTTCATTCTCTCCACCAAAAATTTCAAATGAAATTGAAAAAGGGGAAAGAAAATAACTAACTCTGCCAACATAAGCAGCAGTCAATGAGGCTTTCTCAAGAATGAAATACACTCCATCTTTTGAGGTCTGGCTGGGAGGTGCCAGTGGAATTCCTGGAAGACCTACCACTGAATCATCATCCTCTTCATCTCCTTTCGATTGATCAAGTTTTGAAAGCATAGTCTGTGGGAGAGAAAAACAGTGAGACGTTTGAAGCAAACAACAGAAAATGGGGGAAGTATCCTAAGCTGTCAAACCGAACCGGGCCGAATTTTCACCCGGCTGAGAATTTGATAGCCCAGCCTAGTCCTATGCCGAGCCAGCGGGCCAAATTAGCCCTAATTATAAATAAATAAATAAAAGAAAAATTGAACATGTTTAATATGCAACATCAATATGGTGTGGCATAGTTGGTAGATAACTAGGCCCCTTAAACATGTTGTCAGGGGTTCGATTCCTGGCTCATGCGTATGGAAGAGCATCTATTGGGAGAGATCAACCCCTTAAATAGATCTCAATACCTCGAGGGATTGGTCTCTGGCTCCCGACCAGAAGATACCTGAGTTCACCAAAAAAATATTCAACACTGGATAATGGTTTCCAAATATAGTTTCCTCAAAGTTTGATCTCTCGTAATGAGGTTGAGATTGACCTTTGTGGGTTTTGATAATAGAGTAATGGTATCTCATTGGTGACTAAAATTACTAAACTGTATTGGACGGAGTACCTCAGACTGATAACGTACAAACAAGAATAAAGACCCAAATTGGTCCTTGACAAAAATACACAGTGACATTTTGGTCCCTAAGAAATGGAAAATATCAATTTGGTCCTCAAGAATGTAAAATGCAGGTCAAAATAGTCCCTGAAAATTATCCTAAAAAGGACTATTTTGACCCACATTTTACATTCTTGAGGACCAAATTGTTATTTTCCATTTCTGATGGACCAAAATGTCACCGTGCATTTGTGTCAATTTGAGTATCTACTCTACAAACAATAACTACAGACTGTAATTACAAAAATGCACAAGACACACTACCAAGTCAGTTCTACAAGCATAATTCAGAATAGCGCCTTCCAAGTTCCAAACAATTAACATCAATTTTAGAATGAAAAAAATGGTTCAAAATTTAAACAATAATGTATTAACATCAATTTTAGAATTGAAAAAATGGTTCAAAGTTTAAACAACAATGTATTGATGACATTAGTGGTTAACAATGTGTCAGTTTTTACCACATACCGAATTCAATATATTCTGACTACAGCAGAGCGAAAGAGTGGGAGTTCAGGCTGTCATACCTTCCTTCCCCCTGGTCCAGTCGGCGATTGCCGCGCAACTTGGAAATACGGCGGCGGCGGTACGGGAGCAAGGGCGGAGAGAGTGAGACGGAGTGGGAGGGGAGAGAGCATTTTGGAGAGTGGAGAAAGGAGTACATTAGGGCGTTTTCTACATTCTGATGTTACTGTCATGCAACAGGATCTTCTTTGGTGCGCTCAGCTACTTCAGTTTGGTTGTTGTGCATTTTGGTGGGACAGGCTATCTTTCTAACAACTGCCGATGAAGATGTAAGGTGATAGTGGATCACCTTGCCTCAAGTCTCTCTCAGGATGAAAGCTTCTACTAGGTTGACCGTTGATGAGGACTTGGTAAGAAACAGTGGAGATGCATGACATGATGGTACTTGTCAGCTTTTCAGAGAATCTTGTGGCCTACAAAACAGTCTTGATGAAGGACCACTCCATTCTATCATATGCCTTTGCCATATCCAATTTAAGAGCCATCATCCCTTTCTTCCCTTTGGTTTTCTTTTTGAGCCAATGGAAGCACTCCATCGCAATCAAGGCATTGTCAGTGATTAGCCTACCCTTCACAGATGCACTTTGTTCTTCATCAACAATCTCAGGTAGCAAGCATTTGACTATTGGCAATAGCTTTTGGAGCAATTTTCATCACCACATTGCATAGGCTTATAGCCCTGAATTGTTTTGGTGTACCAGGGTTCTTACATTTTGGGATCAATGCTATGAAGGTTTTGTTGATGCTTTCAGGAGAGTGACCTTCATTGAGTATTCCTAGCACATGAGACTGTACCTCTTCACCTACAATATGCCAATATTTTTGGAAAAACAGTGTTGGAAGGCCATCAGGGCCAGGGTCCTTTAGAGGGTTCATTTGATCAATTGCTATCCTGATTTCCTCAATGGTGAAGTTCTGATCACACCAACTTCTTTGAGCTTCACTTAGCTTCTTCTGAATTACAGAACAGACCTGCTCAGCACCCGTGGGATTATCACTTGAGAAGAGATTGGTGAAATAGGACAGTAGAATTTGCTCAACATCTTCTTCCCCAAATTTCCATGCACCATTCTCATCCCTAAGCTTCTTGATTTCATTTGTTTTCCTCCTTTGGCTTGCTTTCCCATGAAAGAACCTTGAGTTTTTATCACCCTCTTTGAGCCGGACAACCCTACTTCTTTGTCTCCACAAGGTCTCTTCAGTTTGGAGAAGCTCAGTGTCATATACCAGTTTTAGAAGTGGGATGATTATTATTAAACCGTTCAATTTAATTTGTACGGTGATAATTATTTGTGTTTGATAATTATAAAATGATATTTTATAATTTAGTTTCAAATTATATTATTTGGCTAAGAGACATTTTAGTAAGAAAATATAATTATTTTGAGATTTATAAAGGGTACAATTTATTTTATGAAAGTACCTAACTCTAAGATATCACAAATATTTTATTTATTTCAAAAAGCTGATTTTATTAATTTGCTAGTCACACCCCCTATTTTACTATGCATACCCCTCTCCTCTCTTAAATAAATCACGAAGACTCTCCCTCACCCTCACTTTCCATTTTCTGAAAAACTCCCTTCTTCTTCTTCTTCTTCTTCTTCTTCCTCCTCCATCAACTCACCACCCCAGTCGCCACCATCTCTTCCTCTCCTTGTTGGGTAAGTGTTTACCCCTAGTTTCTTCTAGAATCAAGAAAATCCCCAAATCAATTTTGAAACCCTAAATCAAACAAGAAGGACAACATGCAAGACCTCTAGCTTCCTTCAAATAAAATTTCGAAAACTGAAGAACAAGTCAGATTAGGAAGCACAGGGAGATCAACACTCACCACCTTCAATTCGCTACTTGGTTAGGTGAGTTCTTGTTGTTTGTAACATTGGGTAACCATAAATCCCAATTACTTGTTAGATTGTTTAAATTGCTTTGGTAGAATGTTTGTTCTGAACTGATATATGCTTTGTATCAATGGGGTTTTGATTTCATGTTGATTAGGGGTGGTTGTGGATGAAAAATTTTCAAGGGGCTGTCAATCCTTCAAACCCGTAATGTACCCCTATTAGTTTTTCATCCATAACTTCCTCTACAGGGCTTATTTCGAAGTAATTTTTGTACCATTAGACAGTAGACTCATTTTCCTTCGAAATGGGCTCTGGAATGGTTCAATTTCATTAAGTATAAAAAGCGAAAAATGACATGCAAGTTATTGTTGGTACTGAAAACTCTGAACTGACATTGTTTTAGTATTTAAATTGTAGTAAATGGTACTAATATTGGATTGTGTTAATTCCGGTTTTAATAGAAAATAGACTTATGGTGTTACAATTTAGGCTCTGGAAGTTCTGATTTTGATGAAGTTTTTATGGAGATAACCCAGTTATGGTACTTGAATTGTGTGGAATAGATTTCTATGTGTTTTAATTCTGTCCAACCATGAACAAAATGTATATGTGCAATTGGTATGATGTTCTTCGTGGCTGTATGATCTAACTTAGTGGTTGTTGCATGATGATTTGGTTGGTATGAATTGCAATATGAAGGGTGTGACATTTCCATTTGTGCTATGTCTTCACTCTTTGCATTTTTATGCATGTTTAATGAAGTTGTCATCTTGATATGGTTGATGAATATTTAATGCATTTGACTTCCATTAAAGAAGAGTATGAGAAAATGAATCATAGCATGGCATTAAAAACTTAAAATGGTCTATGTTTAGTGAAACTTAAGGTTTCAAAACTATTCTAGCCATTATTTAAGGCCACAATATTCTTGTGGGTGAGATGTTAAGTCCTTCATTTTTTGGAGGCTAGGATATGGTACTAGCAATTAAGGGACGCCTAATTGTTGTCATAGAGCTCTGACTGCCATATCAACCAGTGTCAACTACGCGTGCCTTATTTCCGCTCACACTTGAGGTACCTAGTAAAGGTTTCTTTCCTTAAAATGTCTATGCTTACATTCACATTCAGTAAATAACTCAATCCAAGTAAGGACCCAGTAGAAAGAGCTGGTGATGAACGGGCGAGTTATAAGAGAATAATTCCGTAGTGGTATAAAGTTGAGTAGTCCTACTTTAGCCTGCTTTAGTCCACGGAGTGCACACCTGGCAAAATGGAGAGGTAAGTTGGCTATGAGAAACTTTACCACTACGTGAGGTTAATTATGATATGTGTGCATATGAGTAAGTATGTATAACTCAACGAGGACAATTAAACATAATATATTGTTACTAATATGCTTTGCTTGAAGTAGGAACTCATTGAGATTCATTTCTCACTAGACTCCTCTTTGTTTCAGATAACAGGTACATATTGGAAACTGATAAGCAAGTTCGGGAGATTGCTTGACAGTCACGCAATAGTGTCCTAAGATACGTTAGTTTTCACAACCGGATCAAAGTTGGAGTCTTACTAGGAGTCAATGTGTTTACATGAAATTGAATTGTTGATTAGGGGCTAAATGGTTATTTGTATTAAATTAATTCCAATTATATGTTCAACTCTACAAAAATATCTTATAGAAATTTGTTTCACTTATTTTCAAAATTTCCTATGTTCGACTATTATTCCTGATGTTATAACCATGTTTATATATTATTACTCAGTAGTATCCTTGTGAAAGTTGGGATATTACACTCAACATGTTGTTTCTCCAGCTCTTTGTGTTTGCTAATGCTCTTTGCCTCCTCTGACCAAAGGCCTTCATCCTTTAACAGGCCTTCAATTTTGTTAATCTTCTTTCTGACCTCACTCGTTCTATACTCATTGAAGTCATTATCCAGAGCTTGGATTGCTCCCAGCTTAGCTTCACAGTGCAAGTTACTGCCACTCCAGACCCTTCTCACCATGTCCTCACATCTTTCATCTTTAGCCCAACATTCCTCAAAACGAAATAGATGCTGTCTTTTCCTATGCCTTGTTTGTAGATGAGTATCTAAGGTAATCCTCATAACAGAGTGATCAGAACCAAACCTAGGCAAGTGGGTTACCTGAATTGGAGATACCTTATTGATGAATCCTGTTGTGGCCATGCTTATGTCAAGTCTGCACTGGATATTATCAGAGCCTTGTCTTCCATTGGTCCAAGTATAGGGATGACCACCGAATCCAAGGTCTAGAAGGCCGCATTCCTCCACTGAATTCCTCCCCAAGCTCAACTCTTCAAAACTCCTAGGGTTCCCACCCCTGTTCTCGGATGCAAACAAAGTGTCATTGAAGTCCCCAAAACAAATCCAATCATCCGTTACAGTGGCAGAGACAGTCTTTAGGAGTTCCCATTTTTTCTTCTTTTTTGATTCCTCAGGAAAGCCATACACACTTGTAAAGCACCATTCCCTATCCTCATCACCTCCTTTCCCATGAATATGGTTTAGGGAGTATGAGTGGATGGATATATTCACTTGATCATTTCAAAACAAAGGCTAATCCTCCTGACCTCTCCCTTCCATGACAACTACAATCCACCACCAATCCTGATCCAAAACCACAACAAACTCTAACCCTCTCCATTTCAACTTCCTTCAACTTAGTTTCCATAAGGAAGACTAAATGGGGATTTTCCAATCGGATGAGCCTCAACAAGGCTCGAATTGCACGGGGGGTGGCAATTCCAACTGATGATTTTCATTGTTGTAGGCGGTGTTGGTTCTCCAAAACCACCTCTGCTGAAATGCTATCCACATCCATCTTATCCTTCCTCCTTTCCTCCCTCTTAATGTCTGCTGGTGTTCCATATGAGATAAGCACATCAACCAATCTCCTCTTCCCTAGCTCAAGCTCCCCTTTCAATTTGTTACTGTTGAGATTTGGCTGCCTTCCATGCTGTCGGGTCCATTTCTGCTTTGATCCCTTGCTGGGTTTCTTCTTTTTCACCCCCTCTGTGCTTCTTGGGTCAAGTCAAATGATATAAAATGGATACTTATTAAAAATAAATATAGACTATTAAGTCAAATTTTATGCTCTAATTGAAAAAAGTGCTTGTGCAGCAGTTCAATCCCAAGGCTCGTAAACTTATGCACATACAGTCAATCATACTTACACTACACTGGTATACGACAAGAAGGATGATTAATGAATGATTATGAAGTTGAGATGAAATGGAGTAGCAAACGTTTTATAAAAACACAAATTCTGTTAGTCCAAAGGCATGTAGGATTTCAAAAGACTTAATAAATTTCAGTTTCAAGACTGAAAAAGATAAGGGCTGCTTAAGGAGTAAGGTGGCGTTTGGAAGAGCTTATTTAAGCTCCTTTTGACTTATCTGATGACATAAGCTCTTATGCAGTGTGTTTGGCAGAGCTTATAAAAATAACTTATGTCATCCCATAAGGAGTTTTTGACTTATTTTCATAAGTCACTGGGAGAAGCTTATGGAATTATCATAAGAGCTTATGCAATAAACACCCTCTCTGTGTTTTTCACTATTCGAATCTTCTCGTGTCCCTTTCTTTCTTTTTCTTTCTTTAAGCGCTTATGACATAAGCTATCATGTAACAAGGTCTTATGTGATAAGCTCTTGATTAAGTTGTTTATCCAAACCCACCCTAAATCACACATAGCCTCAGTGTGAAACAAATGAAGACACAGGTCATATGGATTGACCTAAAACCAGTTGCATAATTGTAGAGATATGAAGCTGGCATTCATATGTAGCATAAATTATTTGGCCAATGTAGAGAGACTTGACTATACTATATAAAGTTTTTGGTAAGCAACTTCAGAATTCAGATTTAAGCTCTAATGTAATTGATGAAGAAATTAGAAGGCAATTCAAAAGACAATGCTCCAAAGCGGTAAAGTTGAGTGTACAAATCGAACCTAACAAACTCCAAACTCAAGGGTTCCAGAATGTTAGTGAAATTTTTTTTTTGATCACCCAAAGTATGTGTATATATATTTATAGCAAGAGTACAGGATGTACTCAACTCTCCAAATTACAAATTCAGGTACAAACACTTGTAGCCGCAAAAGCCCGAAAAGCATTATACCCCTATCAAGAATTCCTTAACCAAAACATGAACCCTTGCATTAAACATTCGACCTCCCCAAAAAAAGTGCAGCATCTTTAAAAGTGATGTGCATCAGAATACAATAAGAACAAAAAAACCAGCAAAATTGATAATTTTATTCCACCTTTCTTCCTCAAAAGAAAGGAACTTGAGAAGGGGGTGAATAAACTGGCATAAATTAGAGACACCTCGCTGATCCATGCATGTTTGGAAGCCGAATTGATAATTGTATTCATAAATGGATTTGTGAAATTTTTTGTTAAAAAAATAGCAGTGTGAGAAGCAGTAACCTCAGCTAGTGTCAGGTTCTAATGCAACAAAAAATGGGTGTTCAGACCATGTTACCTGGATGATGATGTCGAGGTTGGAGATGGTGGCGCGCGGCGATGACGGGGTCACGGCGGTGGAGAACGAGCTCTGGTCTGTGCGCGGCGATGACGGCGGAAGGAGACGTCGGAGGGGCGGTGGGAAGCGGCGAATGCGGCAGGCAACCAACAGAGAGAAACGTGTACCTCCCTTGATGGCGGCCGTTACGACGAAGAATTATAGAGAAAGTGACAAAGGGTTTTACTTTTACCACATTAATTAAGCTGTTTTTCGGATAAAAAAAAGAAACCTGTAAAAATAATTAATAGGGTCCTTATTGCAATATTAAAAACTTACATGCCAAAATATTAAAGAAGAGTATATATCTCTAAAATCTATTTGTCAATCATTGATTGGTCCATACCTATAAAAAAAAAATCATTGATTGGTCCATGAGACATGGGTTTCAAAACCTAGGAGTCCTGATGGGTTTAGGAGAAATTCTCTGAAAAGAATCAAATCATCTTCAGCTTTATTTACAATTTGAATTTGTCTGAAAAAGCTGGAAAAAAAAAATCATTATAATCTGTTTTTACAATTAAAATATGTTTTTATTTAGGTATGTTTGTTGAAAAACGATTTTAAGTTAATCTATTTCGTTTGGGTGGTGTAAAAATAATTATTTTATATAATAAAGATGGAGAATGTTATGAATAGATGCTGATTAGAAAAGTTTTTTTCTTGTTAGAAAACAGCTGAAATGGGGAGAAAATAGTTTTTTTAGAAAATAATCTAATTATTCAAACATACAATTTTTTTTACAAAACTACTTAATTGTTCAAAAACAGCTAAATGTGAAAGATTTAATCTTTCTCGATCACACTTTTTTGTTTAAATTCAAATAATCGTTAATATGGTAGTTAGTAATAATGCTTTTAAAAAAAATGTATAGTCCTTCTTTTCTGTCTTTATTTAGTCGAAATAGAAATTTAAAGATTTAAGAATTTTTTTAATTGAATATTGTATTATAACGAATTAATTTTAATTTTAAAATGTATACCAAATTTGAGAGTTGGTAATGGAAGATGAGTTTTAA
Organism: Sophora flavescens; assembly: GCA_030762895.1. Lineage (NCBI taxonomy): Eukaryota > Viridiplantae > Streptophyta > Magnoliopsida > Fabales > Fabaceae > Sophora > Sophora flavescens. The sequence continues at coordinate 25,406,416 of CM061069.1, forward strand.
CTTCAATTTTGAATTTCAAATTTAATTTCAAGCACCTAATGGATTTAGCAATTTCTTATTGACAATCAAATTTTAATGTGTCTTTGAATTTCTCCCGTTACTTCTTAAAATTTAGGGTTAGAGGATGATCGCCGTCCAAGATAAGGAAGATCTCCAGGCTCTATAAACACTTACAAAATGATTTACATTTACCTTTCCCAAGGAGACTAATAAGAACTCGAACCTGCAACATATCAGATACGAGACCATATCATGCTCTACTAGACCAACCTCGGGGTTCTTTGAATTTCCCTCTACCATCTCTCTTTTTCAATTATCCTTTATGAGCGTTTGAATTTTTGAAGTACTTCGAAATTTTATTAATCTCACTATACCAAACTATTGCCCTTGATTTATCGAGTAAATATCCAATTTAGTCCATGTAATTGTGAAGTATTATCAATTCGGTCCTTGAAATTCCAAAAGCATCCTTGAATGATAAGTTAGAATCAATTTGGCCTCTCATTTTACTCATTTAATATCAATTAAGTCCATGATATTGCTAACTTAAAATTAACCTAGTCTATACGATTTTCAATGAAGGGACTAAGTTGATTACCGTTTTACAATTTCATGGACTAATTTGAAATTTTGATAATTTCAGGAATCATGTTGATACTACTTCCCAATTTCAAGGACCAAATATGGTGTTTACTCAAATAAGAAGGTATGTTCCTTCTATGATTCAGTATATTGTGGTCAATTTGACTACACAGGAATAATGTTGTATTTAGACAAAGATTAAAATCGATCCTAACTAGAATTCTGGTGCTTTGCTAGGGGGAACATAGTGTGTTGCCACAGTGCAAGGTAAATGTGAAGCTTCTTAGATCTATTTGTTTTAGATTTTGGTAGAATTTATTTTAAATAAAATTTATTTGTTTAGATCAACATTTGATAAAAATGATTTTGAATGAAATTGATATTTGTTACAATTGAGTTTAAGGTAAAATGATTTATGTTTGGATGTTTTTATTTTAAAATCAAGTTTGATGTAAAACTCAGTATAACTTTGTTAACCTAATGCAAAAGCTACTTTTTGTAGCTTCTAGTCAAAATCACATCTGAACGCAAAATCAATTTTACATGACAGTAATAAAAACCTCATTTTTACTAAAATCGCATTTGACAGGAAGTAGAATATTCTACAAGTTTTAATCCTAGAACCAAACACACACTATACCCAATTCGAATTTGATTTTATTGGACGCAAAATTTAAAACAAATACCTTTAGAATCTTAAGATCACTTTCAGTATAAGCAAACTTGATTTTGGACAATTCGAAATCTAAACCAAACAAGCATTTGAAGACCAAGGGGACCGTTGCTCCTTCAGTTTTCAATTGTTTATGCATATATATAAATCTCAAAAAATATTCATTTTGGTGGAGAAATGTGTGTGGTATAGAGATATGTAAAAATACTAATAGGTGGTTGAGTGTAGGTCTTAAAAATATATTGGTAATGGGAGTAGTATGTATTTCAGGCTAGATGTTTGAAAGGTTGTTCTTAAAAGAGCTTGGTCCTAATTTCAAAGGAGAATAATGCTTTAATAGTAGAAAATGGGAGTGGTTTGATGGTGTGTGGATTTGGCGTTTTAAGTGGAGACGTAATTTATTTGATCGTGGGAAATGAAGCTGTTTTGAGATATGAAATATGCTTATTCTGTTACGATGAGGAGCAATTCTAATGGTATTCATCAGGAATTTATATATAGTGGAATTTGCATATTATACTTTACAATCCTAACAAGCTTCTCAAAATTGTAGGTTGTTTACAGTAGATTCTGGTTTTTTCTAAGCATTTTTGGCTTAAATCAACTCCATTGAAGGTGCTCACTTTTTCTAGGTTATTATTTCTTGATAGACTTCTTACAAGATTAAATTTGGTGAACAGGAAAGTGGTATGAAATCCTCAAGATTCAATGTGTGATTTCTCTCAAAATGAGCAAGAGTCCTCAAGTCATTTAGTTTTTTCTTACGAGTTTACATGTTTAATTTGGTATTATTTCTTTGTCTTGCTTAGTTTTGATATAGCTCTTTCTTTGGATGGTAAACCCACATTTTACAACCTCGATCAGGGTTTAGTGAAAGGAAAAAAAATCTTAAAACTATATGAATGTTCTCACGATTTTTAGTTGCTTGATCTTTGTGGTTATATAGAAATAACATATATAGTTTATAGACATGAGCATGCTCATTGCATATATATATTTTGGATTTGATAAAGGAATGATCTTGGATTTGGTTTAATTATAGATTTAAAGGTGTAGCATTTCTTTTTCAGATTTTTTTTTTAAACGAACCATCTCATATTATTTCCAAATAAAGTTGTTCAATAATACAATTAGGAATATCAGAATAAATAAAATAACTAGCATAAAACTTAGATACCCTTGTTAGAGCATGAACAACTAAATTTGTTTGCCTTCTAATGAGCCTAACTTGATAATTAGGACATAACTTCATGAGATTCTTGCAGCTATCCAAGATTACTCCAAACTCAGTGAAATCTACTCTGTCATTATGCATACCATCAGTAACCATCTTAGAGTCCAGCTTAATAATTACATTTTCTATCCCCAAGGACTTCAGTCATTGAGTTACTGCTAAGAGACCAAGAGCTTCACCTTCGTGCACTTTAGGATAGCCCCAATACCATATTGATTTGGCTCCCACCCAATTTCCTCTATAGTCACGCACGCACATGGCTACCCCAAAGAGATATATAAAAAAATAGTTTGCGATACTAGTTAAGTTTATGTAAATAGGTTAAAATAACCCTTAATCCTTTATACTCTTTGATTAATAAATTTTTCTTGTATGATAAAAAGACATTCATTAAATAAAAAAGACATAATAACAATAAAAAGTAACATATCATATTATTTAGAAGCTTTAATTATGTGACAAATTAAATGGACACCGCAATTATTTTTTCATTTATATTCTGATATAATAAATTAGAGAAAAAATTTAGTGTCGGGTTGTGGTATATATGGTTATGGGGTTAGAGCCCTATCTGCAATCTTAGGGGATGAGAGGCTTCATGCTCCCCATGCTAATCTAACAAAAGACTAGACTAATATATGGATAAACACAAGACATCACTGTGAAATGAACATATATAAAACACGAGAAGGGGGGTTGAGTTGTGTTTTGGCTAACTTTTTCGAAAAGAAGAAACTTTAGATTTTAAACACAAAGATGCATCTGATGTAACACAGAATAAGAGAAAGCCTTTCACATTTCAACCTGTTAGCTTACAGTTAATATAAAGCAAACTTGAACAGATAAAGTTAGAAAAGGAGACACAGATTTATATTAATTCACCCCAAACCTTGGACTACGTCCAGTCTTTGGTTTCACCAAGTATTAACACTATAACTGATCAGGTTACAGAAGGTATTATTTGCACACCTAACCTCCGCAGGCTCAACCACCAAGTATTGTTTGTACACCTAGCCTCTCCAGGCTCAAACAAGTATTCTTTCAAAGAAGCCTCTTCAGGCTCTACAAATGGTAAGAGTTTAAATGAAGCAGCAGCTTCACTGATTACAATTTTGCAGATCTACCAAGTAACACTCAGTGAGTGAGTAAGTATTTAAGGTAGGTAATATCGCAATAAAGACTTCTCAATAAATACAAATGATTTGAGCAGAGAAGTATTCTATGAAGAACTTAAGAGAGCTTTGAATGCTTGGAGAGTATTGAATGCTTGAGTGAATATGTTTAGGTGTGTATCTTCATTAGCCTTCAAAGTCTTCTATTTATACTCATAAGTAATAAATTCGTTGTGGAGAGTTCTTCAACTGAGTATCCTTTTGTTCTTCATTCATTAATGCCAAAGAGTCGTTCTGAACTTTCATTTGATGTTTGTGATCGTTGGTAAGCTTTAAGACAAGTTGAACGTATAGGCTGGCATTGCTTTATCAAAGTGCAGTTTGATTTAGTGCAGTGTTTTTTGCTTTTCAGACTTGGGTAGCGTGACTTTCCTTATTTGTGCAATGCGGGTCTGCGACCAAGTAAAGTATACTTTACCTTTTGTAACAAAAAGAATCTTCGAACGCGGAATGATGCTTTGAGCTTTCTGAGATCGAATTTCTTTATTTGAAATCATCAGGGGATATTCTTCGTATTTGAATATAGTTGAAGCGAGGGACTTTCAGTTAGGCATGGCGACGAGACCCGAATTCGCGGGTACCCACCCGAACCCACCCCGACTTTGACGGGGAAAACCCACTTTGACTGGGGACGAGGGTGAGGATGGGGATACAGATACCTGCCCCGCCCTAACCCCGAACCCGCTCTGTTGTTTACATAATTATAATAATATCCCCATATATCTATGTAGAGTATTGGATATTGTTTTCATTGAAAGGTTCTATTCTGTATAAAAGGGTACCTTTTTTTTTGAAAAATTACAGAACATTTTATTGTGCTTTTATTATGGTGTTTTGATATTATCAGTGTCATTTAAAGCATAACGAAGTGCTCCTAAAGCATCAACTTTTTTTTTATTTGTAGCTGAAAGAAAATTAAGTTCCAATTTCGGTTGATTGTTTTAATTGTGTGAAGGTTTTATTTGTTTATTTTTTGGAAGTACAATTTTTGAGTTGTTAATTTCAATTAAAGCAAAATAATTTTTAAATTTGGTTACTCATTGACGGTGGCTGGGACCCACGGGGAAACCCTATCCCCTCAGGGGCGGGGGTGAGGATCTATTTTCCAACCCCAAAAGGGGAGCGGGGTGGGGTTGGGAAAGGCAAAACCTGCCCCCACCCCCGCCCGTTGCCAACCCTACTTTCAGTTGAGTTGCAGTCTCAGACGCATAATCAGAATTAGTGGAGACTGAGTCTTTGTTTGGACGCATCATAACACGGACTCATCTTTAAGACTTTGTTTCTTTGTTATGATACTCTTACTTCATGATCTGCACACTTAATACACATATTAGTGGATTTCAAAAGGTTCACTTAAAATCATTCTTTGTTTGGATTCATTTAAATAAGAGATGTCAAAGATGTAGTCTTAACAATCTCCCCCTTTTGATGATGACAAACATTTTCTTATGATTTTAATGAACTTGAGGTAAAACAAAAGTAAGCACTGCAAATTATTCAAAGATATTCATGCTCCCCCTGAACTGATGCTTTCGATAAGCATTTTTAAGGTGATGATACTATTAAGACGCATGGGTATATCTATGAACTTATGATCAGAGCGTCTTAGCATTTATATAGAGCATTAAGTTATATAGAGCATTAAGTTCAGTTAATTATATCCATACTTTATATTAATACTTCTCTTCCCCTTTGTCATCACCAAAAAGATAACAATATACAGAAAACAAGTCCGAGAACAAGATTTTTTATTGAGTTAACCATCATTGACTATTACATTGCTGATAAAAGACTAAGAATTTTGGTTTTCAACAATTTTCTTGAGAATTGACACAACAGTCTGCATCGTCTCACGAAGACTACGATTTACTGACGAGCAACTGGATCCATACCAATGATAGTGGATGCCATTTCAGCAAAGTCATCATGTGGAGATGAAGAGGATGGGCCAGGGAGATGGATTGGCTGTTGTGGGTGGTTCATATTGAACAACTTCCAGACAGTGCCAGGGAAGAGAATAACCAGAGGAGAAAATAAAGGAAATATCAAAGAGAATGGGGAACAGAGAAAGAGTTAAAGGGAAAACTGAGTGCAACGAGCCAAAAGGTTGCAAACAGGGAATTCTAAAAGAAGTGTGTTCAAAACTAGATAAAGAAAAGATAAGAGGGGAAAGATGATTGAAAAATGAAGACAAATTTTCAGAAGAAATAGGTAAATCAAAGTGTAAACTGAAAAAGGGTTTTCATAAAAGGATAAAGGTGAAATAAAGAGAAAATGAGTAAAGATAAAGGTTGGTTGGGAGGGGTAGAGTTTCCTTGTGTCTCCTCTGTCTTCATCTGGATATCCGATCTAGGGAATCTGATAAGAAGTGAGTCTGGCTCTATCAGTAGGCGTTTTGAGCTTGTTAAACAAGGATAGGCCACAGTGATTAGCGGGGTCTTGAAATACATGAGGTTCGGTATGACTCATCAAAGATGTAGACCACTTGGGGAACTTCAGCTTCTTATGCTTCCTTTGTAGCCAAACAAACGGCTTCTTGGATTTAGGATTCATCTTTGGTTTCTGGCAGATAGTTCCTCGATCAGGACAGATCTTCAGCACTGTATTGGGCTTCATTCAAGCAATAGGAATTGGTCTATATTTCCAAGAGGCTTGATTTAGCCTTACTGCAGCTTGTTCAACAACTAGATTGCTGATTGCCTTTAGATCATCTGAGCAAAGTGTTGAGACTACATCTTTAGACATCTCTGATTTTGATGAATCCGAACAAAGAATGATTTTTAAGTGAACCCTGTGAAATCTACTAATATGTGTATTAAGTGTGCAGATCAGTATACAAGAGTCTCATGACAAAGAAACAAAGTCTTAATGATGCGTCTGAACAATGACTCGGTCTCTACCAAATTCTGATCAAGCGACTGAAAGTCCCTCGCTTCAACAATATTCAAACACAAAGAATATTCCCTGATTATTTCGAATATAGAAATTCAATATCAGAAAGATCAAAGCACCATTCCACGCCTGAAGAATCTTTTTGTTGCAAAAGGCAGAGTAAACTTTACTTGATCGCAGACCTGCTTAGCACAAATAAGGAAAGTCGCGCTGCCCTAGTCTGAAAAGCAACAACGCTGCTCTGAATGAAACTGCACTCTAATAAAGCTATGCCAACCTATACGTTCAATTTGTCTTGAAGCTCACCAACGATCATAAACATTAAATGCAAGACCAAAACGACTCTTTGGCATTTATGGATGAAGAACAAAAGAATACTCAGCTGAAGAACTCTCCTCAACGGACTTATCTCTCTTGAGTATATATAGAAGACTCTGAAGACCATTGAAGACACACACTTGAATACATTAACTCACGCATTCAATACTCTCAAGCATTCAAAGCTCTCTTTAAGTTCTTCATAGAAAACTTCTCTGCTCAAATCATTTATATTTATTGAGAAGTCTTTATTGCGATCTCACCTACCTCAAATACTTATTCACTCTTTGAGTGTTACTCGTTAGATCTGCAAAGTTGTAATCCGTGAAGCTGTTGCTTGATCAAACTCTTCTTTGTTTGTAGAGCCTGAAGAGGCTTGCTGAAAGAATACTTGTTTGAGCCTGGAAAGGCTAGGTGTGCAAACAATACTTGTTAGTGAGCCTGCGGAGGCTAGGTGTGCAAACAATACCTTCTATAATCTGATCAATTATAGTGCAAATACTTGGTGAAGCCAAGGACTGGACGTAGCCTAAGGTTTGGGGTGAACCAATATAATGTTGGGAATTTGCGTATAAAAAAAAAATAACGCAGCGGAAAAATTCCCATCGAAGGATCCTTGCAAATGGTCACGATTCATGGTTAGAAGATTTACCTCTTGAAGCGATGACAGTTGATTAAAATCGTCTATCATGAACACCGCACGAACGATGTCTCTAAGGTATCCACACGAGTAGATTCTGTGAACGTCCAACGTCACGAACCCGAAGCGTCTCTGTCTCACAGTGCTAGCTTCGAAAATCGAGACCTGCTGTTCACTATCACTCTCTATGTGCGGCTAGGGTAAAACAAAAACGTGTAGGCACAATAGCTTAAGTGGTGCGCTTATAGCAAGCACCTCCTTAAGTGAGTTAGTGAGCGACGTTTGACCCAAGCCCCATGTACTATGCGCTAGGCCCAATAGAAAAGTCCAACTCTCCTTTTAATGCTTCTTTTAATCCTCTCTTATGTGTGTGACCCTATAGGTTCCAAAAACGTTAGTAGTAATATTAAATCCCATTTAATATTACAAACAATGTGAGTATCTAGCAATACATCACTGCTACCTAAGTAGTGAGAAAGTCAGTGATTTGACGAAACCTTTCTGTGACAAATATTCATGTGCATTATTATCCCTTTGTCCATATATCTATATTGAACACAAGACATATAATGTGTCACCCTTGTATGGTTCAATATCATGTTCCCTGATACCCGAGTAGACTTAACAACAAATGAGGTCAATATCTCATATTGACTCATTTCAGCACGACCATGCATTTTACAGTCTCACTCTATCAGGGGGCCCATAGATATTACTCCTGTTATGTAGGAGGGACAAATTCCATCTAGGTCACTCACATCCCTCTGCATGGCTCGTGGTATGCCCAATGACCGTCTTTATAATCATCTTATTACAGATGACGTTTGACGATATTAAAGCACACAACTCCTCATGTAGGGATCGTAGCGATTTTAGGTCGAAGGATTGCATACACCATTGTCACTATGAGAACTACTTATGACACTCACACAACGCTCCATGTAGTGTTCTCATGGTGGGTCAATCCAGTACATCATTACTCTAATGTGTACCTATGTGGCGACTCGATATCTCATATCCATGACCCGTGAGATATGGTCATCAGTCTGCACACATAATAGTCTCAATGTATTATTATTGTCCTTATTAATAAAATACTTGACTACGGATATTTAAGAATATGATTTCATTGTTCAATAGTGTCTCACGATCAAGTCATATACTTGATATTCTATTAAACTGAAATTTCTATTCTAAGGACTTTATTATGTTTAAACAAGTAACACAATAAACTGGAATGCCTCATATCATATATATATATATATATATATATATATATAATAGCAAGATACAAATGTAAGTCTAAGAAATACACTGGCCTCTAGGGCTTACACCAACATATAAATCCGTGTCTCCTTTTCTTAGCTTAATCTTTTCAGTTTGCTTTACTTTAACTATACTAACTGGGTTGGAAAGTGAATATCCTTTTTATTATCAGACACATCTTTGTGTCTTATAGGTTAAACTGCAACGTTTTTCAAAAAGTATTTAAAACACAATTCAACCCCTCTTCTAGTGTTTTATATCTGTTCATTTCACTAAGAAGGTCATGGTTGATTTGATCAATAGGCTGTGGTTTAGAAGAAATGTATTGAAAGGGAGGGGTTTTGGTTTTGGGTAAGCCTCTGTGTGGAGCGGTATGAAAAGAGGGTGAAGGGTGAGATAGAGGTGAGACAATGGAATCAAAAACTTGTGAAATAGGAACAAGTGTTTGATTTTCTTGTTGTGGTGAGGGAGAGGGTGATGATGGATGGTTGGAGATATGGTCTGGTGAATTATGAGGTTGAGGTTGTGGTGAGGGGTTTTATGGAGTGAGATTCAAATTGAAGTCTCGAAGAGATAATGCAAGCAGATTTTCAGCAATTGAAATTTGGTTATGAAGAGGGGAGTTGTGAGAGGAAGAGGAGGAAGAATTGGAGGGTGAGGATAAAACAATGGGTGAAGGGGGTGAGGGTTCAGATGACCTTACTTGTTGTGCGTAAATGTGATGTGCAAGTGTACACAGTCAAACAAGTAATAAAGTATGAATAAAGATCGTTCCTACGAGGATTTAAATGTATTGAATATAAATTCTAGATTTAACCTTTCCTATTTAGCTTAACAAAATAAAAAGTAATTTTAAGCATGTAAAGTAAAAGGAGTAATTGGGTGTCAGAACAGTAAGTAATAAAAGCAAGGAATTAATAAAAGCAATAAATGGGTGTTTTAAAACAGAGATGGAAACAGCTAGGATTCTAATCCTTTGTAATCTTCACTTCAGGGTAATTTATGCTTCAGGATGCTACAACATTTAGTTTAGGAAATGAAATTTGCCTTCCAGCATTCAACCGAGTTCATTAAAAGCTTCTTATTCTTAAGTTCAAATTAATTTCCTTCAGTTGTTAGATAAATACTTCCAGCTACTTAAAGACTTGAAGGCTATTCCTAGCTCATTCAACACAATTAATTTTCCAATTAATTGTTCTATCTTTATCTTCTAATCAAGTCCACTAACTTGGTTTTTCCAAACTGAATTAGTTGATATTTCAGATCAGTTGATCAGGCTAAACCGAAATTAAACATTAAAGCCAAAAAGAAGAAAATGAATAACATCCATAACATTGAATTACCCTTCAGTACAATTACAAATTCACAGAATCCTAACTAAGAGAATTTAGCTCATAATGAACTTAATGACAAAACATAACATAATAAAAGAAAGACTAAGAATAAAATGTAAATTAATTACAGAGAGGACAAAGGTGAGCTGACGGCTCCTGTGCACAATATAGAGCTTCCCTAAAAGCAAGGTCACACTCACTATTTGTACTAGCTCCTAAAATAGGGTTACACTCTCTCTCATGCCTCATTTTTTGGGCTTTTACAAAATTCAAATACTAAAATATTCCTTGGCCCAATTCCTAAGTACACATAGCTGCTGCATTGTATTATCTCTCTTCCTTTTTGCACAGCGCAACGGGTATTTTGTCTTCTAGTGGATAATAGCTGAGCTGGAAATGATTTTATCTTGTAGTGACTTGCTCCCCAAACGCTGCAGCATTCGAAACATCCCGAGCAATTCCTTCAGCAATTACACCTTTAAAACCTGCTCAAAACTAAATCAAACCTTGAAAGAATAACAGATCATAATTTACAGTTTTTTCACAATTAACCAGATTAACACAGATATTTACTCAATTAAACAAAACTTGAAGTTCTTTTCCAAAATTGATCAAAACAAGAACAATGATTAAGCTAAAAGGATAGTAATAACTCTTATTTCTAAGAGTTATCACTTGTGAGACAACAGGTTGTAGAGAGACCTGCACAGGCTCAGCAACCTTCAGCCATGTAGACCTTCTTATTGGTGTAGCTGCAATTGCAACTTTCCTCTTTAATTCCTTTCGAGGAGCAGCAACTTGTTATTTGACAAATTCCTTCTTCAGAACCTTGGAAATTGGTTGGTCATCATCATCGTCAGACTCCTCTGAAATGACCAGCTTCCTCTTAACCTGAAGCCTAGGTCCGACCTTGGGGTCCAAAGGTACAGACTCCTCTGTTGCTTCTGAGTCATCAGACTCATCAATGTCCTTTTCGAATTCTTCTGAAGATTTATTCTTCTTATCTTTTTCATCAGAATCAGGAATCCTTCCTGGTGCTCTCAGCTTCATCTGAGAAAGGGTTCTTTCATCTATGACAGTTGACATATCAACCTTGCCAGTGAAGGGAATGCCCATGATGTCCAACAGTTTAGTAATCAGCATCCCATAGGTGTAGGAAGTTCTGATTTGGGGCTTCACCATCCTCAACATATACTTAAAAATCAGATCATTGATATCGATCTTCATCAGGCTCAAGAGATGAAATAGCGCAAACCTATCCATCTTGTTGACATTATCACGAGCACCGGTTTGTGGCAGGACATAATTGATCAGCAAGATATGCAGGAACCTTCCTTTTGGAATTAGCTTAGAAGCAGCTTTATTCCTAGGGTTAGACACCCCGTACAAAACCTGATGCACGGTTTCTTCACCATACTGAGTTTCCCAGTCATCCGTAAAAGCAGCACCTTGCCTAGGGCAACCAATTGCTTTCTGAATACTGTTGAGAGTGAATGAATAAGGACTTCCGTTGCACTGGGTCCAAATGGAAATTTGAGTCTGAGGTATCTTTTCTTCAGCCTTTTCCCAGAACTCCTGAAGTAGCATTGGGTACACTGGTTCATGCAAACTGAAGAAGTTGACCCATCGAGAAGCTTCCAGTTCGGGCATTACATTCATGCCTCCTTTAATGATTTTGTTCATTTTGACAATCTCCCAGGTACAATCATGGAGATGTCCTCGATACTCATTCATAAACGAGCAGCAGCACGCATGAGTTTCTGTGAGGATCCTTTGGATGCCATGGATTTGGAGTTTTGAGAGGAAGGAAGTGAAGGGTTTTGAAAAGGGGCTTGCTCGCAAGAGAGAGATAGAAGCTTTTGAAACAGTAAAATGTTTCTGAAGAAAGATTCTTGCTTTTAAGATAGTGGTTTCAAAAAGAGCAGTTGAGAATAATAAGACAAAACGTTTTGAATTCAAATATATTTTTAGAAAACTACAATGTAAAGTCTCAATCATTATTCCACGTCATCAGACGCTTTTACCTAGATCAGACGCATTCCATCAAACATTATTCATTTATGAAATGCATGTTCAGATTATCTCTAATATATATGAACATGTCTTGATTGAAGCTTTTGTTAATATATCAGCCCATTGATTTTCAGTTTTGACAAACTTGATGTCGTCAAAAACACCTTTTTGAACATAGTCTCTTAAGAAGTGATGTTTAATTTCTATGTGCTTAGCCTTAGAATGCTGTATGGGATTCTTAGATAAACAAATAGCACTACAATGATCACACCAAACAGAAATATTATGTTCAAAGATAGAATAATCTTTAAGTTGATGCTTTTCCCATAAAAGCTGTGAACAAAAGCTTGCAGCTGAAATGTATTATGCCTCTATAGTAGATAGAGCAATTGTAGTCTGACTTTTGCTTGTCTAAGAGACTAAGCTTGCTCCAATGAATTGACATCCTCAACTAGTGTTTTTTCTTTCTACTATGTCTCAAGCATAATAAGCAACACAGAATCCAACTAATCTGTATTCTTGTGTTCTTAAATACATCAAACCAAGATTAGTGGTTCCAAGCAAATATCTAAATATTCTTTTAACAGACTTGAGATGTGATTACAGAGGATCAGATTGGAATCTTGCACACATGCAGACACTGAATTGAATATCAGGTTTAATGGAAGTTAAGTACATAAGAGAACCAATCATACCTCTATAAATAGTGTGAACTACCTTTTTACCTTCTCCATCCTTGTTTAATTTTGAATTTTCTTCCATGGGAGTTTTCATGGGTTTTGTTGTATCTAGTTTATATTTCATTAAGATCTCCTTGGTATATTTACGTTGATGGAAGTATATTCCATCATCTGTCTGTTTGATTTGTAGACCAAGGAAGAACTTCAATTCTTCCATCACGCTCATCTCAAATTCATTCTGCATAATCTTGGAGAACCCTTTACAGAGCTTTTCATTAGTAGCACCGAATATAATATCATTAACATAGATTTGCACTATAATGAAATCATTTTTAGAGCTTTTTCTAAAGAGGGTTTTACCAACTTTTCCTCCGATGAAATCATTTTTAATAACAAATGAACTAAGTCTATCATACGGTCTAGGAGCCTGTTTTAATCCATAAAGAGCTTTCTTAAGATTATAAACATAATCTGGTTTATCGTTATCTTCAAAGCCAGGTGGTTGTTTAACATATACCTCTTCTTCACTTATTCCCTTGAGAAATGCACTTTTAACATCCATTTGATATAAGGTGATTTGATGTTGTGCAACATATGACATAAGTATGCGAATAGCTTCTATTCTAGCTACTGGTGCAAAAGTTTCAGTGTAGTCAATACCTTCTTGTTGGTTATAGCCTTGAGCTACTAACCTTGCTTTATTTCTGACTACTATACCATCTTCATTGAGCTTGTTTCTGAATACACATCTGCTCCAATAATTGATTTTCCTTTTACATTTGGAACTAAGAACCAAACATCATTCCTTTTGAACTGATTTAGCTCTTCTTGCATAGCTAAGATCTAGCTTTCATCTTCAACAGCTTCTTTGATATTCTTGGGTTCAATTTCATATAGGAATGGCATGTTGTTTGAGTCTCTGAATGTTGATCTGGTTCTAACTCCTTGAGAGGGGTTACCAATAATCAATTCTCCAGGATGATGAGTTTTGAACTTCCAGTCTTGTCTGGGTTCCGTGTCAAACGGTTGTTGAGCAGGTGGATCAGATGCTTGAGTAGGAACTTCTGAATCCTCGTTCTCTAATTTGTCATCAGTTTGATTGTCTCGTCTTCCAAGATCTAAACCTGCAAGATCATCCTTAAGATCTGATAGTCTCCTATCAATTTTTAAACCATCATTAAAATTGATATGAATAGATTCCTCAACAACTTTTGTTCTAGAGTTGTAAACTCTAAAAGCTTTAGAAGTGTCTGAATAACCGAGAAATATAACCTTATCTACTTTTGAATCAAACTTTCCAAGTTGATCTTTAGTATTTAAGATAAGACATTCACATTAAAAAGCATGGAAATAAGAAATGTTGGGTTTTCTACCTTTCCACAATTCATAGGTAGTTTTGTTCAAGAAGGGTATTATCCGTATTACATTACGCACATAACAAGCAGTGTTTACTGCCTCAGTCCAGAAGTACTTTGGGAGTTTTCTTTCATTGAGCATCATTTAAGCCATCTCTTGTAGAGATCTGTTCTTCCTTTCTACTACTCCATTCTGTTGAGGAGTTCTAGGAGCAGAGTATTTGTGAGATATACCATTCTCTTCACATAATGTATTGAAGTGCTCATTTTCAAACTCTCCCCCATGATCACTTTTGATAGCTGAGATACAGAATTCATGCTCATTCTATACTTTCTTACAGAATATGGAAAACACCTTGAATGACTCATCCTTGTGGGTTAAGAAGAGTACCCATGTATATCTAGAATAATCATCGACTAAGACAGAACCATATTTCTTTCCTACCTTACTAGCAACACTTATTGGACCAAACAAATCCATATGCAACAACTGTAATGGTCTAGAAGAAGATACCAGATTCTTGGGTTTAAAGCTAGATTTAACTTGTTTTCCATATTGGCAAGAATCACATAGGGCATCCTTTTTGAAACTTAAATCAGGTAGACCTTTCACAAGTCTATACTTCTGAAGCTTAGTTATCTGTTTCATACTTGTATGTCCTAGCTTCTTATGCCATACCCATCTTTCATCTTCCCTTGACACAAAACAAGTCACATTTTGATCAGTTAGTTCAGTTAAATCAATTTTGTAAAGATTATGTTGCCTGTTTGCTGAAAAGAGAACTTTGCCTTGATTGTCTTTGACTATGCTTGTGAGACACCCCGATGTCCCATTAAAGTAAACCATATTTTATTTAAAACCTAATCGTGTTATTAGCGTTAAACGGATACATAGTGCAGCGGAGAAATAAAAACTTTAACTAAAACACCCATCAAATATAAACATACATCACACGTATATACAAATATATACATACAGTCATACAATGCTGTAGAGGGAATCCCGTCAGTAGGATCCCATATATACAAATCGAGTAGGATAAGAAAAATACATCAAAAGTCTAAACCAAAGATGCCTCGCTGTCACTCAACACCCAGTCCCCTCTCAAATACATCAAAATCCTCGTTGCACACCTGTGTACACCTAACTGGATAGCACTAGCCGGTACTATCACATACGACTACTACTACCCTCGCTATCATCCCTGGGTCTCGATGGTCCCACAACCCCTCTGCTACTGCTGGAAGAGCTCTTCCCATAATGTCGCTGAAATAAGCGTTTGTATGCCAAGTTGTTCCTAGATGATAGTCTGGAAGACTCAGAAACAACTGGTCTAACATCTGGCATCTGTGGAACCTCTGGAGCAAGTATGTGGTCTATATCGGGTATTAGTGTTGTCACATTTGATTGGCATTTTTTTCTAGTAAAACACCATAGTCAATGAGTTGTTGTTTCATCCAAAGGATTTGTGCACAACAACTACCTACTACAACATATTCAACTTCCAAT
>CM061069.1:25422584-25548584 GCA_030762895.1 Sophora flavescens
TAATAGCTCAGTTTTTCTATTTTTTTTCCTCTGTATTTGTATATATTCTTATAATAAAAGCAGTGGTTGTTGCATGATGGTTAGTCCAATAGATCATATATAAATAGAGGGGAAATTACACCAACGTCCTTGACATTTATGTTATTATTACACTTAGCTCTTAGAAGGGGTGATGATTGAAATTACATTGACCTCAGGTTCGTTTGAGTTAGATTTTAGTAGAATTGATTTTGTAAGAATTTATGTTAACAAAATTGATTTTTATAAAATTGAAGTTAAAAATATTGATTTGTATATGCTAATAATATTTAAAAGTGATTTCAGAAGAATTGAGTTTGTTGAATGATAAAGTAAAATCTTTTTTTAAGGTGTCAATATAAAGAATTTTGTGGGTTCTCACACTCAAAATCAATTCTACTTTAAGGAAAAACTACAAATTTTGTTTCTTTCAAATCAATTCTATCCAACTCAAAATTAATTTATTTGACACTTTTGAAAACAAACTGGTTCAATTACTATTGAAATGACTTTTGGGGTCTCAAAAGCCGATTTTGGGGTCCGGAAATCTTAACCAAACAAGCTCAAAGTAAAATCACTTTTTAAGGTATATAAGGAATTTGGTGGATCTCACATCTAGAGTCAATTCTATTCAACAAAAAACCTAGAAATTCTTGTTTCTCCTCAAATCAATTCAACCCACCCTAAAATTGATTTTATTGGACACATTTTGGAAAACAAACAGATCCATTTATTATTGAAATGACTTTTTGGATGTCAAACGTGATTTTAGCTGGTCAAACATGATTCTGGATTTTATCCAATCAGGCACCGAGTCTAGCTCTTGAGATTGAAACAATAGGAGTGTCGGGGTAATTAAGTCAAACCCAATAACATACTTGAATTATTTCATTCACCAACCAACTACAAAGGCAATATTCAGAATTTGACTGTTAAATTTTAAAATGTAGGTCAATAGAATCATATTCTAGAGAGATTTTCAAGTTTTGGATAAAAAATCACTATTTTGCATTTAGAGAATAGAGATAACATTCTAGATCATATCAAATCCCGTTTCATTCATGCTGCTTTGTAGTTAATGTTTTTCCTACATCTCAAAAACAAGACAGAATTAGATAAGTAAACTAATCTGTCTCAAGGAAACTAGTATCTGATTTTTTTTGTTACTAGTTATACTAATTACAGTTGATATTTTACATTGTATTTAATTGTTGAGCCCAATTTTCTAAATAATGTCTTTCTAATTGTATTATTATCAGACCTGCAAGTATAAGTTTATCAGTATTCTTTTTCCTTATTTTATTTTATTTTATTTTATTTTACAGTGGTTCTGTTTGCTTGTGTGATGTTCATTAATCATGTATAGATTTCACTTTTAAGACACTGAAAGACAAATCATTTGTCTACTATATGAGTACATGTTATTCAATAGTGTGTACTTAACTGCTTCTTATATTGGCATAGATAAACTCTTTGTAGTGTTTGAATTGCTTATAAGTTATAACTAATTTTATTTACATATATAATTTAGTTTTTAAGAGACCAAAACTGTTTTAACAATTCATTTCAAAACCAATATCTGTTGCTCATTATTGTATTGAATACTTTGGACATTAGTCTATCAAATCCCTGTTGTTCTAGAAGTCGAGATGATTCTCATTTTCTGACAGGGTTGCATCTACAATACTTGTGTGCGTGGACAAAAATTAGAAAGTTCATTGTGATCTACCTTGAATATTAACAGATGAAAGAATAATGAAGTCAAGGTTCTGTTCTGGTCAATGATGCTCTAGACCTTGTGGTTCGGTTTTGCTTATCAAACATGTTAGTTGATGTAGATCTTTATTTTTATTCTAATTAGTGCTTTTAAGTCAGGTTTTTTTGGAGGAATGTGACTATAGATAAGTTCCAACAAATAAATGAAAAATTGAAGCAACATTAAGTGAAATTTTTACAATAAACTTGAGATATCAGAAGAAGTTCAAGAATAAGTACATTTTATCAGGATCAAGATTCTTTGCTCAGAAAACTGATATGATTTGTACGGAATGAATGTTTTGGTGTGGTGTTGACATCTTGGTATGTTAGTTTGCCATGATGCTTACTGGAAAGTATCCATATTCTTTTCATAATATCACATCCGAATGAGGACAGTTTTCAGTCCCTTTGTTTTTGTTGGGCATGAATGTTGAATAGATACTTTCCCATTGGGTTATTGGGTATGGATATAATATTTATGGGTCAATGCTTGATAGAATCTCACCTTAGGTGATTTGACCATATGAAAAAACCATTAAAAGCCCTAGTAAGAAGAGTACATAAAGTGGAACATAGTATCATAATTGGAGGTAGAGGGAGACTTGGAAAAACTATAGGTGAAATCATAAAAAGAAACTAGATTTAAATAGCCTTTCTAAAGACATGGTTTATGAGAGAATACAATGTCACAATGACGTTATTTGATCCATTTATCCAACCCTAAACCCTTTTACCTAGAAGGAAAAGGCTTTGTTGCTATACTAAATTTTGAGATTAACATTTGCAGCAACAAGAGGAGAGCTATGTGGGCTTGGTTCATGGACTTTTGGCCCGTGATAAATAATTTGGCAAAGTTATATGAGATGTATAATAAAAAAACTTAGGACAGATTTGAGTTTTTGGAATCCTGAAACACCTTTGCTTGGAATTGATGTATTAATTGGTTTTTATGTGGTTCCTCTTATGGAGACTTAATGAAACACATTTCCATTTCATGTCTTTCAATTTCAGATGTGGTTTGTTTGCATATTTTTTGGTTAAATTACTCCGTAGATCATTTTGGGACATTGAAATAGGTCCCTATAATTTAGGAGTTCAAATTGTTTCAGTGAACCTATCCTTACATTATAATGGCGTGATATTAAGCGGAATATGGTATCCTAGGCGTATTGGTTGCCACCTCTCCACCTTTCTCACCCTTCTCTCCATAGGGAACCTCTGCCTTCACTCCTTCCATTTGGTCCCAAATGTTCCCCTATAAAAACTTCCTCCAGTGGCTCTAACTGTCCTGGTTCCACATCCCTTGACCACATTGAAGCTCGTCTGCAGCCTGTGCAGCGTCAAAGGCTTCACAAGCCCAACTGGGATCCAATTGGTACATACAGTTACAGATGATTTAAACTTGGAAGAAGGGGAACTGATCCTTGCATGGGTAAGTGGAGGAAGTCTTGGGTGGTTGATATGCATGGAAGCTTGCCTGGCGTGATGGGTTGTTTGGGAGCAATTAGCAGGGGATAAATTTAGTTGTTGAGGGATGAAACCTGGCCTGCTTGCTTTGCTTTGCTTTCACTGGAGATCATCTTACCCTTACTACTGATTGGTGGTTTTTTTCCCTTTCTCGTGAAATCAAGGTTTTCCTTCTTTACCTCGATCATGCTCCTCTGTTCTCTCTCTCTCCCCCTCCTTCCCTCCTATATGGTACTTTTCTGGGTATGTGTTTTTCTGCTTACTATTAAATTAGTGGCGATTTGCTGCTTTAATAACTGCTTGGCTACTGCCTGGCCTCTTGTAGCACTCTAGTGGTTTGGAAGAAGTGACTTGAGAGATGCAAGAGTCAGAGAGTTGTGCAATTTGTTAAGATTCTTGCAATTGGAAAGGAAAATGGATGCTAGATTTGAATTGGAGTATGCAGTCCTTTGTCTGAAAAGTACCTCAATCTTGAGCAATCTCTAATTTCTAAAATCTCAAGTGATGCAAGAATGCAAGATCACCCTTAAATTCTCTGGTAATGAAAAATGATAGAAGATCGGATCAATCCCATACACAGAATTTCGAGTTCAAAGAATGTATTTAAGATCAAGGAAGTGAGATGATAATGGAAATTGTGTTGGGAGATGATGTGGGTATAGTGAGGAGGATAGGGAGGTGATTTGGCAACTCAAGTCATGTAGAACTAGAAATCAAGTTGGATGCTACATCAGTAAGTTATAATGTTGTGCTTGCGAAGGACTGGAGTTAGGGACCCAATTACAGAATTTTTAGACTATGGGAACCCAATTCTAAAATTTGAACTATATGGACCTATAGAGTAATTTAATCTATTTTTTTAGTATAAACTTTTAGGGGTAAAATTAAATATAGATAAAATCATTTACTTTTGCACAATTAGTTCTAGGATAATTATCTTACAATGGACGTATCAGGATTCAGGAGTATTCTGAGATTAAGTTTTCTACCTTTCCTTGTACATAATCAGGCTCTTGAATTTTAAAGACAAGTTCTGAATTAAAAAGGATTTCCTAATCTTTTCCCAATTCAAGAAAAAATTATGGCTATGATTCTATATTTTATGTTATTTTTTAATTTAGTTTCTTCTTAGTCATGAAATCCACTTACATAGTCGTGTTCTAATATTCACTGTATATCTATTGTTTTGTCTGTAGATGATGAGGATATTTCCATTTTAATTATTTTAATGGGCTCATGGCCGGAGATAATTTAAGGTTTCTTTATTTTTATTTTTGAATGCTACAAACAGAAGTTTGATGGCAACAACGAATATATTTGCTTTCTTTCAATGTGCATCCGAAAGTGTAATATTTTCCCATTTGGTTTCACTGAAATGTGAACCAAACATGCAGTTAGATGGATAAATTGTTTCTACTGATTTAGTGTTTAGCAGCGAATAAAATATGAGGACTGATTTATGTTGTCATTGAATTTTTAGCAGTTTGCTGGAAACATGTCTTTGGTGCACTAGTTTGCCTTCCATGCTGCTTAATGTGTGAAGGAAGGAGATATCATGGAAGGGGATATTAGTATTTGGGGTGGAGATGACACCCATAACAAGAAAGAAAGTTCTTTGGTGAAGATAAAAGTATTGTTTTTCGCTAGAGCACGTGATCTTACCGGCTTGAATGAGATGCAATTGGAGGTGTCATCTGGAAGTACTACTAGTGATTGTTTGAAAAAGCTTCTTGTCAAGTATCCAAGTTTGGAAGAAATACGTGAGTGCATGGTTTTGGCTCTTAATGAGGAGTATACAACGGAGTCAGCGGTTGTTAAAGATGCAGATGAGTTGGCCATAATACCTCCAATAAGTGGTGGTTGAACAACATCACTTATTGCTGCAGGATACTTCGAATGGAATTTAAATTTGAATAAAATCCTCATGAATTTATATATCATCTAGGATAATTATAAGGTGGAGGTGAAGTTCTAAAGAGGTTATGCTTTCTGGCCGAAAGGTACACATTGAAATTTTTGCTTGTAACTTTTTAATCAACAGTTCAATCCCTGAGGTTAGTTGAAAACAATATTTAATCAATGAGTTCAAACTTTTGAGAAGTCCAATTCCGTGGAATGACCTTATGGCCATGTATAGGGTGAATGACTGGTTGTCAAAAAAATAAATAAGGGAATCATTGTAAACTCAAGTTCGTGTTGTAATGATTGATTTGTAAAACAGACATTCTGAGTTTTCTTGTTCTATAGAATGATAAAATTTCATTTTTTATCATCGTATCTTTAGCACTTTAGTGCTATAGACTATGTATGCCTTTTGCTTTTTTCTTCTGATTTATTATGAAGGCTTTGTTGCCTTGAAACCGCAAGCAGAAAGATCAAGTTCATCTAAATGTTTAGTTTCTTTCTCTTTTTCGGTTTGTATATGTGGTCCTTTTTATGAGCGCTCCTTAACACGCAACTTCAGTTATCTATCACCATATATGGAGCCTTTATCTTTTTTTTTTGAAACAAAGGAGCTTATATCATTAACGGATAACCAGAGTTTGGAATACAAGTAGGAAACACATGAATATAAAATTCCTAGGATAATAAATAGAATTCCTAGCTAGGTGATGTGCCTGAGCATTCACACTTCTCTTAACAAATTGCACTCTATGAGGTAGTGCTAACAACAACTGCTGACAATGAGAAATGAGGTCCAAATTCTGAGATGTCCCTGCTAGCTGAATGCAAAAATCACATTCTGCATGCTAAGACTCAGCATCCACTTGATAGCCAGCAATAAAGCCAATGCTTCACCCTCCTTAATAGGAAGCAAATAGTTTTGCCAATGAGATTTAGCAAGAATAAAGGCACCATATGAATCGCTAATACAAACACTGCATCCCACATCTTCATTCCTTGAATCATTAGATCCTGCACACACAGATTTTGCACATAATCATTTGTTGGCAATCCTTCAAGTTTAGTTTGTTCCCCACGCAACCAAGCAGTGTCCATCACCTTAATCCTTGAACCATCTCCAATACTCCATCTACAACCTTCAACTAGCAAGCTTCTACCACTCCAAATACTATGCCACATAGCTTGGATTAGCACCTATTTGAGAATCCAACAACTCACCTTTAGGAAAGTATTTAGCTTTGAAGAGCCTTGTTACCATAGCATCCGGTTGGGAAATAAACTTCCATTCATGCTTCCATAGCATTGCTAGATTGAATCCATGTAACTCCCGAAACCCTAAACCTCCTTCCTCCTTCCTAACTGATAAATGCTGCCAAGACATCCACCTAATATCCTTGTTTTTTGCCCCCCACTAATTAGAATTCATCATTCTTTCTATCTACGGAGCCTTTTTCTTAAAAAAAATGGCTTTTTAATATCTACTTTGTTTATCATGTTAGATTGATTTTTATCTAATGTATGTGACATAAAATAGGATTCAATCATCTTTCTCAACTCATCTATAGTTTTTCATTTTTAGGGTGGGAGTGTTTTTCATGAATTATCACGTTTGAGTTTTTTTAGCTTTTTTTTTTTATAGTGGTATTTTTTATTCAAAGTTTTTTTTTGCTCTTTTTATAATTTTTAATATTAATTCTTTTAAAAGACTGAAAATAGCCTTGTTAGGATTTTTATGTGATTTTCTTCTATCATCTACGTGGATAATAGAAAATTACTTTTAATTTATTTTTGAGTATGATATTATTTATGATGCATGAAATTTGTATTCTGACTGCTATCAGTAATTAGAAGCTTCTTTTTCCCCTTATATGTTAGGGGAAATTCTAGGATGAGAGGCATAATAAGTCTCCCATAGTGAGAGATTCCATTTTTGCATTAAAAAAAATTCAGTCCATTTTCTCTCACACATTCCATGGCTACTATAGTTGTCGTGCTCCCTTCTTCTCACCAGCTTCAACTCTATAATAGCACGACCCTACCTTCACCGTCACAACTGAGACACCCCGTTGTGCCCCATTGTATTATTAAATTAAAATCTTATTATTTATTTACTTAATTGCACGCTTATCGTTGAAAATACGTAAAAATTAAAACTTAATTAACAATCATATAACTTTTGCAAATATAAAACACTCCAAAGTTATATTACATAAATAGACACATAATTATCCTTTATTTTACACAACACTGTTTAGGGTATCCTCTCAGTAGCATCCCGCACGGGTACTTATTTAAACAAACTGCTTATAACTAGCGAAAAATAAAAATGTCTTTTATGACTTACTGGCCTTAAACTTACTACACTATACTATTAGGATTCGTAACTTGTTCTCCGGTGTTAGCCTCATACGGAGTGTCATCCAACTCATCAGCAACATATTCTTCAATAGGGTCTTCTAACGTAGTAAAGTAGACATACACAGAAGTATAGAAATGGGGAGATAAGAAACAGTTCTATCATCATAAGCGGAAAAGATTCATAGCATATAATACAATAATAGTCACAAACATGCATCACTCACAATCTACAATCATCCATACTTTATAACATTATCCTCTACCCTCCAACTCATGCAACTAAACCTTTATGCTGACGTGGCCACCACTAATCCTGTCACACATCCCTCGTTAGGAATGTCAGTCAGTCGTCCAAGTGACGCGTTCCCAACATCGGTGCACATTCTCATCCATGGTGAGAATGCTCATGCAAAGCAATGACAGTGCACACCCTGGTTCTCCCTCTCATCTCTCTATCAAGGGTGCTCATGCATAACAATGACACTATAGTTGCACAACTTAACTTCTAATTTGGAACGGTCCACGAGAACTTCGGACCTCGTGTATCTCAAATACACGGTTATGAACAACAATGCAATATATGATTCTCATTGACTTTTATCAATAACAACCTAGTGCCTCAAGCTTTCCTCATAACCTCCACTTACATTCTAAATCACATCACTTCTATAAAATAATAGTTAGGCACCTCTAATTTATATTCAAGCTATCACCCCAAACAAAATACCTCCGAGCAACATATATCTTTACTTAAAATTTAACTAAGCAATTTATCAAACCAGACAGATCATGCATAACACAGTAATCAACAGAATATTCAAATATCTCGATATCATATAAAACAATTTATCACAACCAACCCATAATAACCAAATCAAATAAATAACAAAGTCAGACTCTGTCACGTCCTGGCCGTGATAGCCATCACGGTCGTGATGGACATCAAATGCAATAATTCTACAAAAAGTAACATCACGGCACGACCTATGACAACCATCATCACTGGTGATGACAGACAACAAACATCCTCAATATCATAAATATTCAATCACCAAAATAATACGTCACATGCATATGGAATACCTCAACCAGCGTATCATAGTAAATTCAACAACATAAAGTCAGACATCCTCAATATCATATAATCAACCTAATGCCGATAAACCTACAATCCTCAAATCACCATTGGTTTTATAGAAAAGGTTTCCAAAGTAATTTTGGTCTTGTCGATTACTCGACTACTAGCAGGGTTTAGGTCGCCCTACACAATCATTATATAATATACTACTTATCGTTTCCGATGATGGAATGGTTCTTTCCCCCACCGAACCAACACCGTAATCGCGAACTTTCAGTTCCTCATCACGACACCACAGTTACCAAATCAACCTTCAACCCATCAACATAAGAATTAATTAATCAAACAAAACCCATCCTTAACCACAAAAGGCTAGGTTCTGGCCAACTCATCAAAATAAGGCTAGGGTTATTTTCTTAATCCAATCTTTTAGATACTAAATCCTAGAGTTTTAACTAACATAAGTTAAGTGTTAATAGTTAAAATTATGAAACAAAATCCTCTAACCAACTAGGTTAGGGTTTCGCCTCAATGAGCAAAATAGGTTAGAAATTCCTTTTTCTCACAAACTCTTGGATCTATTACCTACACACCTTAGTTAGTTCATACAAATCATGATCTAGTTAAAGATTGAAGAAAACTTATTTTGCTCACATGAACACAAATTCAGTCAAGGCTAGAGAATAGGGCTAGGAATTTCTTTTGATGTCAAGTTTCTAGTTATAGCAACTATAGGTATTAAAGAGTAAAGATCAAGTGTCATATTGTAAAAATTGAACAAAACTTCCTTTGCCTAAAAATATATAGATTCGGCCTTCAATAGATAAATAGGAAGGAAAATGATTTTGATTACATACTCTTAGATGATGATAGTAGAGGAAATATTAAGATCATAGAAATTGGTTTCACATTAAAATGATTTTTCTACAATTTTTTACAAATATTTGAAATTCTAGATCTAAGAATGAAAAACTCATGAAAACTTGATGATCATGACTTGAAAACAAGAAAATCAATGAAGAACATGATATTTATTTATCAAGAAGAGTAAGGTATACCTCTTAGATATTGGAAAATTGAAAGGAATGGATCAAGTCCTTCACAAAATTGCTTAAAGTGTTCTTGAGAAAAGTGAGAGAAAATGAAGAAATGAGTGAAGGGGGGCAAGGCTGCGGTTTGGGGGGTTTTATAGGGGAAATTTTAGGCCTTGTTTGGTTCTTAGAAATTTAATTAATGGATTTTGTGATTATTAAATAATATAATAGTTAACTATGGTTAATAATTAACTTAATTAGGATTACTTTGCTAACTTTGGTTAATAAATATGTGGCTCACATTTAGTGGAGGGTGTGACTGATTTTAGACCACACAAACTAACCGTGGTGCCTTAACCATGGTTAAAATCTAACTTAACTTTGGTTAGGTTAAGCTAAAAGGGCATTTTGGTCATTTCACCTAAATTTACATTTAATGCTTCATAAATACTCGGTGAGTCATGGTGGTGACTCACCCCATGACTCAGCTCCTCCGGTGTCCGGTTTTGTCTCTGCCCCTCCCTTCTTGACTCCGTCGGTTCCTCGATTAGGGTTTTACGCCCGTATAAAAGTGTCATATTTCGTTTTCGACTGAAAATTTTCAAACTAACCAAACTTGTTGGAAATATGATTTAAATATAAACCATTTCGTTCACGAGTCAAATTTAGGTTTTCTGATCATTAAAATCTTACTGTCAGTGAAAATACCGATTGTTTTCCTTTCGAACTTTCGCCAAAATTCACCCGAATACACATAATATTTTATTTCTGATCGAAATTTAAAAGTAGGGTTCCTCAAGGATATATTATAAAAAAATTTACAAATTTCAGTTTGGGTCAAATTAGGGTTTTGATTCGGTATAAAATTATACGAATCGATAAAACAAACGCAGAATGATTTAAATCTCGAGTTTTAAACCCAAAATTTCATCGTAACCTTCTACCATAAGACTGGCTATAAAATATGACTTTATTTTATTTAAAATCACTTTCTAACTCTCAGATTAAAATATAATTAATTATATTTTAACCGGTTAAACAACGTAATTAAAAGTCAGGCTTTTACAACAACCACCCCTTTGTAACACTTAGCTTTTCGTTTAAGTGCTTTTTATAAGTTGTTTGGTTGGTTAAGGGCTTAGTGAGATTTTTGAGTTAAAAGTCCCTTTCTGGTGCATGAGCATGCCCGTGCTCATTAGCTAGCACGCCTGTGCTCAATAGTGAGCACGCCCGTGCTCAATGTGCGGACCGCGTCTCACTGACGCTAAGTCCAATACGACCGTGCTTGCTGAGAAGCACAACCGTACTCAAGTCAGGACTATATATGTTTGGCACAAAACCCGAGGGTTAACGTAAAAGCCTATTTTATTGATTACAGCAGCCATTGTTGTGACCTAGTGTGCCTCCTTCCCTATTTCCTCTTCATCCATTGTTATAGTGGAGTTTTGGAAGCCGGTTGGGAAGCTTGTTTGATCTGTGTCAATTTAGAGGTAAGGTTCCCTTCCCTTGTGGTTTCCTTTCATAATTTTTTAAATAGGAAACTAATGGGTTTGTGTTTGGTTTGGCTAAGGTTGAGTTTGTGTTGAGCCGCTCTGGGAACCGAGGGTAGTTTACTGTTAGGAGATTTCGTTGGAGCGACTTTCAATCCAGGTATGGGGAGAAGGGTAGTGTATATCATAGGTATTGGGGGTAGTGTAAGGTGAAGGGGTTCCCATAACCCCAGTTTGTTGTGCATGTGTATATGATTAATATGATGGTTTGTTTGATTAGGATAACATGATCTTGGTTGTTAATATGCTGTTTATATGCCTATGTTCATACTATGTTCTTGATGTTTATGTTGCCTATATGAACATGATGACATGTTGATGGTTGTTATTGGCATAATGTTGTTGGTTGAATGGTTGATACCAAGATTGTGATGATAATGTTGTTACTATGTTGATATTGACGTTCAGTCCTTGAATATGTTGTTAACTGGCTTAGGATTAATAGAATTAATCCCTAATTTAATCAGCTAAAATTTATGTTGAACTCTGCCATAACAGTACTGTCGTGCATTGAGCACGATCATGCTGAACAGGGAGCACGCCCGTGCTCCCAGTTTGAATTCTGGAAAATGGCCGCGCATTCAGCATGGCCGTGCAACAGAGGAGCATGCCCGTGCAGATGAGCACGACCATGCTCAAAAGGAAGCACGACCGTGCTCCACTTAAGTGGCAGCATGCCTGTGT
Organism: Sophora flavescens; assembly: GCA_030762895.1. NCBI lineage: Eukaryota > Viridiplantae > Streptophyta > Magnoliopsida > Fabales > Fabaceae > Sophora > Sophora flavescens. Next base: position 25,434,437 of record CM061069.1, read on the forward strand.
CGAGGTTAAGCACGACCGTGCTCACCCCTCTTGACAAAATCTGAGATTAAGGACTTAAACATGGGTTTGTAACCTCAATGTCCCCCAAAGATGAGGATGACTTAGTTAATCAATGATGTAGGTTATATCACTTAATTAAAGACTATTTAAGATGCTTAAGTCGGTAACCGTTGGGTTACCGCATGTTGATGAGTTGTACCTTGGTGTTTTTTTTGGCCAAGGGAACCTTGACCCCGCGGTTTGGGTCTAAGGCGCTGTTGATGTTGTACCTTGGTTGCTGAGAGTTTTCTCCAAGGGGACCTTGACCCGGTTGGGTCTATGGTGTTGTGGTTGATTCCGCTAAAGGTTTAAGTGTTGCGGTAGATTCTGCTGCGGTCGATTCCGTTGAAGTCTTCGGTTGTTTTCATCGAAGCAAAGGAGGTGGCGGTTGCCTGTTGTTTGTTGTATGCTGCATGCATCATTGGAGATGTTGTTGTTGGTGGATGTTCGACATAGGGGAGGTCGTCCTAGAGTACGACGATCTGGCCATCCACGGTAGGTTACCCAAGGTTTGGTAACCGTGCGCCCCCGGGACGAGGCATTCGTTGGTTTGATGCGTTATCTATCCAAGGAGTAGATTCTCTGGCATTGAGTAGATTCTCAATGTGGATATTTAACTCCGAAGTCGTTCATCCTTAGTTAGTATGGATCCACATGCATGCTGGAGTAGTGGAGTAGTGTTGCATTGCACTGCATAGCATTCTTGGTTGATATGATGTTGATTGTATGTTGATATATATATATATATATATATATATATATATATATATGTTGATGTATGTTATGATGATGGTATGCTATATGTTTTACCTTGCTTCCTATCTCCATGCCGTATATGTTTACATGATTCCTACTCCCCTCTTTCTGTTTGTTTGTTTGGCCTGATTGGCATTTTGCAGGGGTGACTAGCAGCCCGAAGAGGAGTGACTCTGTGGATCCACCACTCGTAGTTAGGGCCTTTCTTTGTGAGTTATTTTTGTTCATTTGTATTCCGAGGTTATTTTTCGGAACGGTTGTACCAGCTCTGAATTGTGACATCGGGGTTGGGTGTTTATGTTTATGTTATCTTGATATGTTTTATTTGTTTAAAACTTGTTTTATTTTCCATGTTTTGTGAACTCGTTCGTGTGGGACTTTTCTACCCATGGACAAATATTTTATTTTAAAGGTTTATTTTATTCAGTAAATGTATGTTTGGTTTATATCTTTGTCTTTTAATGCTTTATAACATGCGGGGTAGCAGTGTGTCATATTTAGTGGTATCAGAGCAGGTTTGTCCTATTAGGCCGTGGTATGAGTCTGTTGTGAGTTTGTTGTGTTCTCTAGTTTGAATTGTCTATATTTGTTATAGACAATGATGCTTTACGTTAGTTGCCTGTAGCTTTTACCCGCTTAAGTTTATGTATCTAAGAGTTGCGTTGGACGTGTACAGGAACTCATGGCAGGTAGAAGACGCAACGATCAGCCAATTGCGGACGCGTTGGCACTTCTTGCCAATGCTATCGGACAGGTCAACCATAACAACAACAATGGTGGGCCAGCTAAGTTCCAGGGACTGGATAAGTTCCAGAGGAACAACCCTCCGTCGTTCAAGGGGGCGTATGATCTGAAAGGGGCTTTACTGTGACTGAGGGAGACTGAGAAGAACTTTCGAGCGATGGATTGTAATGATCAATGAAGCTTCGTCTTTGCTACCTTCATGTTGACCGAGGAGGCTGAGCATTGTTGGGACAAGCTATGACAGAGGATGTAGGCTGAGGGCATAGTGGTTACATGGGCTGTGCTCAGGCAGATGTTTCTGGAGAAGTACTTTACAGTGGATATCAAGGACAAGAAAGAGATTGAGTTCTTATCCTTGAGGCAGGGATATATGTCGATTGGAGACTATGCAGCCAAGTTTGAGGAGTTGGCGAGGTACTACACTCCTTATCAGCATGAGACAGATGACCGCTCTAAGTGCGTCAAGTTTGAGGCTGGACTCCGATATGAGATTAAGCAGGCCATCAGCTATCATGAGATCAAGATATTCCCGATTCTGGTCAACAAGTTCAGAATTTATGAGGATGCTAGTCAGTTTAGAGTTGCCAGTTCCAAGGGATCAGATATTCAGAGTGGCAAGAGGACTGATCGGAGAGACAATGGTAAAGCGGTATGCTCCGATGGCAAGGACTTCAAGCGAGAATGGCAAGGGCCAAAGTTTCAAGCAGGATCGGTTTAGGGGTGGGTTCTCTAATACCCCCGGGCTATGAGGTGTGGTAAGTGCGGAGCACATGATCATTATTCATACTAGTGCAAGGAGTCGGCGGTGATTTGTTTCGAGATGTGGCAAGCCGGACATATTAGTCATGAATGTAGGGGAGCTAAGGCTGAGCCTCCCAGGCGCTAGCAAGAATCGAAGCCCCGGGCCAACGGAATGAAGACCCTTTGGAAGAGTCTTTACTCTTAGTGGAGCCGAAGCCTTTGAGTCAGATGACTTGATCTAAGGTACATGTTTTATTGATGGAACTCAATTAATTCTATTGTATGATTCAGGTGCTACTCACTCGTTTATATCGCATGATAGGGTCAAGAGTCTTAAATTACCTGTTACCTTTGTTGAGTTTGATTTGCTTGTGTCTACACCTACAAATAAACCTGTTTCCACATCTTATGCATGCAAGAATTGTCATATAGTCATAAATGATAAAACCTTTGTTGCTGATCTTGTATGCTTGCCTCTAAAAGACCTTGATATTATTCTTGGCATGTACTGGTTATCTTCCAACTATGTCCATCTGAACTGTTTTGATAAAATCCTGATTTTTGGAACTCCAACGGAGTCTAAGAATCCGGACCTTCTCTCCTCCAGCCAAGTTCAAGCTTCGATGAAAGACGAAGCCCAGGTATACACGATGATAGCTTCCCTGGAAGTAGAGAGCAGCCCTCCTGATGTCGCCAGCATGCCTGTTGTGCGAGATTTTCCTAAAGTGTTCCCCGGGGATGTTTATAACTTACCCCCAGAGAGAGATGTAGAGTTTACCATAGACTTAGTGCATGACACCGGGCCAATCTCCATAGCACCCTATAGAATGTCTCCTCTAGATCTAGCTAAGTTGAAAGAGCAGTTGGAGGACCTGATGAAGAAGCAGTTCATTAGGCCCAGTATGTCTCCATGGGGAGCACCTGTGTTGTTGGTGAAGAGAGAGATGGTAGTATGAGGTTGTCTGTCGACTATCGGCAGCTCAACAAGGTGACCATAAAGAATCGGTATCCCCTCCCTAGGATTGATGATCTCATGGACCAATTGATGGGCAATTGCATCTTTTCTAAGATAGATTAGAGGTTAGGGTACCATCAGATTCAGGTTAAGTCTGAGGACATCCCGAAGACAGCATTTAGAACCCGATATGGTCACTATGAGTACTTGGTTATGCCCTTTGGTGTGAGCAATGCTCCTGTAGTCTTCATGGATTACATGAACAAGACCTTTCATCCTTACTTGGATAAGTTTGTCGTGGTGTTTATAGATGACATCTTAGTGTACTCCAAGAGCAAGAAGGAACACGAGGAACACCTGAGGGTTGTCTTGCATACCCTTAAGGAAAAGTAGTTGTATGCTAAGTTGTCTAAGTGTGAGTTATAGTTAGAGGAAGTGAGCTTCTTAGGACATGTCATCTCTAAGGGTGGCATAACAGTGGACCTAGCTAAGGTAGAGACGGTGCTCCAGTGGGAAGCGCCAAAGTCTGTAACCGAGATTAGGAGTTTCTTGGGGTTAGCCGGGTATTAAACCCGATATGGTCACTATGAGTACTTGGTTATGCCCTTTGGTGTGAGCAATGCTCCTGTAGTCTTCATGGATTACATGAACAAGACCTTTCATCCTTACTTGGATAAGTTTGTCGTGGTGTTTATAGATGACATCTTAGTGTACTCCAAGAGCAAGAAGGAACACGAGGAACACCTGAGGGTTGTCTTGCATACCCTTAAGGAAAAGTAGTTGTATGCTAAGTTGTCTAAGTGTGAGTTCTAGTTAGAGGAAGTGAGCTTCTTAGGACATGTCATCTCTAAGGGTGGCATAACAATGGACCAGACTAAGGTAGAGACGGTGCTCCAGTGGGAAGCGCCAAAGTCTGTAACCGAGATTAGGAGTTTCTTGGGGTTAGCCTGGTATTACCGAAGGTTTATAGAAGGTTTCTCTAAGATAGCTTTACCCTTAACCCGTCAGCACCAGTGTTAGTTTTGCCAGATCCTGGTGAACCCTTCGTAGTTTACTGCAATGCTTCTAAGCAAGGGTTAGGTGGTGTGTTGATGCAGAATTGTAAAGTAGTTGCCTATGCTTCTAGGCAGTTAAAGACTCATGAGAAGAACTACCTACCCATGACCTAGAGCTAGGAGCTGTGGTATTTACCTTAAAGATCTGGAGGCATTACCTGTATGGAGCGAGGTTCGAGGTTTTTAGTGATCATAAGAGTTTGAGGTATCTCTTTGATCAAAAGGAGTTGAATATGAGGTAGCGTAGGTGGATAGAGTTCTTAAAGGATTATGACTTCGAGCTGACCTATCACCCAGGAAAGGCCAATGTGGTGGCCAATGCCTTAAGTAGGAAAACCCTTCATGTCTCCGCTTTGATGGTTAGGGAGATGGATCTACTTGAGGAGTTTAGAGATCTTAGTCTAGCCGGTGAGTTTACCTCTAAGAGTATTAGGCTTGGAACCTTGAAGGTTACCAACCGCTTGATGGATCAGATTAGAGAGGGTCAGAAGTTAGACAAGTTTCTTTTAGACCAGTGAGAGTTGCTTGCTCAAGGTAGAGACCTTAGTTTTAAGGATGACAGTGATGGTGTCTTGAGGGTCAAGGATAGAGCGTGCATACCGAGTGTTCTTGAGCATAGGAAGTTGATCCTTGAAGAAGGACATAGGAGTGGACTGAGTGTGCACCCAGGTGCCACTAAGATGTATCAGGACCTTCAGAGGATGTTTTGGTGGCCCAGGATGAAAAAGGATGTAGCTGAGTTTGGGTATGCATGCCTAGTTTGTCAGAAAGACAAGATAGAACACCAAAAGCCATCAGGTAGGTTGCAACCTTTGAGTAACCCATAATGGAAATGGGATAGCATCTCCATGGATTTTGTGTCTGGACTCCCAAGGACTCCAGCTGGTTTTGAGGCTATATGGGTTGTGGTGGATAGATTGACTAAGTCTTCCCATTTCATCCATATGAACATGGAGTATCCTTTAAAGAAGTTGGCTAAGCTATACATCAAGGAGATAGTTAGGCTTCATGGTGTACCCTCTAGCATAGTATCAGATAGAGACTGGAGGTTTACCTCCAGGTTTTGGGAGAGTTTGCAGAATGCTTTAGGGACAAAGCTTAGGCTTAGTTCAACTTACCACCCACAGACTGATGGGCAGTCTGAACGGACCATCCAGTCCTTAGAGGACTTGTTGAGGGCTTGCGTGTTAGAACAGGCTGGTAGTTGGGACAAGTTTTTGCCCTGATAGAGTTCACCTACAACAACAGTTTCCATTCCAGCATTGGGGTGGCACCTTACGAGGCTCTGTATGGGAGGAGATGTAGGACACCCTTGTGTTGGAGTGAACCTAGTGACAGAGTGGTGCTAGGGCCAGAGATTGTCTCCAGGAAACAATAGAAAAGATCAGGTTAGTTCAAGAAAATATGGGAGTTGCATAGAGTAGGCAAAAGCGCTATCATGATAAAAGAAGGAAGGCGCTCAAATTCCAGGAAGACGATCATGTATTCTTTCTTGTTTTGGATTCAACGACTCAAGGGGAAGGGGGGGGGGGGGGGGGGGTGAATTGAGTTTTCTTAAAATATTTCCCTCTTAAAAATTTTCACAAAACTTTTCAAATCAGAGTTGCGGATTTGTGACCTCAAGATCTTTTACAAAATCAATGAAGGGTTTATATAAAATCTTGAATAGAAGGTGATGATGATAAGAAAGATTGATTCAGAATAGGTTCGGGTTCAAGACTCAGTAATAACGAAATACAGAAACTGATTAAACCTTTAAAGATTAAGGACAAGTTATGCAAGTTTCAGATACAAGCATTAACAATCAAGAACAAACTTGCAGGTTTCAGTTTCAGTTATAGTTTAGTTTCAACAATCAAGAACGATTTTGATCAACTCAATTTTGAACACGGATAACACAGTCTTGATTACAATCAGTCTCAGATTTTTAATACAGTTTATACAGATCAAGAATAGAAATTAAATTGAACTTTAAACATCAAAATCACAGGTTCTTGAACATAAACAGAAAGTAAAGGAGTTTGAGTTTAGAGATACTACACAACCAGATTTATCCTGGTTCAGTCACCACCACTGTGACCTACATCCAGTCCCCACTCCACCTGTGGGTTTTCACACACTAACACACAATCTTTAGCCAGGTAGCGTGAAAAACCTTTACACCACAGAGCACTCCTTCACCTCGAGATACCACACTCTTGTGAAGAGCCTCAATGTTCTTCCTTAGGGATACCTCACCCTAATCATTCAGAGAGACTCCCTCTCTCTTTACAATCGAAAAGTAAAACAAAAATTGATTCCTAACTCTCAATAGTCAGATATACAAATTGAAGCACTTATGAGAACGAAACACTCTTTTCACAATAAGCTCAAGAAAGATGATGAATGATATGTGTATTGTATTCGATATGTTATTCGATGTTATTAAAGTGTTCCTTTGATCCCTCTTTATATAGAAAACAAGTTATAGTCGTTGGGATCAATCAAAACAGATTTGGATATGATTAACAAAATCTGTTTTTTTGATTCTGGTTCTTGAAATAAGATTCTGATAGTTCTTATAGAATTCGCGTCCATAAAATAAGCACGTCCATCTAGCCATTTTGGAAGTATTAAAACACAAAGTAATTGGACGAGCTCTAATTAGTCACTTTAGTGGACGAGCGCTTGTATCACTTTAGTGGACGAACACTTCTGTCACTTTAGTGGACGAGCACTTGTATCACTTTAGTGGATGAGCACTTCTGTCACTTTAGTGGACGAGCGCTTGTATCACTTTAGTGGACGAGCGCTTCTGTCACTTCAGTGGATGAGCGCTTCTGTTTGTTTTGGACGAGCGCTTCTATTACTTCAGTATTGGACGACCGCTTCTATCACTTCATTGGACGAGCAGAATTAGAATCTATTTCTTCTTTCCAAAAATCATTTTCATTAACGAAAAACTTATTCCTTTTAATGCAGGTTATGAAAATTGATTTTCTTTCATGCATCTTGTCAAATGAGCTATTTGTGAATAAGATATTTCATTTTTTACAAATCATCTAAGACTTAAGTCTAATTTCTCCTTTAAGCTCTTGTCTTGATGATTCCTTGATCTTTGTCTTTGCTCTTTGATTCCTTCAAGTTCTTCCTTGAATATTCTCCTTTAATTGCTCACTGAACTTGTTCATTATTGCTTGATACCTGTCTTTAAAATTTGACACTAAAACACTTGCATACACATTAAGTTGTATTTGTCATATATCAAAATATCCAAGTCATTGAGTCTAACATTCTTGAGAGTTACCCCGATGACTGGGGTTGGTAGAGTGATGAAGGCGAAGAAACTTACACCGAGGTTCATTGGTCCTCATCAGATCCTCAAAAGTGTCGGCGAAGCCGACTACCAAATAGCCTTACCCCCACTCTCGTCAAACCTCCTTAATGTTTTTCACGTGTCTCAACTCAGAAAGTATATCCATGACCTTAGTCAAGCGATAGTACCCGATGCGATACAATTGAAAGAGAACTTGACGTTTGAGGTGTTACCCCTTCGAGTCAAGGATAGGCGGGTGAAGCAGCTAAGAGGCAAGGAGATTCCTTTGGTCAAAGTGGTTTGGAGTAGGACAACTGAGGAAAGTGCTACCTGGGAGCTGGAAAGAAAGATGATGGAAGCGTACCCGCACCTTTTCTCTTGAGGTACGTAGAAATTTGGAGGACGGAATTTTTATAAGGGGGTGAATTATAACACCCTGCTTTTTCGTTAAGTGGTTTTTATAAGTTGTTTGGTTGGTTAAGGGCTTAGTGGGATTTTTGGTTCAAAAGTCCCTTTCTGGTGCATGAGCACGCCCGTGCTCATTAGCCAGCATGCCCATGCTTAAAGGCTGAAGCGTGTTTCGATTTTTAAGTTGAGCACACCCGTGCTCAACAGTGAGCATGTCCGTGCTCAATGTGCGGACTGTGTCTTGCTGACGCTAAGTCCAGCATGACCGTGCTTGCTGAGGAGCACGACCGTGCTCAAGTTTAGACTATATATGTTTAGCACAGAACCCGAGGGTTAACGTGAAACCCTATTTTGTTGATTACAGCAGCCACTGTTGCGACCTAGTGTGCCTCCTTCCCTATTTTCTCTTCATCCATTGTTATAGTGGAGTTTTGGAAGCCGGTTGGGAAGTTTGTTTGATCCGTGTCAGTTTAGAGGTAAGGTTCCCTTCCCTTGTGGTTTCCTTTCATAATTTTTTGAATAAGAAAAAAATGGGTTTGTGTTTGGTTTGGCTAAAGTTGAGTTTGTGTTGAGACGCTCTGGGAGCCGAGGGTAGTTTGCTGTTAGGAGCTTATACGTTGGAGCGACCTTCAATCCAGGTAAGGGGAGAAGGGTAATGTATATCATAGGCATTGGGGGTAGTGTAAGGTAAAGGGGTTCCCATGACCCCGATTTGTTGTGCATGTGTTTATGATTAATATGATGGTTTGTTTGATTAGGATAACATGATCTTGGTTGTTAATATGCTGTTTATATGCCTATGTTCATACTATGTTCTTGATGTTTATGTTGGCTATATGAACATGATGACATGTTGATGGTTGCTATTGGCATAATGTTGTTGGCTATGGTTGATACCATGATTGTGATGATAGTGTTGTTATTATGTTGATATTGACGTTTAGTCCTTGAATATGTTGTTAACTGGCTTAGGATTAATAGAATTAATCCCTAATTTAATCAGCTAAAATTTATGTTGAAACTCGCCATAACAAGATCTTGCCGTGCATTGAGCATGACCGTGCTTAACAGGGAGCATGCCCTTGCTCCTAGTTTGAATTCTGGAAAATGGCCGCGCATTCAGCATGGCCGTGCAACAGAGGAGCACGCCCGTGCAGCTTAGCACGACCTTGCTCAAAAGGAAGCACGACCGTGATCCACTTAAGGACTTAAGCAGGGGTTTTTAACCCCAATGTTCCCCAAAGATGAGGATAACATAGTTAATCAATGATGTAGGTTAGATCACTTAATTAAAGACTAATTAAGATGGTTAAGTCGGTAACCGTTGGGATACCGCATGTTGATGAGTTGTAACTTGGTGTTTTTTTGGCCAAGGGAACCTTGACCCCTCGGTTTGGGTCTAAGGTGCTGTTGATGTTGTACCTTGGTTACCGAGAGTTTGCTCCAATGGGGCCGTGACCTGGTTGGGTCTAAGGTGTTGCGGTTGATTCAACTAAATGTTTAAGTGTTGCGGTAGATTCTGATGAGGTCGATTCCACTGAAGTCTTCGGTTGTTTCCGTCGAAGCAAAGGAGGTGGCGGTTGCCCATCGTTTGTTGTATGTTGCATGCATCATTGGAGATGTTTTCGTTGGTGGATGTTCGACATAGGGGAGGTCGTCCTAGAATACGACGATATGGCCGTCCACGGTAGGTTACCCAAGGTTTGGTAACCATGCGCCCCCGTGACGAGGCATTCGTTGGTTTGATGCGTTGGCTATCCAAGGAGTATATTTTTCGGCATTGAGTAGATTCTCAATGTGAATATTTAACTCCGAAGTCGTTCATCCTGAGTTAGTGTGGATCCACATGCATGTTGGAGTAGTGGAGTAGTGTTGCATTGCACTGCATAGCATTCTTGGTTGATATGATGTTGATATATATATATATATATATATATATATATATATATATATATATATATATATATATATATATATATGTTGATGTATGTTATGATGATGCTATGCTGTATGTTTTACCTTGCTTCCTATCTCCATGCCATATATGTTTACATGATTCTTACTCCCCCCTTTCTGTTTGTTTGTTTGGCCTGATTGGCATCTTGCAGAGGGTGACGAGCAGCCCGGAGAGGAGTGACTCTGAGGAGCCACCACTTGTAGTTAGGGCCTTTCTTTGTTAGTTAGTTTTGTTCAGTTGTATTCCGAGATTATTTTCCGGAACGGTTGTACCAGCTCTGAGTTGTGCCATCGGGGTTGGGTGTTTATGTTTATGTTATCTTGATATGTTTTATTTGTTTAAAACTTGTTTTGTTTTCCACGTTTTGTGAACTCGTTCGTGTGGGACCTTTCTACCTGTGGACAAATATTTTATTTTAAAGGTTTATTTTATTCAGTAAATGTATGTTTGGTTTATATCTTTGTCCTTTAATGCTTTATAACATACGGGGTAGCAGGGTGTCATACCATTCGCCGCCAGTCGCAAAATCCTCCACCATAACCAAAACCCTTACCCACCCCTGGCCTCATGTACCACCACCCAGTTGACACAAAGGTTCTTGGTGTCCTGGACTCCACCTGTCATTGAGTACCATATGCCTTGAATCCCTACCTGAAAACACAATGACCGCTCCATGGTAGCTCAATTGGCAGTTTTGGCGGCAGCAAGACAGATGGTTATGGCGACAACTAGTATGGCTGTTCCGACGACAAGTCTAGCGGTGGTGATATCGGTGGTCTATTAATTGCAACTGGGCTATAGGTGTTGCGACAACACCCATTAGTCTATCATTATGTGCTGCCTGTTGGGAATTTGTGTATCATACATAGCGCAACGGAAAAATTCCCACAAAATCCATGCGAATGGTCATGGTTCATGCTTAAAATTTTACCTCTTGTAGCGCAGACCTTTGGTTAGAATCTAGTTCCAAATCACGAGCACTGCACGAATAGCAATGCCTCTACGTAGTCCACACAAACATACCTTTTGAACGTCCAACGAACATGAGCAGGAGCGGCCACCATCTTACAGTGCTAGTTGTAATGAACAGAACCTGTCACTCTTATGTCCGGCCAGGGTTATCACACATACGGCTCAAGACTCTTAAGTTGTCTATTTATAATAGTGTCACTTAAGTCTGACCTAGTACACAAGAGTAAGCTGCATGTGACCTAGCTAATACGTCATGAGCCCAGCTCATAGAAAAACGAGTCCAACTCAATTCTCATAGCTCCTATTAATATGCTCTTTTGTGTGTGACCCTATAGGTTCCCATGACATTGGTAGTAATATCAAATACTTCTTAGAAAACTGCAATGTAAAGTCTCAGCCACTAATCCAAGTCATCCGACGCTTTTCTCAGAGTCGACGCATTCTAACAGATATTATTCATTTATGAAATGCAAGTTCAAATTATCTCTAATATATACAAACATGTCTTCAGCTAAGGGTTTTGTTAATATATCAGTCCATTGATTTTCAGTTTTGACAAATTTAATGTCAAAAACACCTTTTTGAACATAATCTCTTATAAAGTGATGTTTGATTTCTGATGAGTGTGATTTCACCTCATATTTCTTTATCATTTTTCATGCATTTTCATGTAGATTAGGCATTTTTATTTTGATATTTGTTAGTTTTTTCCTTTGGAATGGGTAAGGTGGTTCTATGGTGTTTGTGTTCAGGAATTCATTATTACCTTGGCCTTCTTGGAATTCATGGTTCAATGTGTTGTCATAGTTCTCGTAGGAGAGATAAGGGCTATTCTTCCTTCCTTGGATGTAAGAATTTGGGGGAACATAGTTTGTCAACTTTGGGTTCGTGTCATAAAAATTGTGACATGAATTCACTTGTTCACCCGAAGCCCCTTTTGCAAGAGCACTACCATGTGGGCACTCCATGAAGTCATGTCCCTGCATTCCACAAATCTCACAAGTAACATTATTAGCACCTATTGAACTCACATTAGCTTTTTCAAACTTATCAAAGTGCTTTCTCAATTAATCAAATTTAGACAAAATCAATTCTGTACCACCTACATCACTTACCTCCCGAAAGCTTTTTCGGGTTATTACCTCTTTCTGAACCCCATTGGTAATAGTTGGTGGCTACGTTTTCAATGATATTGAATGCTTCGGTCAGAGGTATATTCATCAATGCTCCACCAGCTGCGGAGTCAAGTTACACCTTCGAAGAGTAATCCAATCCGTTGTAGAAGGTATTCACTAACAACCACTCCAGTTGTAACGATCCCAAGCTTCGGATAAACATTCTTCGTTATTTTGGAAGAAGCTGGTGATCTGGGTTCGTAGGTAAGCAATCTTGGATGGTGGAAATAATTTTTCCAAGAATGCCTGCTCCAGTTGGTTCCATGTTGACAAAGTATTAGCAGGCACTGATTTACCAAGCTCTTGCCTTTCCAGTCAAAGAGAAGGGGAATAACCTCAAGCGGATAGCGTCAACTGGGGCACCTTGAATCCTAGTTGTATCACAGAATTCCAAGAATGTCTCCACATGATCAGTCGGGTCTTCCGAGGGTAATCCTCCAAATTGGTGTTGCATAATCATGCCAATTAACTAGGGCAGTATAGTGAAGTTCTCCGCCTCAATTTCTTGCCTGGCAATCCTAGTTCGCAAACCCCTAGCATTTAGGGCTGTGTATTCCTTCAGTAGTTTGGTATCCGGTTGATCGACCATGAGTTGAATGGGGATCAACTTTTCTCTCGCTCTTTGTCTTTGTAGTCTTCTACATCTAAGAAAAGTCCTTTCGATCTCGGGATCAACTTCAATAAGAGTTCCAAGACTTCGGGATCTTCGCATAAAGGAGAAAGATCACCTGAAAAGATAGAGATAGATACACTAGAAAAAGTAAGAAAAAGAAAAAACAAAAAATGTTCAGAAAAATTAATTTAAAAATTAAATTGAAATTCAAGAAAGCACAATACGTACCCGACAACGGCACCAAAAACTTGATAGCTCGAATCCGTAAGTGTATTGCTTCGTCGTCAAGTAACAAAAAGATCAAACCCACAGAGACAGTGATCTTGAACAACAATTAATTATTAAATCAATTAAACTAAACAAGGAAAGATTTGGTTTTTGAAATTAAAATGAAGTAACAAATCAATTATTAAAAATCGCAATCAAACATAATCGGAAAGTAAATCAAATTGGTTGTTTTTCAAATCAAAAGAGATTTCCAGGAATTGGGTTACCAACAAGACTGCTTATGCTACTAAATTGACTACCCCTATTGTTAACTATCAAAATGCTTTGAAGGTGAATTTATCCTAATAAAGTTAATGTTCCCTCGAGAGATACAAGAACCGTTCCCAATTAAACCAACCCTTAAACCAACCCTTACACTCGTGGTAATTGTATTTAAATTGGACCCATCGAGTTCAATGAACCCTCGAAGGATTTCTTCTAAATCTAGTAATTTAAGTCCTAACTTCAATTCTTATGGATCCAATACCTAGGTTCACTTCTCAGTTCCTCCCTAGAATATCTAAGACATGCAAATAGGTGATCAATCAATTCACATAGATGAAGCACAGTAAGAACCAAATCTAAAGCAAATTAAAATTAACAAAAATGGAAAAACATCAATTCATCATATAAAATGAGTCTTGGGAATAGCCCCAATTCCTAGAAATAAAACGACTACTCAAACATTGTCATGGTCATAGCAATCTTGATTAACAAAAGCATAAAAATCCTAAGAGAAGAGAAGAAATTGGAGAAGAAGAGAAATCCTAAATTAAGCCAATGGTAGCAGCCAAGATCTCCCTATTTTCGAGCCTAACTGTCCTATTTATAATGTAGGTTAACTTGGGATTAAAGCAATTACAAATAAGATCAAAAACAGATCCCAAAGTCCCAGATTTTACGCGTCACGGCCTTGACGACTGTCAGGGCCCGGCCATGATAGCTTCTGCTTTGTGAATTCTTGCACTGATTGTCCTGTCACGACCGTGATGGCTGTCAGGGCCAGGCCTTGATAGCTTGAGTTTTGCTTCCTTCTTTTTTTCTTCATTCTATGCGATCATGGCCATAATGGTTGTCTCACCCAGGCCAAGATGGTCTCTGCTTTGCTCATTTTTCGTATTTATCAAGCTCCATCTTCATGCAAACTCCAAATTAACTGGACTTGAGCATTTTAATCATGAATTCCTGCACACAAACAGCACAGAACCACCTTACTCGTTCCAAAGGGAAAAACTAACAAATATCAAAAAAAAGAAGAAGAAGCCTAATCTACATGAAAATGCATGAAAAATGATAAAGAAATATGAGGTGAAATCACACTCATCAATTTCTATGTGCTTAGACTTAGAATGTTGTATGGGATTCTTAGATAAACAGATAGCACTAGAATTATCACATCAAACAGATATATTATCTTCAAAGATAAAGTAATCTTCAAGTTGATGTTTTACCCATAAAAGTTCTGAGCAACAGCTTGCAACTGAAATATATTCTGCCTTTGCAGTAGATAATGCTATTGTAGTTTGTCTTTTGCTTGTCCATGGTACCAAGCTTGCTCCAATGAAGTGACATCCTCCACTGGTACTTTTCCTTTCAACTCTGTCACCAGCATAATCAACATCACAAAAGCCAACTAATTTGTACTCTTGTGTTCTTAGATACATCAAACCAAGATTAGTAGTTCCAAGTAAATATCTAAATATTCTTTTAACAGCTTTGAGATGTGATTCTCTTGGGTCAGATTGGAATCTTGCACACATGTAGGCATTGAATTGAATATCAGGTCTACTAGAAGTTAAATACAGAAGAGAACCAATCATACCTCTGTAAGTAGTTTGATCTACCTTTTTACCTTCCCCATCTCTGTTCAATTTTGTATTGGCTTCCATGGGAGTTTTCATTGGTTTTGTTGTGTCCAGCTTATATTTTTTTAAGATATCCTTGGTATATTTTTGTTGATGGACATATATCCCATCATCTGTCTGCTTGATTTGTAGACCAAGGAAGAACTTCAATTTCCCCATCATGCTCATCTCAAATTCATTCTGCATAAGCTTACTCTTTGCAAAGCTTTTCATTAGTAGAACCAAATATAATATCATCAACATAGATTTGTACTATAATGAAATCATTTTTAGAAATTTTTTCTAAAGAGAGTTGTATCAACTTTTCCTCTAATGAAGTCATTTTGCATGAGAAATGAACCGAGTCTATCATACCAAGCTCTAGGTGCTTGTTTCAATCCATATAGAACCTTTTTAAGCTTATATGCATGATCTGGTTTATCATTATCTTCAAAACTAGGTGGTTGTTTAACATATACTTCTTCTTCAATTATTCCATTAAGAAATGCACTTTTTACATTGTTTTGAAATAAAGTGATTTGATGTTGTGCAACATATGATATGAGTATGTGAATAGCTTCTATTCTAGCTATTGGTGCAAAAGTTTCAGTGTAGTCAATACCTTCTTGTTGGTTATAGCCCTGAGCTACTAACCTTGCTTTGTTTTTGACAACTTTGCCATCTTCGTCAAGTTTGTTTCTGAAAACCCGCCTTGTTCCAATAACTGATTTTCCTTTTATCTTTGGAACTAATGACCAAACATCATTCCTTTTAAACTGATTTAGCTCTTCTTGCATAGTTAAGATCCATTTTTCATCTTCAAGAGCTTCTCTAATATTCTTGGGTTCTATTTCAGATAGAAACACCATATTGTTTGAGTCTCTGAAGGTTGATCTGGTTCGAACTCCTTGAGAAGGATTGCCAATAATCAAATCTCCAGGATGATGAGTTTTGAATTTCCAGTCTCATCAGGGTTCAGTGTCAGACACTTTTTGGATAGGTGGATCAGAAGCTTCAGTAGATGCTTCTGCATTCTCAGTCTTTCAGTTTTTCTCAATTTGATCATCTTGTTTTCCAACATCTAAACCTGCAAGATCATCTTTAAGTTTTGATAGTCTCCTATCAGTCTTTAAACTATCATTAAATTTCACATGAATAGATTCTTCAACTACTTTAGTCCTAGAGTTATAAACTCTAAAAACTTTAGAAGTGTCTGAGTAACCAAGAAATATAGCCTTATCTACTTTCGAATCAAACTTTCCAAGTTGATCTCTTGTGTTTAGAATAAAGCATTCACATCCAAATGCATGGAAATAAGAAACGTTGAGTTTTCTACCTTTCCACAATTCATAAGGAGTCTTATTCAAGAAGGGTCTTATCAATATTCTGTTATGCACATAACAAGCAGTGTTTCCTTCATTAGCCCAGAAGTACTTTGGGAGTTTACTTTCATTGAGCATCGTCTGAGCCATCTCTTGTAGAGATCTGTTCTTCCTTTCTACTACTCCATTCTGCTGAGGAGTTCTAGAAGCAGAGAAGTTGTGAGAAATTCCATTTTCTTCACAGAATGTATTGAAGTGCTCATTTTCAAACTTCCCCCGTGGTCACTTCTGATAGCTGAGTGAAAGATGTGGAAACGGTTCTTAGTCAAGAGGGGGAGTGAATTGACATTTTTAAAACTATTCGAAAAACAAAGTTTAAGTTCCCTTTTCAAATGGAGTAGCAAGATAGTAAACTTTCTTTGAAGCACTAGCAAGAAACAATTGCAATACCAATTCAAGAATGCACTTAAATAAAGATATTCAATTGTATAAGCTAAGAGATAGTATCAATCAACAATCATGCACTAGTATCATAAGCATAGAACATAAAGAATCATGCATATGATAATAAAGATTGCAAGAAAGTAAAGAGAGTAGGGATAGAGAAAGTGACACAAGTATTTTACTGGTTCGGCCCACAACCTGAGTGGCCTACGTCCAGTCCCCAAGAATCCTCTTGGAGAAATTCACTATGACAAAATTTGTAAAAGAGATACCACACTCCTTACAAAAGTCACTCTCTTCTAGTAGGATACCTCACCCACTAGAACCACACTCTCAAGAGATACCTCACTCTTCAACCTTGTTGGATATCTTACCAACAACCCACTAAGGGATGCCTCACCCTTACACCTTGTTGGATACCTCACCAACAATCCACAAGAGATACAACACTCTTGCAAAAAATCCACAAGAGATACCACACTCTTGCCAAAAAGGGATGCCTCACCCTTACTTTGAAGGATACCTCACCAACAAATATTTTTCTCCAATGGCCACTTTGAAGGATACCTCACCAACAAAGATTTACGCCCCTCAAGAGATGCCTCAAAATTGAGAACTTTGGGAGTCACAATCCTAATACAAAACTCAAAAAAAAATTGATCAGAAGAAAAAATTCTAGCACAAACACTTGTGTATCAAAGCTTGTAAGCTTCTAGATCACTTGTAACAATGAATGAATAGAAGGCTTGCTATTTTGGCATTATAACAGTGTATTTTTGCTTATGATTTCATTGTCAAAACTCTTAAACACATACCCTTTATATAGACTTCAATTGGAGCTTGAAAAACTGAAGTTTGTCGAAATTTTAGGTGAGTATTCGAATACTCATACATGGTATTCGAATACTCCCTAAAACAGAACCTAACAAACTTAACTGACAGGTGAGTATTCGAATACTACCAGGGGGTATTCAAATACTCCCTTCAAAAACTTCCAAAATGCATTTGTAACGGCATACATGAGTTGTTATTTGAATACTCTTGAAGGAATTTCGAGTTTCCCTTAAAGTAGACCAATACACAACTATGTATGTGATTACTTATACCTTAAAAACATTTTTCAACATTTGGCATTTGATTTAGCTCTAATTGATTTCTATTTTTAGGTTTAGCATTATTATCTTCCTAACTTTGTTAAGCCATCTAAACAATCTATGTTACTTGTGACTTACATCAAAACCCTAGAAAAGTAAGCATAAACTATCAAAACGATTACAACATTGATCATCATCAAAACTCATTTCATATCTTCATTCTTCAACATAGGTGGAGATTTTCTTCATGGAAGCACACTTGAGACTTGTGTCTCATCATCATGTACAATCTCCCCCTTTTTGATGATGACAACTCCTTTATCAAACGATCTTCTAGCTTTGCTTTTGTATCAAGGTTTTGATAACTTGTAAATAAGGTGTATCATGATTTTTACTGAGAGCTCCCCCTGAATATATGAACACTCCTTTTGAGTAGATTTAGAGAGTCCTGCAAAATAAACAAAAAAGCACACCTTTTCTCCTCCTTTGGCATTATCAAAAAGAATATAATATGTGGAGAGAAAAGGCACAGTATTCACAAATATATATGGAATAGATGTCATACATGCATTAACAAAATATATCAAATAATTTCAAAGCGCGCATACTAACATCCATGAAACATAGAGTATCAGAGTCAAGTTGGTATACCAACATAGGTATACTAGTACAGTCATTATCACAGAAACCCATAATGGTATCAGAGCAAAATACCAAAAGTAGTATCAGAGCATACAATAAGGCATACAATAGTTTGGAATGTATAACATCACATGGGTCATAAAAATAGCATCACAGGGGTCCAGGAAATATCACATAAAAATTGAGAAATCATTTCTCATCATCATTTTTAATTTTCAAACCAATTGCATTTCATGCATATATAAAGGTACATGTTCAACTGCCTAGATGATTGTATTTATATATGATGCTCATAGGTCCAAGATAAATCAGAGACATATGAAGGTTATATAACCATCCAGCATAATAAAAACATTAAATCATTGAGAAGAGGAACTAAAGAAATCAAATATCATCATTATCACTATCTTCTTCATCATTAAACTGGAAATGTAACCTCCATATACTGCAATCTGAACAATAGGACCAGATTCTTGCATGGTATTCGAATAATACATGTGGTATTCGAATACTTCACTGAAAATAGAGAATTTTGTGTGTGGTATTGGAATACACTGTAGTGGTATTCGAATACTCTTTTGGACAGAAAGCAAAAACACATAGATTTCACTTATATTCATACATACTGCTCATCTAGAGATCAAATCACAATCATATAAGATTAAATATCAATATATACAAGATATGAATCAAACAAACATGCATCCAAACAATCATAGCATATAAGATCAATCAATACATGTTCCATCTATGATCCCTAGCTCCCTTCTTATATAAAAGAAGTTTTCTCTAGGCAAAGGTTTGGTAAAGATATCGGCTAATTGTTTATTTGATTCTACAAAGTCTAGAACAATATCTCCTTTTTGAACATGATCTCTTAAGAAATGGTGCCTTATTTCAATATGTTTAGTCCTAGAGTGTTGGATAGGATTCTTGGATAGATCGATGTCACTTGTATTATCACATCTAATTGGAACTTGGTCCAATTCTATTCCATAGTCTAACAATTGTTGTTTCATCCAAAGAATTTGGGCACAACAACTACCGGCCGCAACGTATTCTGCTTCGACCGTTGATAAAGCAACACTAACTTGCTTTTTACTAAACCATGAAGTTAAGCAATTACCAAAAATATGATATGTGCCACTTGTACTCTTCCTATCAAGTTTGCATCCCGAAAAATCCGAATCCGAATATCCAACTGGACTACAACTTGATCCTTTAGGATACCAAAAGTCCTACATAAGTTGTACCTAACAAATATTTCATGATCCTTTAGGATACCAAAAGTCCTACATAAGTTGTACCTAACACATGCATACACTACACATAATATCCGGTCTAGTAGCGGTAAGATAAAGTAGAGAGCCAATTATACCTCTATACTTAGTTACATCTACCGGATTACCATGTTTATCTTTGTCAAGATAGTGTGATGTGCCCATAGGTGTGGAAGCTTCTTTTGCCTTGTCCATGCCAAATCTTTTGAGTAGTTCTTTACAATACCTGGCTTGGTTGATGAAAGTTTCACTTGGCACTTGTTTGATTTGTAGCCCCAAGAAGAAAGTGAGTTCACCCATCATAGACATCTCAAATTCACCTTGCATTTGCTTAGAGAATTCCTTGCACATAGATTCATTAGTGGCTCCAAAAATAATGTCATCAACATATACTTGTACAATCAAAATATCACGTTTTTTCTTTTTAATGAAAAGAGTAGTGTCAACCTTCCCTCTTTGAAAATCTTTTTGAAAAAGAAATTTCCTAAGTATCTAATACCAAGCTCTTGGATCTTGTTTCAAACCATAGAGAGCCTTTTTAAGTTTAAAAACAAAGTTTGGTTTTTCAAAGTTTTCAAAATCGGGTGGTTGATCTAAATAAACTTCTTCTTGAATTAAACCATTAAGAAAAGCACTTTTGACATCCATTTGATATAGCTTAAAATCCATAAGACATGCAAAAGCAAGAAGCAATCTAATAGCTTCTAACCTAGCAATGGGTGCATAATTTTCCTGATAGTCTATGCCTTATTCTTGATTATAACCTTTGGCTACTAATCTAGCTTTGTTTCTAACAATTATACCATTCTCATCTAACTTGTTCCTAAAAACCCATTTAGTTCCAATAACTTGTTTATTACTAGGTTTAGGTACAAGTTCCCATACATAATTTCTTGTAAATTGATTTAACTCATCTTGCATAGCAATTACCCAATGTTCATCTATAATAGCCTCATCAATTGTCTTAGGTTCTACTTGAGACACAAAAGACATAAAATGACATACATTCCTAAGAGAAGAACGGATAGTTACCCCTTTGATGATGTCACCTATCACCTTATCAATTGGATGGTATTTAGTCATTCTCCACTCCTTAGGAAGTTCCTCATCTCTTTGTTGTTGATCTCGAGGCTCCAATCTTGATTCTTGTTCATTGTCCTTTGCTTGCTCTTCTTGAGAATCCATTCTTGTATCTACAATATCAACATTATGCACTTTCCCAATTTCTTGGGGGTTAGTCTCATCAAATGATACACGAATAGATTCTTCTATAGTCTTGGTTATTTTATTGAAAACTCTATATGCTTTACTTGATGATGAATAACCAAGAAAGATTGCTTGATCCGCTTTGACATCAAACTTACCAAGCTTGTCTTTTCCATTATTCAAAACATAGCATTTACATCCAAAAACATGTAAATGTGATATATTTGGTTTTCTACCTTTATACAACTCATAAGGAGTTTTTAACAAGATAGGTCTAATAAGCACTCTATTAGACACATAGCAAGTGGTGTTAACGCATCCACCCAAAAATACTTGGGTAGACTAGATTCATTTAACATGGTTCTTGCCAACTCCTCTAAGGACCTATTTTTCCTCTCAACAACTCCATTTTGTTGAGGGGTCCTCGAAGCCGAAAAATTATGTTCAATTCCATGTTTATCACAAAAACGTTCAAATTCAAGGTTTTCAAATTCCCCACCATGATCATTTCTAATGCATGCTATTTTCAAATCTTTTTCATTTTGAATTAATTTAGCAAGTTTCTTGAAAGCATGGAATGCATCACTTTTATGAACTAAAAACAACGTCCATGTAAATATTGAAAAGTCATCAACAATCACTAAAGCATAATAGTTTCCACCAAAACTCACTGTCCTTGAAGGACCAAATAAATACATATGAAGTAATTGCAAAGGTCTAGAAGTAAAACAAAATTCTTGGGTTTGAAACTAACTCTAGTTTGTTTACCCTTTTGGCATGCATCACATAAACCTTCTTTGTTAAATTTTATCTTAGGCAAACCAATCACTAAATCCTTAGAGTTAAGTTTGTTAAGGTGATCAATGTGAATGTGTGCAATTCTTCTATGCCATTGCCATGCATCATCATCTTTACTAATCAAGCAATGTATGGAAGATGAAATTTCATTCAAATCAAGCATATATATGTTATTGATTCTCTTGCCTATAAACCTAACTTGTTTATCATGAATACTTTCAACTAAGCAACCTTTTTCATCAAAAACAACTTTAAAGCCTTTATCACATAGTTGACTAATGCTTAACAAGTTATGCTTAAGACCTTCAACCAATAGCACATTATCAATTGTGGTATTAGAATTCTTACCAACTTTACCCACTCCAAGAATTTTACCCTTGTTGTTATCTCCATATGTGACACGACCACTTTTCCTTGGAGATAGATGGGAAAACTTGGAGATGTCTCCGGTCATATGTTTAGAGCATCCACTATCCAAGTACCACTCCTTGCATAGTGTTTTCAAGCATACCTATACAAAAGAGATCAAATCTTAGGTACCCAATTTGGATTGGGTCCTTGTATGTTAGTCTTGGGTTTACTCCCTTTGGGAACCCACATCAAGTTACAATTCTCAACACCTTTTCTTTTGATATAACATTTTGAAAGATGGTGTCCATGCTTGCAACAAAAATAGCATTGTATAGTTCGTTTCTTTTGTTTGCTTGATGGAACAAATTGAGTGTTGTTATAGGCTTTAGCATCAAATGGATTGTATCCCAATCCGACCTTAAAAAAACTCATAGTTTGTTTACCAAGTAAGACATTAAGATTGTTACTCCCATTTGTGAACCTTGCAAGTGACTTTTTCAAATCATTGTTTTCACTTTCCAAATTCTTGCAATTTTCACAAGTGGTGGTGCACCATTCTTTTTCCTTTCCTTTTGAAGAAATTTTGACATTCTTTTGCATAGTCTCAATCTCTAGCCTTTGATCCTCAACTTGCTTTTTGCAAACAATTTTTTTTTCCAAGTTGAGCCATCAAATTCTTTTGTTTCACAACTAGTTTGGCTAAATCAAGAGACTCTTTATGCAATTCTTCAAAAGCATCACACAACTCATCATAAGTAAAAGAAAGAGAGAGTTCATCATCCGATACCTCATATTCACTTTTATGTGAAGTCATTAAACATAGATTGGCCTATTCACTTTGACTATCTTCATCACTTGAGGATGACACCTCATTCTCATCCCATGCTATGTATGCTTTCTTACCCTTCTTGTCTTTCTTGCCCTTTCTCTCATCTTTACCATTCTTCTTCTTGTAGTTGGGGCAATCATATTTCATGTTACCGGGCTTTCCACATTCATAGCAAGTTGGGTTAGAATTACTCTCATTCTTTGTGAACTTCTTGCTGTTGAAGTTGCCTCTTTTGATGTTGCCTCTTTTATTAAGAAACTTTCCAAACTTCCTCACTAACAAGTTGATGTGATCCTCTTGAGATTCCTAACTTGAATTATCACTATCACTTAGGTCTTCCTTTCTTGAAGATGTAACCAAGGCTATACCTTTCTTCCTCTTGTCTTGATCTTCACTCTCATTTAATCTTGATAGCTCAAGTTCATGCTCTTGAAGCTTGCCAAAGAGTGTAACAAGTGACATTGTAGAAAGATTCCTTGATTCCGCAATAGCCATCACCCTGGGTTGCTAAGACCTATTCAAACATCTTAGAACTTTCTTAATAAGATCCTCATTATCAAACACTTTACGAAGAGCACTAAGTTTGTTAACAATATATCTAAAACGTTTTTGCATATCACATATAGATTCACCATGCAACATTATAAAAAATTCATACTCATGGGTTAAAGTATTCATCCTAGATCTCCTTACTTCACTTGTGCCCTCATAGGCTACCATAAGTGTATCCCACATTTCCTTTCCGGAATTGTAAGTAGAGATTCTAAAGAACTCATCAATGCTAACTCCCGTAGTAATGATGTTCTTAGCCTTCTTATCTAATTGGACCTTCTTCTTTTCATCATAGGTCCATAAAGATCTAGGTTTATCTTTTTCTTCTTCAATAACAACATGTTTAGGCATAAAAGGACCATTCATAACCGTATCCCATATATCAACATCTATTGCCTCAATGAAAATTTTCATCCTTTCTTTCCAATAAGGAAAACCTCTCCATTGAAAATAGGGGGTTTAGAAATAGAAACATAATCACTTGTCCCATTTGATTGAGAAGCCATTTCCATGAGACTTGAAGGTGATTAACCTTATTCAAGAACCAGCTCTAATACCAATTGAAAGATGTGGATACGGTTCTTAGTCAGGAGGGGGAGGGGGTGTGTGAATTGACCTTTTTAAAATTTTCGAAAAACAAATTTTAAGTTCCCTTTTCAAATGGAGTAGCAAGATAGTAAACTTTCTTTGAAGCACTAGCAACAAAAAATTGCAATACCAATTCAAGAATGCACTTAAAGAAATGTATTCAATTGTATAAGCTAAGAGATAGTATCAATCAACAATCATGCACTAGTATCATAAGCATAGAACATAAAGAATCATGCATATGATAATAAAGATTGCAAGAAAGTAAAGAGAGTAGGGATAGAGAAAATGACACAAGTATTTTACTGGTTCGGCCCACAACTTGAGTGGCCTACATCCAGTCCCCAAGAATCCTCTTGGAGAAATTCATTATGACAAAATTTGTACAAGAGATACCAAACTCCTTACAAAAGTCACTCTCCTCTAGTAGGATACCTCACCCACTAGAACCACACTCTCAAGAGATACCTCACTCTTCAACCTTGTTGGATACCTCACCAAAAATCCACTAAGGGATGTCTCACCCTTACACCTTGTTGGATACCTCACCAACAATCCACAAGAGATACCACACTCTTGCCAAAAAGGCATGCCTCACCCTTACTTTGAAGGATACCTCACCAACAAAGATTTTTCTCCAATGGCCACTTTGAAGGATACCTCACCAACAAAGATTTATGCATCTCAAGAGATGCCTCACCCTTGAGAACGTTGGGGATCACAATCCCAATACAAAACTCAGAAAACAAATTGAGTAGAAGAGAAAATTCTAGCACAAATACTTGTACATCAAAGCTTGTAAGCTTCTAGATCACTTGTAACAATGAATGAATAGAAGGATTGCTATTTTGGCATTATAACAGTGTATTTTTGCTTATGATTTCATTGCCAAAACTCTTAAACACATACCCTTTATATATACTTCAATTGGAGCTTGAAAAACTGAAGTTTGTTTAAAATTTTAGGTGAGTATTCGAATACTCATACAGGGTAGTCGAATACTCCTTAAAACAGAACCTAACAAACTTAACTAACAGGTGAGTATTCGAATACTACCAGGGGGTATTCTAATACTCCCTTCAAAAACTACCAAAATGCATTTGTAATGGTATACATGAGTTGGTATTTGAATACTCTTGAAGGAATTTCGAGTTTCCCTTAAAGTAGACCAATATACAACTATGTATGTGATTACTTATATCTTAAAACATTTTCCAACATTTGGCATTTGATTTATTTCTAATTGATTTCTATTTTTAGGTTTAGTATTATTATCTTCTTAACTTTGTTAATCCATCTAAACAATCTATGTTACTTGTGACTTACATCAAAACCCTAGAAAAGCAAGCATAAACTATCAAAACGATTACAACATTGATCATCATCAAAACTCATTTTATATCTTCATTCTTCAACATAGGTGGAGATCTTCTTCACATAAGCACACTTGAGACTTGTATCTCATCATCATCTACACTGAGATACAGAACCCTTGCTCATTCTGTACTTTCTTACAAAATATGGAAAACATCTTAAATGCTTATCCTTATGGGTTAAGAAGAGTACCCATGTATATCTTGAATAGTCATCAACTAAGACAAAACTATATTTATTTCTTTCCTTACTAGCAACACTTACTGGACCAAATAGATCCATATGCAGCAACTGTAATGGTCTAGAAGAAGATACTAGATTTTTGGGTTTAAAGCTAGACTTAACCTGCTTTCCACATTGACAAGAGTCGTATAGGACATATTTTTGAAACTTATATTAGGTAGACCTTTCACAAGCCTGAATTTCTGAAGCTTGGTTATTTGTGTAATACTTGCATGTCCTAGCTTCTTATGCCATACCTATATTTCATCTTCCCTTGACACAAAACAGGTCACACTTTGATCAGATAGTTTAGTTAGATCAACCTTATAAAGATTTTATTGCCTGTTTTCTTGAAAATAGAACTTTGCCATTTGTATCTTTGACTATACATGCATTCTTAGTGAAGGAAACATTGTATCCATTATCACAAAATTGACTTATCCTAAGAAGATTATGTCTTAATCCTTCGACTAAAAGAACATTTGAGATAGATGACAGAGGTGATCTCCCACAAATTTTACCTATCCTGATAACCTTTCCTTTCTGGTTTCCACCGAAGGTGACATGTCCTCCTTCTTTAGGTTGGAGGTCTAGGAACATAGACCTTTCTCCTGTCATGTGTCATGAGCAGCCACTGTCCAGGTACCATGATAGGTGTGCTATTTGTCCTATTAAGGATATCTGCAACAGGAATAATCATGGCTTTAGGTACCTATATTTTCTTAGGTCCTTTCTTGTTAGTTCTTGAAGTTTGTGATAACTTCTTTTTTGCGTGAATACACTTAGACGTGATATGTCCAGCTTTTCCATAGATTTTACAAATATTATTGTTAGAATATTAATTGACCTTATCATAAAATGATTTAGGCTTTTGTCCTAAGATTTTGTTACATACTTAATGATGCGTCTGGTCAATGAATCCTATACCAGTTTTATCAGGAGAGGGTTTCTGACTTCCTAAAAGCTTAATCAGATTATCTGTGCCATTGACAAAACGAGCAAGATCAGAGGTAAGCTCTTCTACCTTTTGTTGAAGCTTGGCAACTTCTTCATATTGTAGCATCTCAACTATGATCTCGGCCTTAGGCTTTTCAACCTTTAGCTTACTTTTTTCCTGAGACAGTCTGTCACACTCTTGAGTCTTATGTTCATGCTCTTTTAATATTTTCTCATATTGTCTCTTAAGTGGTCTGAAAGCCTTAGTTAAACAGTTATATTCTCCAATCACTTCATCATAGGCATCTTGCAATTCTTTAAGATCAGAAATTACCTCAGAATCGGAATCGGCATCTGCAATGAGACACATGTTTGCTTCTTCACTTTATGCATCCTCCTTTGATGAACTGCCATCTATATCTTCCCATATGGTCATCATACCTTTCTTTTTATTTTTATAGAACTTTTTGAAGGGTTGCTTTTTCAACCGAGGACATTCGATTTAATGTTTCCTGGTTTCTTGCATTGATAGTAAACTATAGGACTTTTATCCGAACTCTTGCTTTCTTTGAAGAATTTTTATTTGTTGAACTTCTTGAAAGGTGATCTATCCTTTCTAAAATTCTTCTTTTTCCATAACTTCCTCATTTTTCTATTCAATAGTGACATTTCATCATCACTGTCATAATCTTCCTCAGAAGCATCTGATTCTGAATTTCATTCTTCAACCTTTAGAGCCTTTGAGGGAGTCTTCTCTGCTTTGAGAGCAATGGATTTTCCTTTCTTTGTTGAGCTGTCTTCATTCAGCTCTTGCTCATGAACTTGTAGAGTTCCAAGAAGATCACTCATTTGAAGAGTTGACAGATCTTTGGCCTGAGTTATTCTTTGTAACTAGATGTCTCCATTGTTTGGGTTGACTTCTTAGAATTTTGCCTACTTTCTCAGCATTGGTGTAGGTTTTTCCAAGTGATTTCAGATTTTTTGTGATGGTATGAAATCTTCCTATCATTTGAGCTATGCTTTCTCCATCTTCCATGATGAATAACTCATACTTTCGTTCAATCATATTTATCTTTGTTTCTTTCACCTTTGTTGTACCTTCATGAGTTACTTCTAAAGCATCCCATATTTCTTTAGCAGATCCACATGCATGGACCTTTTCAAATTCTTCCTGACTTAGGGCACACATCAAGGAATACCTTGCTTTATGATTCAGCTCCAATTTGGTCTTTTCTACAGCGGTCCACTCAGCTTTAGGTTTGTCAGTGTTGTCAGCATTCTTTGGAGTATAGGGACCTTCAATAATGATTTCCCATAGATATGAGTTTGTGAACATGATGAACCATTGGAATCTTTCTTTCCAATAGATGTAGTTTGCTCCATCGAAGAAGAGAGGTCTGGTCATGGATGCTCCTTCCATCCCTGATTTGCTTCCGCTTGTGCTAGCTCCAACCGTCATGGTTTCTGTTCAACGGAATCTTTCCTCAACACTGTTTAGTGCTCAACTTAGAGGTTAAGCTCTGATACCTACTGAAAAGAACAAATTAAAACACGAGAAGGGGGGTTGAATTGTGTTTTAGTTAACTTTTTTGCAAATAACAAAGTTTTCTTCAAATAAAGATTCAGACACAAGAATCCGTCTAATATAAAGATCGTTTTATAAAACTTAGCACTATCAACCCAGTTAGCACAATAAATATAAAGCAAACTTAGTAGATAATGAAGGGGTGTTTGACACAGATTTATACTGGTTCACCCCAAACCTTGGGTTACGTCCAGTCCTTGGTTTCACCAAGTATTAGCACTATAACTGATCAAGTTATAGATAGGTATTGTTTGCACACCTTGCCATCAATGGCGATGAGACAATTATTGGATGCATGTGAAGTATGAACATGCTTATTTGTGGGTGTGGCAACAACTAGATCACAATTAAGAAGAGTCAGAGACAATTCAAGGTTTTTGACACAGTCATGTGATATAAACGAGTGAGTCGCACCTGAATCAAACAAAACAGCTAAAGGAGTTCCATCGATAAGGCACATACCTTGGATCAACTCTTCGGACTCGGTGGCTTCATCTCCACTAAGAGTAAAGACTCTTCCAATGGTCTTCAGTCGATTGGCTTAGGACTACTGATTCTTGCTAGCACTCTACGGTTCTGACTTCGTCCCTCCACAATCTCGGCTAATGTGGCCAAGATTACCACACTTGAAGCAGATGACATCGGTCTCCTTGCACTAAGCAGTTAAATGATCCTTCCCACACTTGCCTCATCTGATGGGTCGAGGAACAGAAGAATCCCAGTTCCTGAACCTGCCTATAGAGAATTAAGGCTTCTTACCACCCTACTTGAAGTCCTAGCTGGCTGGAGCTAGACGCTGCTTTCCCTTGTCCCTCTAATCGCTCTTCTTATTGCCCTGAGCATCTGAACTCTTGTAGCTTGCCACTCTGGATTTGTAGGCATCCTCGAAGATCCTACACTTGTTCACCAAGACAGGGAAGACTCGAATCTCCTGATAGCCGATGGCTTGCTTGATTTCTGAGTGCAAACCATCCTTGAACTTCACACACTTGGAGTGATCATCATTCACATACTGATAGAGTGTGTAGTAACAAGCAAGTTCCTCGAACTTTGCAGCATACTCCCCCATGGACATATTCCCCTGCTTCAATGCAAAGAACTCCATCTCCTTCTTGTCGCGGATGTCAGCTAGGAAGTACTTCTCTAAGAACTTGTCCTTGAATACATTCTAAAGTGACTGCTATATCCTCAGCTTCCATGCACTGGCGACAATTCTCCCACCAATGCTCAACTTCCACTGTTAGCATAAAAGTCCCAAAAATGACCTTCTGAACATCATTGCATGACATAGCCCGGAAGATTTTCTTGGTCTCGTTGATCCATAGAAGGGCACCTTCAGGGTCATAAGCTTCTTTGAAAGAGGGCGGGTTGTTCCGCTGGAACTTATCCAGACCCTGAAATACAACTAGTCCTCCATTGTTGTTTTTATGATTTTGTCCTATAGCGTTGGCAAACAATGCCAAAGCATCAGCGATAGCCTGATCATTCTTACTTCTTCCTACAAAGGGTTCCTGTACTGGTCAAGACAACCGATTAATATAGAGAACCAAACAAGAAAAACTACAGGTACCTAATACTACACATGATTGCCTATAATAAATATAGACAATTCATCCAAGAGCACACAGAAGATAACATAACAGACACATACCCCGGCCTGATAAGACAGACCGACTCTGATACCACTAAATGTGACACCCTCTACCTTGAACAATTAAATATATAAATAAAACGTTCATTTATTATAAAATAAAATATGAACATAAGGTAGCGAGTGCCACATATATCAAAACATAACAAATGCGAAAAAAGAACATAAACATAGAACATAAATAAAATAAAACATAAACTTAAAATCCAATACCCCGATGTCGCATATCAGAGCTGGTAACCAAATCCAAAAATTACATCGGAAAAACCACTAACATAAAAGAAAATTCCTAAACTACGAGCGAGTGGTCTTCTCGGAGTCACTCCTCAATATGCTGCTCACCCTCCTGTGTATAAACCGAAGATACATTCAAAGAAACAACAGAAGATGGGGAGTAAGAAACTGTTGTATAAACATAATGGCAATATGGCATTTAGCAAGATGATCATACAACACATTAACATAAACATATCACATAACACAACATATAGCATATCAATCTCATCATAACATATCCAACAATGTATGCTATGCGGTGCATTACTACTCCATTACTCTGTTATCCATGTGGATCCATAACTATCTCAGGGAGACAACGTCAAAGTTACATATCCACATTGGTCATTAAGCACCAACGTCAGCAGTTCACCAAACCATGGGTGAACCCCTTGGATAGCCGATGCACCTTACTCTCGGATGCAACACCACGGGGGCACATGATCCACCTAGATGAATCACTGTGGATGGTCAGATCGCCTTACTCTCGGAGGACCTCCTCTATGTTGCGTCTCCTAGGCTATTATGTTTTCTTGGTCATGTTATTTTAATGGCGTTGCTATTTCCGCCTTTTGTTGTTTTTATCTTTTCCTGACTTTTACCCTTTGAAAACAATTTATGAAAGTATTATGTATATACGGGGAATATATGATTATTTACTGCTTATTTCCCATTTTATGGATGTATGTTTTAGGTCTGTTAATGGTTGGAAGATGTTAATAAATGTTAAGTACTACCTATTTTCTTATTTGCAAAAAGAAACAGGGACAAATAAACCCGTATCTTTAGAAAATTTATTTTTTGCGTTAAACGATCTTGAGAAAATGTCACAGACAATGTAGCGCCCGAGAAGGGTGTTACATTATTTGGTATCAGAGCTGGCAGAGTCTTTTTGGGCTTTGGGGTGTAGGTCTATCGTCGTTTTTGTTGTGTTTCTCTGGCTGTATTTTGTGTTGTTTTATGTTCTTAGTACTATGAAGAACTAATGTTTGGAAGGATAATGACTTTAATCTATCCTTGGCTGTGTTTATGTTCTTCATGGCGTTATTCCGAAAGGAGACCACATTGTTTACTGATCTTTCCATTACTGTTTCTAATGGGAAGCAATGTTGGACAAAATCTTGATGCCTTGTTTTCTCCCTGGGT
The DNA here is from genome assembly GCA_030762895.1 of Sophora flavescens. Classification (NCBI taxonomy): domain Eukaryota; kingdom Viridiplantae; phylum Streptophyta; class Magnoliopsida; order Fabales; family Fabaceae; genus Sophora; species Sophora flavescens. The sequence goes on from CM061069.1 coordinate 25,465,554, forward strand.
CTGGCTACCGTGCTTTGATATACATCAAAATCAATGAATTCATTCACGGCATAACATCATCATCATCAATGTTAATTCACAATTACAACATGCCACACATATAGAAAACATAGCTATTCATATAGCAAACAACATCAATTAAGCATTTAGCATACAAAAGGGTCATGGGTTAACTTCATCTTACGCTACCCCAAGGCCTACATGTTTATACGAATCCCATCTCCCCATACCTGGTGTGAAGATCTAAGCTACGATTGGATGTAAGTGATTCTACTCTTGGCTCCCCCGAACGGCTCAACGAATTCCTCAAGCTTTGGCCAAAACATAGAATGTAAACCATTAATCTCCAAATTCAAGAAAACAAGAAAAGGAGATTGTTTCCTTAAAAACAGAAGTCTTTAAGCTTATGCAAGTATACACAAATAACAGCAAGTAGTATAAAAAGTAAGTGAGATATCGTTCCACGAGGATTATAATCTTTGTAGCAAAATTACCATTTAGACTATATGCTCTAGAAGTTAGATTGTTAACAAAAATTGGTTGTGTGTGCAAGAAAATTGTAAATTGAGGTTGAGAAAGTTGAAGTTCGAGAAAATGAAATTTAAAAGAGTTGTGTTGTCAAGTATGGAAAAATAGCCCTAGGTATGCTCTTTCATAAATCCTGCTTAGCCTATGTTATGCTTTGTGTATGCTCCAGCATTTAACTCCAGGAAGTAAAGATGTGTTTTCCTACACTAAAGGATTAGGTTCATTAACTGCTTTCTATCCTAGATTCATATTAATTACACCATCCTCTTAATAAGCATGTTCCAGTTAGTTTAGGGACCTGAATAATTATTCCTAGTATATTCAACACCATTTAATTTTCCAATTAATGATTTAATCCCTATCCTTTATCCCTTTCCACTTTACTTAATTCTTCCAAACCAAGTAAGCTTGATATTCAATTAAGTTGATAAATCTTAACCAAACAACATTCAATGCATAATAAAGGAAAATTTAGAATCATAACATTGTATAAAAATCAGCTAAGCATTCATTACAATAGCATACCTAAAGCATAGAAAGTTTAGCTCATGTTGAGATTACAATAAACAAAATCTAAAAATAAGTAAAAGTTCATTACAATGGGGAAGAAAATAGAAATGGCAGTAACTTGGAGGTTGAAGAAGGAACTCGGTGTTGCACTCTTGGTCAGGACAAAGGAGCATGTCATGCAAAATGTGCAATAAAAGTCCCCTCCTTTAGGGTTATTACCAAAATGGTTTTATACCTCCCACTCTCTTTCATCCATTTTGGGCCAACAATAAAGTATTCATAAAATAAACCGTTGCCCATTTCCAATAATTGAGAAGAGCGGATCCATAGGCGTGTGGGCTCCACATTTCCAGAGGTACCAGCACTTGTGAGGAGAGAGAAAAGGTGTCCATGTTAGCTTTGTCTTCTAGCGCAGAGCTACTGAAATTTGGCTTTGCTGCAACAGTCAAGAACTCCATACTCCATGCATCCATCATGCTCCAGCAATTCTCTGCTTGACCACGTAGAAAAATATGAGACAATGATGAAGCACAATAAGAGCAAATAACTGACATTCAAATGTTTCAGCACCATTATTTGCAAACTAGCAAAAGATTTACATAAATGCAAACTTAAACCTAGAAGACAACAATAATTAAGGATATAAAGTTAATGAATAACTCTTCTTTCAAAGAGTTATCACACCTCCAAACTTGAATCATTGCTTGTCCTCAAGTAATGCAAGAAAAACATGGCAACAAAACAACTTTGTCCATTGAATGGTATACAAGGTTCACCCAGATTCTTCATTCTTTTCAAGACACAGAATTCTACACTTGCAATCATAACAAAACACTATTCCTATCATGCACACATCAACAATTTTTCACAAAACTAGTCTGTTTTTAGATTAACCTATGTTGCAGCAAAGTCACTCAGAAGAGTTGGTTCTGTTTCTCACCCACTCATCAGGATTTCACTCTCAACAAAAACATACATATCCGATTTATACTTGATAAGGGTCTATCATAATCAAAACATCACAACACTGCACATAGCAAGAGGTCTTTTATGGTTGTAAGGGGGCTTAGGATAGGTGAGGTTATTATTTTTTTGGATAAGTAGCAAATCACAAGGTAGAGCAAGATGATGCTCTTCTATTTAGCTCAACATCCCAATTGTTCCTACAATTCCAAATTTTGGTCTTTTAGCCATACTTTCCCTTCCTTTCTAATTCCTCACATTATTACTTTTGTTGAGAACAAAGAACATATTATTGTTAAACTTTCAGGTTTTTCATTGTTCTTTGTTCTCAATTTTCAATATTTCTATTTTTTTATAAGAGGGAAATGCAGCTTCACATTTTACATTTGGGAGTTCCTTATTTCTTTGCTGCTTTCCCTTTTTTAGTTTTCCTTTACAGCCTTGCTGCACAGTTGTTTCAGCACAGCATCCCCAAACTTAAGTTGGTGCTTGTCCTCAAGACACCCCCAAACTTATCTTAGAACATAGCTACAAAAAGCATCCTTAAGCTCTACCTATTCAGGTATTCTTTGTTTTTCCATATAAGGGCTTGTACTGTGCTAGTTATTAGAATAACAAAGCTAAGGCTCAAAAGGGAATCACTAGGGAAGTAGTAATAGCAAAGGTAGGCTATTGAAGCTGTAGCTAAAAAAAATAAAGAAAATGCCTCAAGCATAAGGGGTGTACAAAAATATGTGTTCAGATCAAACAGAATCAAATCAAGCCATACAGAAAATGCATGAGTATGAAGTATATGTGCAGTGTAGTTTTGTCACTCAAACTCACATTTATCTGTTAATGCTGCAGCACATGTGTTCTCTTAGCTAAACCAGTGTTGCAGCAAGGTTAATATTGTACAGTTAAGTCAGAGTATTAAGTCATGTAGCAAGTGTTTTATTCAAAGAGTCTTGATTGAACGCAACAAAAAGTCCAGAGGCCACTTCCATGTAATCATTAATCTTATGGAATCAGAAGGGTGGGGCACATGCATAGCCATTCATCAGAAAGAATTTAAAACAACTATGGCCCTAGTGGCCCTACAAACAGTCAGAACAGAAAAGGTCCTAATGACCATTACTTGCAGAAAATTAAAAATATGGATTCTGGTAATGAGGTGGAGGGCTCAGAATTGCATCCTGTTGTGGGATATGGCTCTGTTTCAAGCCTATGGTGCTTTAACGCGTGAGCTCCTCCTGGTACCCCCACTCTTGGTGGAAGGTGCCTTGCTTGTTGTTGTTCTAGTGATATGGACTGATTCTTCTCATTCTTCATTTTCTTCCTCTTCCTCTCCTTCAGCATCCTCTTCCTCAGTCTCTTCTTCAGCTTCCTCCTCTTCCTCAGCTTGCTCAGTATGCTCAACCTTCTTTGCTGCAGTATCTTCTTCCATGGCATCACGCTGTGCTGCAACCTTTTCCAGTTTAATCTTGGCTGCTGCAGAGGACGCAACAAACTTTGGTTTCTTGGAAAGAGGAAGGATTGGTTCATTTTCATTTCCTCCTCTTCCTTAGGAGAGGCATACTTAGCAGTAATCTTCATTGCAATGCTCCCTTTCCAGCAGTATTCTTGAATTTCTTAGATTACTTGGGGGTCTAAGGAGTAGCCTTTTCTGCATCAGTGGCATGGAGAGGAGCTTCATTTGATGCTATAGCACGAGGTCTTTTTGCACTCCCCCGGTCTTGCTGGAAACTTTTTGGAGTTGGATTTTTCTTTTTGGGCTCAGGGGCCACAATAACATCTTGCTGCTGGGATGGAGGAATGCCCAGTCACTCCTTGTGATAAGCCTCTGGCTCGTCTAGTTTTATAACTAGTAAGACCATGGTTTTTGTACTAATTATTCGAGTTTAATCTCGTTTTCGCCCAAATTTGGATTTAATTGTCCTCAAGCAACATTTTGAGTCTCTTAAGTAGTTTTAGGATATTTTAGTTAATTTTGAGTCAAATAAAGCATTTACTGCTATTTCATAGTTTCAGGTTAATAGGAAGAGCAAAAAGGGAAGGACACTTAAAGCAGAAGCCATCACGCCCAGGCCGTGACATTGGTCACGGGCGTGATGAGAAGACCCTGAAGACCAGAAAGCATCACGGCCCAGCCGTGATACCCATCACGGGCGTGATGAGAAGACCCTGAAGATCAGAGAGCATCACGGCCTAGCCGTGATGGAGGTCACGGCCGTGACAGATCAGCACCCATGGACAGAATTGATCACGACCTGGCCGTGATGGGCATCACGGCCGTGACAGACTAGAATTTGAATGTGCGCCCTTGGCAGAACATGTCACGGCCATCATGGCCGTGACGCACACCTGATCTATAAAAATGCACTAGGGCATACGCAAAAGACACAATTTTCACTATTTTACGAATTATTCCAAGGGTTTTTATTACGTTTGTGATGGGGAACTAATCACCAGGGATTAGTTTGCTGTAATCGATTTCCACCGACACTTGAGGTTCCATAATTCCCAATCAAATTGCTTATCCCTTTCAATATTATGCTATATGCCTTGTTTTCTTAATTCAAGTTATATAGAACAAGTATTGTTTAATTTCGATGATTCAATGTTCCTTTACCTTGATCGCGTTTGCTTAATCCGCGTGTGTTTGATCGTGTTTGCTTAATTCATGATTCTATGTTCCTTAACCTTGATTGTGTTTGCTTAATTCACGATAGCTTTAATCCGTTTGCTTAATTCACGATAGCTTTAATCCGTTTGCTTAATCCGCGTGTGTTTGATCGCGTTTGCTGCTACAATCGAAAAGGGATTAGAATCCTCTTAGGGCATGGGAATTATTTGAATCAATGATAGTTGGGAAACCGAAACAGTAGATTAATCATTCTAGCTTATTGATAATCACTTAATTGCATTGTTTTCTTAATCGAATCTTAAACCTAACCCCCCCCAAAATCAATTTGTAGGTTAATAATAATCCAAGAGTCCTTGAGATACGATACTCAAGTTGTCGTTCCCTAACTACAGTTTTCTTCCAATTACTCGTTTTTGACCCGTGTGCGACAGCGAATCACCTTGTCAGATGAATAGCTGTTGGCAGGTGTGGTGTTGATGTTAATCTCAGGGTTCTCAGGGGCATGATTTGTGACAGCTTTCTCAGATGGGACTTGGTTATCTTCTTCAATTGGTGGTAGAATTTATCTTGGAAATTGGGGAATGGGGGTCTCTAGCTTCCAGTTGTTGAGCTTCATCGTCTGTTTCTCCCATTGGAATTTCACAAAGCAGAATTCCCATAAGGTGTTCTCCCGCTGCACTTGTTGCTGCAGCATATCTGTGAGTTGGTCCAACTTTTGCTTTAGCATCCCAATGCGATCCTGCTGCTCTGGGTTGCTTGCTCTAGGTGGTTTACTGGCGCTTGCATCAGTCTTGTCACAGTTGGAGTACATCCTTAGGATACAATTCATGTTAATGGGCCCTGATTTTTTCTCTAGGCCTTCTCTAGGGTTATACACCACACCTTGTTGTATGTAGAGGTCAGTGATCAAGAAGGGAAAGATCAGGTTGCCTTTCTTTTTCATTGCACAAGAGGAGACCTGGTCTTTGATCATCTTCCCCACATTGATCTTCTTCTTCTTCTTCTTCTTCTTCTTTTTCTTCTTCTTCTTCTTCTTCTTCTTCTTCTTCTTCATGATGTAGTACAGGAGAACTAGGCGTTCCTTTTCCACTGTTTCAAGGTGTGAAGTTAGAGAGAGAGAGCGCCTGAGAAAGTGATACCAGATCTTTGCTAAGGGCTGCATCATAGGCCTAAGAAGCTTCAGCTGACCCTCAGACTGCTGGATCCACTCTGCTCTAGCAACAGCCAAATCTTTCTTGATTTGCTGCAGCTTTTTGTCTGTCATCTTCTTCAAAATTTCCTGGTATTCATCTTCTCCATCTTCTAACCCCAGGTTCAGATTGATTGTCCCAACAGAGAACGAGACCTTCCCACCCCATATCACTACAAAGGTTTGAGCTTCTGAACCGATGTTGGCGTAGAACTTTCTCACCAACTGGGTATAATAACCCTCAGGGTGCTCAGCAAAGATCTTCTAGTTATGGGCCTCTATCACTTCTACCAGCTCAGCCAGGATTCCCCAATTGGGACCCTTACCATACTTGAAACCTTTCTCTGGGTGAAAATTGCGGCTTAGGGTTTCTTTTTCGAATTTCTCCCTGGCCTCAACATTTGTCCAAGAGGTGATCAGTTGGTCCTTTTCTATTCTAAATATGGGTGTGGTATTTTTTGTGGCACGGTTCTTGATGCGGCCGCCCTTTTTGGTGGTCATTTTGGTGTGGTTGGGTGAGGTTAACGAAGAAGTGGGAGTGTTTAGGGTTATGAGGCAGAGAAAAGGGGAGAAGTTTCAGAGTGTGTAATGGGTGAGTGAAGGAGGAGAGAGGCTATTTAATGTGTCAGGGTAGGGTGTGGGTTGGTTAATTAGGGAGGTGAGGCATGGGAAAGAAGGAAATAAAGTTGGAGAGAGTGTGGGCCTGTACGGTTGGTTGATCTGTATGGGAGCCCGTGATCATCTCTCTCCACATCCCACTATTTAATTCAATTTCAAAATTTTCAAAACTGTCCAACTCACTTTAACCACAACAGACAAAAATGCACTGGCCCCCACCTTGGACCTGTGTCAGGTATTGGTTCCTATCCACAATTGTCATACATTGCACTTAGAATTTGGGAGCATGATGTAGCATTTGTTACAGCAAACCGGTTCCTTTTTCATGCTGCAGCCTGAACTCACTTCTTTCCTCCTTTACTTCCTGATTATTCACTTCTTGGCCTTGTCATATTCAAACACAATTAAACACTAATTGAATTTATTGATGGGCTGCCTCCCATGAGTGCTTGGTTTATAAGGTCCTTAGTCAGACCATGTTGCCGCATCATTCTGTGTCATCAAGAGTGGTGGTAACCTCCATTATGTCTAAAGTTTCACCAAAATTGTGCTTGATTCTTTGTCCATTAACCTTGAATTTTGTGCCACTCTTTGCATCTAGCAAATCCACAGCTCCATGTGGATAGACTTTCATGATTTTTAATGGGCCATACCACCTTGATTTAAGCTTGCTTGGGAAGAGCTTCAACCTTGAGTTAAACAATAGGACCTGTTCTCCTTCATGAAATGATATGTGATGGATCCTTTTGTCATGCCAAGCTTTGGTTTTTACTTTGTACGCTTCAACATTTTCATAGGAAAATAGCCCGTGTTCTTCCAGTTCATTAAGCTGCAGCATACGAGCTGCTCCAGCAGACTGAAGATCAAAGTTCGGTTTTTTAACTACCTAAAAAGCTTTGTGTTGCAATTCCAAGGGCAAATGGCAAGCCTTCCCATACACCATTTTATATGGGGACATTCCTAGGGGGGGTCTTGAATGCAGTTCTGTATGCCCACAAGGCTGCATCCAGATGTGTGGACCAATCCTTCCTTGTGGGATTAACCATCTTTTCCAAGATTCTTTTGATTTCCCTGTTAGACAACTCAACCTACCCATTAGTCTGGGGATGGTAGACAGTGGCTACTTTATGTTTAACTCCATATTTTGCAAGTAGTTTGGAAAATACTTGATTGTAAAAATGGGTTCCTTCATCACTTATGATAGCTCTAGGGGGGCCAAATCTAGAAAAAAATATTTTTGTAAGAACTTTGTCACCACCCTAGCATCATTTTTAACTGTAGCCACAACCTCCACTCATTTAGACACATAATCAATAGCTACTAGAATATAGAGATTGCCAAAGGAAGGGGGAAATGGTCCCATAAAGTCAATACCCCACACATCAAAAAGTTCAATTTCTAAAATAGTGCTCAGGGGCATTTCATTTTGTTAGATAAATTCCCTACCCTTTAGCACCTATCACAGTGTTTGACAAATTCATGTGCATCTTTAAATAGAGCAGGCCAGAATAAACCTGATTGGAGAACCTTGGCAGCAGTTCTCACGCCACCAAAGTGTCCACCATATGCTGAAGCATGGCACTGGGTCAATATGTAACAACCTGTTTTTAAATAAACCGTTTTAACAGTAAAAATAATTTATTTATATTTTTAATTGAGAATTAGGAAATGATTTTAGAGAAAACAAAATCATATCTGGAACTTACTCTATGGTAGGAAGCTCTGGTTAAAATTTGGGTTTAAAACTCTGACGGAAACCTGCCTGCGTTTTTTAACTAACAGTATAATTTTACACTGACAGAAAGCGCTAATTTGGCCCGAAATCTGAAATTTGTAGATTTTTTATATTTTGTCCATGAGGAAGTCTACTTTCCAAATTTTTGATCAGAAATAAAATATTATGAGTATTCGGACGAATTTTGGCGAAAGTTCGAACAGAAAACAGTCGGTATTTTCACAGACAGCAAGATTTTAATGATCAGAAAACTTAATTTTGATTCGTGAATGAAATGGTTTATATTTAAATCATATTTCCAACGAGTCTGGTTAGTTTGAAAATTTTCAGTCGAAAACGAAATATTATGTTTTTATTCGGGCGTAAAACCCTAATCGGGAAACCAACGGAATCGGCAACGGAATTGCAGAGATGAAACGGGACACCAGAGGGGATGAGCTAAAGGATTACTCATCGAGAATTTATGATGCAATTAATGTTAGAAATTATGAGTTTTTCAGTCGAATATCATAGTGTTCGCATTAAAGATATGACGACACTTTCTGTATGGAGCAAAATTTAATGTTTACAGTGACCATAAAAGTCTAAAGTATTTGTTCGACCAAATAGAGTTGAATATGAGACGGCGTAGATGGATGGAGTTTATCAAAGATTATGAGTTTGATTTACTATACCATCCTGGGATAGCGGATGCCTTGAATAGGAAATCATTGCATGTATCCGCGATGATGGTTAAAGAGTTGGAATTACTGGAACAGTTCAGAGATTTGAACTTAGCAATGGATTTGGTTGAGGATAAAATTTTCTTAGGTATGATCACTATTAGTAGTGATTTTATGAGAGATCTTAAGGATAAACAGGTTCAGGATCTATATCTACATGAGATAAGTAGAGGTATAGATAAGGGTAAGATTTCTGCGTTTAGTAGAGGAACAAATGGTGTACTGAGGTTTAGGGATAGAATATGTGTGCCAGAGGATTTAGAACTTAGGAAGGTGATATTAGAAGAAGCACATAAGAGTAAGTTGAGTTTTCATCCCGGATCCACTAAAATGTATCAGGATTTGAAGAAATTGTTTTGGTGGACGAGGATGAAGAAAGAGGTAGCAGAGTATGTTTTATCTTGCCTGGTGTGTCAGAAGGCTAAGATAGAGCATCAAAAGCCGACGGGTTTATTAAGATCATCAGATATCCCAGAATGGAAATGGGATAGCATAGCTATGGATTTTGTGGTTGGATTACCACGAACTCCTAAGAGACATGATGTGATTTGGGTAATCATTGATAGGTTGACGAAGTGTTCTCACTTCTTACCTATGGGTGAAAGTTATAGTTTGGAGAAGTTGACCCAAATTTATTTTTTAGGTTGCATGGTGTGCCATCGAGCATTGTCTCAGACCGAGATCCTAGATTCACATCTAGATTTTGGAAACAATTGCACAATGCTTTAGGGACCAAGTTGAGGATGAGTTCTGCTTATCATCCCCAAACAGATGGACAGTCAGAAAGGACGATTCAATCATTGGAGGATCTTTTAAGAGCTTGTGTTTTGGAACACACTGGCAGTTGGGATGAGTTCTTGCCATTGATTAAATTTACTTACAATAATAGTTTTCACAGTGTTATAGGAATGGCACCATATGAGGCTTTGTATGGTAGGAAATATGGGACCCCATTATGTTGGTATGAGATTGGTGAAAATCAAGTCTTGGGTCCAGATGTGGTGCAATAGACTACGGAACAAGTTAGGAAGATAAGGGAAAAGATGAAGGAAGCACAAGATAGGCAAAGGAGCTAAAGTAACAAGAGAATGAGACCTTTAGAATTCCAGGAGGGTGATCACGTGTTTTAGAAAGTCACATCAAAGATTGGAATTGGCAGGGCTATCAAAACTAGAAAACTTATTCCTGGATTCATTGGACCTTTCTAGATTCTTCGAAGGATTGGTCCAGTAGCTTATCATATTGCTTTACCGCCTAACCTTCCTAACCTTCACGACGTCTTTAACGTTTCTCAGTTGAGAAAATATCATCCTGATCCTTCACATGTTATTGAGTCTGAGTCTATACAACTGCGAGAGAATCTAGAGTATGAGGCTCTACTTGTAAGGATAGCAGATAAAGAGATTAAGGAGCTTCGCGGTAGACAAATTCCTTTGGTTAAGGTCATATGAGATAAAACTACTGGATATGCTACTTGGGAACATGAAACAGATATTCAACAATGATATCCACATCTTTTGAGGTATGTAAATTCCGAGGACGGAATTTTTTTCTGAGAGGTAGTAATGTAACAGCCTGTTTTTAATTATGTTGTTTTAACAATAAAAATATATTTATTTATATTTTTAATTGAGACTTAGGAAAAGTTTTTGGAGAAAACAAAATCATATATGGAACTTACTCTACGATAGGAAGCTCTGGTTAAAATTTAGGTTTAAAACTCAGATGGAAACCGGTCTGCGTTTTTTAACAGACAATATAATTTTATACTGACAGAAAACCCTAATTTGACCCGAAAACTGAAATTTTAGATTTTTTATATTTTTTCCGTGAGGAAGTCTACTTTCCAAATTTCTAATCAGAAATAAAATATTATGTGTATTCGGGCGAATTTTGGCGAAAGTTCGAATGAAAAATAGTCGGTATTTTCACTGACATCAAGATTTTAATGATCAGAAAACCTAATTTTGACTCGTGAACGAAATGGTTTATATTTAAATCATATTTCCAACTATTTTGGTTAGTTTGAAAATTTTCAGTCGAAAACGAAATATTATGCTTTTATTCGGGCGTAAAACCCTAATCGGGAAACCGACGGAATCGGTATCGGAATTGCAGTGAAAAAATGGGACACCAGAGGAGCTGAGCTACGAGATGAATCATCAAGAATTTATGATGCAATTAATGTTAGAAATTATGAGTTTTAAGCAAAATGACCAAATTGCCCTTTTTGCTTAACCTAACCAAAGTTAAGTTAGATTTTAACCATGGTTAAGGAACCATGGTTAGTTTGTGTGGTCTAAAATCAGTCACACCACTCAATTATTGTGAGCCACAAATAATTAACCTTAGTTAGCAAGGTAACCCTAATTAAGTTAATTATTAACTATGGTAAGCTTATATTAATTAAATATTCCTAAAAGCTATTAATCTAAGCTTAACAAACCAAACAAGGCATAAGATTACTCATATATATACCCCCCAAACCGCAGCCCCCTCCCCACTCTTTCTTCATCTTCTTCACTTCATCTTCTTCACTTAAACACATAAACTCCATTGTTAACTTTCCAAAGCTTCAAGTGTTCTTGTAACAAGCTAGCTAGGATCATCATCCTCCTTCATATCCTTCAAACTAGTGAGGTAACATGATCATCTCCTTCATTTATAAGATCTTGTTCTTCATTTTTCATGTTCTTATTCTCTTAGATCTAGAACTTTAAAGAATTCTAGAAAATTGTAGAAAAATCATAAAAATGTGAAACCAATTTCTATGATCTAGTTATGAACCTTACTTGCATTTTCCAAAAGCATGCGATCAAAATCATTTTCTTTCCTATTGAACCCTATTTGGCCGAACCTATGTAGTTAAATGGGTTTGGTGTTTTGTTGTTTGTTTTGAAAGTTAGTGTTTGATTTGAGTTCTATAATACTTATATAGCTTAAATCCAAGAGCTTAGGTTCAACAAAAATCCCTAGCTTAATTTCCTATACAAGGCTGAAACCCTCATGAAAATGGGTTTGAGGATTTTGCCATTCTTTTTGAAAACTAATGCTTGAGTTCAGTTCTTTAGTACTTATATGATATAAGTCCAAGAGATTGTAATCAAAAACAATTTCTAGCCTATTTTAAACCTTGAGGCCGAAACCCTAACCTAGTTGGTTAGAGGATTTTGTTTCATAATTTTAACTATTAACACTTGATCTATGCTAGTGAATACTCTAGGAACTAGTATCTAAAAGATTGGATTAAGTAAATAACCCTAGCCTCATTTTGAGTAGTTGACCGAAACTAGCACCATATGTCTATATCTAGATTTGTTTGATTAATTTGTTAATTTGTTGATTTGGTTGAAGGTGGTTTTGGTAACTTGTGGCGGGATATCGAGGATCGTCGATTTCGTATTTCCGGTAGTAACTTAGGTGGGAGAAAGAACCATTCCATCGTCGGAACCGATAAGTAGTATATAATTTATAATAATGGTGTAGGGCAACCTAAACCCTACTAGTGGTTGAGTAATCGACAATACCAAAATCGCATTGGAAACTTTTCCGCTTTACCAATGATGATTTGGGCATTGTACGTTTATCGCCTTAGGTTAATTTTATGATATTGAGGATGTTTGAATTATTATTATTAAATTGTTTGTGTTACACTGGTTGATGTATTCTACTACATGTGACGATTATTTTGGTGTTTGAATATTATATTTATTATTGTGTTTTGCCCGATCTGCTTGGGTTGATAAATTGCTTAGTTGAATATGTCTATATCTAGATTTGTTTGATTAATTTATTAATTTGTTGATTTGGTTGAAAGTGGTTTCAGTAACTTGTGGCGGGATATTGAGGATCGTCGATTTCGTATTTCCAGTAGTAAATTAGGTGGGAGAAAGAACCATTCCATCGTTGGAACCGGTAAGGAGTATATAATTTATAATAATGGTGTAGGGCGACCTAAACCCTACTAGTGGTTGAGTAATCGACAATACCAAAATCTCATTGGAAACTTTTCCGCTTTACCAATGACGATTTGGGAATTGTAGGTTTATCGCCTTAGGTTAGTTTTATAATATTGAGGATGTTGGAATTATTATTATTAAATTGTTTATGTTATGCTGGTTGATGTATTCTACTGCATGTGACGATTATTTTGGTGTTTGAATATTATATTTATTATTGTGTTATGCCTTATCTGCATGGGTTGATAAATTGCTTAGTTGATTTTAGGTAAAAATATATTTTGCTCGGAAGTATTTTGTTTGGGGTGAGAGCTTGAATCTAAATTAGAGGTGCCTAGCTATTATTTTATAGAAGTTATGTGATTTAGAATGTAAGTGGAGGTTATGAGGAACTTGATGCACTAGGTTGTTATTGATAAAAGTCAGTGAGAATCATATGTTGCATTGTTGTTCATAACCGTGTATTTGAGATACACGAGGTCCGAAGTTCTAGTGGTCCATTCCAAATTAGAAGTTAAGTTGTGCAACTATATTGTCATTGCTATGCATGAGCACCCTTGATAGAGATGAGAGAGAGAACCAGGGTGTGCACCGACGGTATGGTGCTTTGTATGAGCATTCTCAGCATGGATGAGAATGTGCACCGGTGTTGGGAACGCGTCACTTGGATGACTGACTAACATTCCTAACGAGGGATGTGTGACAGGATTAGTGGTGGCCACGTCAGCATAAAGGTTTAGTTACATGAGTTGGAGGGTAGAGGATGATGTTATAAAGTATGGATGATTGTAGATTGTGAGTGATGTATGTTTGTGACTATTATTGGATTATATGCTATGAATCTTTTCTACTTATGATGATAGAACTGTTTCTTATCTCCTTATTTCTGTATTTTTGTGTATGTCTACTTTACTATGTTAGAAGACCCGATGGAAGAATATGTTGCTGAGGAGATGGATGGAACCCGGGATGAAACGGATGTTGCTGAGGAGTTGGATGAAACTCCATATGAAGCTGCCGCTAGAGAACAACCTACTGATCCTAATAATATAATGTAGTAAGTTTAGGGCCGGTTAGTCATATAAGACATTTTTATTTTCCGCTAGTTATAATATTGAGTTTTCAAAAATTCTTCCTTTTCAAAAACTTTACTTTTCAAATCAGAGTTGCCTCAGGATCTTTTACAAAAACAGTGAAGGGCTTTTTATAAAATCTCGAATATAAGGTGATGAGGATAAGACAGATTAATTCAGAAAGATAAATTAGTTCAAGGTCGTACAGGTATTAGATACAAGCCTTAATCAGTAAAGAACTGAAGTTACAATATATCAGTTTCAGTTTTAATGATCAAGAACAATCTTAATCAACTCAGTTTTGAACAATTAATAACTCAAGATTGATTGCAGTAATACTCTGGTTTTAATTCATATTAAACAGATCAAGAACTGATATCAATTGAAAACTTAGAACATCAAGATCATAGTTATATGCGCAAGACAAAAATTAAAGAGTTTGAGTTTAGAGATACCACACAACCAGATTTATCCTGGTTCAGTCACCACCACTGTGACCTACATCCAGTCCCCACTGCACCTGTGGGTTTTCACACACTAACACAACAAGCTTTAGCCAGGTAGCTTGAAAAACCTTTACACCACAGAGCACTCCTTCACCTCGAGATACCACATTCTTGTGAAGAGCCTCAATGTTCTTCCTTAGGGATACCTCACCCTAATCACACTAAGAGACTCGCTCTCTCTTTACAATCAAATAGAACGTAAAGATTGATTCCTAAACTCTCAATAGTCAGATATACAAGTTGAAGTAGTTATGAGAATTGAAACACTCTTTTTCACAATGAAGCTCAAGCAAGAAGATGAATGATTTTCACAATTGATCTCTCAAATTGATTTTGTAAAATTTATAATCTGTTATTGTATTAAGTGTTCCTTTGATCCCTCTATATATAGGAAACGAGTTATAGTCGTTGGGATCAATTAAAACAGATTTGGGTCTGATAACAGAATCTGTTTTCTTGATTTTGGTTCTTGAACAGGGGTTGAGTACATGGCTGTATTAACCAATTTCATACTGATAGTTATGATAGTTTCTCAAAATCTTGAACTTGGTTAATCCATCAGCACATCCATTCAGTACATCTATGTATTAATGAACATCAGATTTTCCTGAAACTTGAATACACGCGTACATAGCATATGTATAGGGCTGTATTCAATTAACCATTTATAACTGATCTGATTTCATATTGTGCATAGGTGTTACCGAATCAAGAACCTTAAATTCATTTGTTAGTTACAGTAGCAGACTTACATCCATTGATTACATGGCTGTACCTGACAAATTTTCTTATTTCCAAAAATCATTTTCATTAAAAAAAAACTTATTCCTTTTGATGCAGGTTATGAAAATTGATTTTCTTCATGCATCTTTTTAGTTGAGCTATCTTGTGACAAGGAGATTTCTTTCTCTTACAAATCATCTAAGACTTAAATCTAAAATTCACCTTTAAGCTTGGTCTTGATGATCCTTTGATCTTTGATTTTACTCTTTTGATTTCTACATGCAGCTCCTTCATTCCTTCAAGTTCTTGCTTGAATATTTTCCTTGAATTTGCTTAATGAACTTGTTGATCACTGCTTGATACCTGTCTTTGCAATTTGACACTAAAACACTCACACACATTAAATTGTATTTGTCATATATCAAAATCTCTAAGTCATTGAGTCTTACAAACTCCCTCTTTTTTTGATTATGACAAATCTTCTAACAAATTATAAGATCAGAGTATAAGTGTAGCAGAAGCTAAGTGTTTTTGACAGATTTATATCATGGTATCAGAGCAGAAGTATATCAGAGCAAAAAAAATTATCAGAGCAGAATTTGATTTAATCCCCCTTAATCATGTAAGCTTATAAGCTCCCCCTCAACATATGCATGTATAATTTGTTTTTATCCCTTTCCTCTATATCAAACTTTTTCCTCCCCCTTTTGGCATTATCAAAAAGGTGAAGAAAAGAAACATTCAAAGCAATAGAGAAGGCAAGAAGTTAAACATTCAAACATAGGATATAAAATTGTTCATGATAGAGGGATAGGTGCAGGGACAAATAAAAAAGAACAGAAACCATCAGCCAAAAGTACAAACTAAGACATTTTACCTTTCAAAAACTAAGTTCTAATTACTATTAATTCCTAGAACTAGTTGTTCTTTTTTTATTTTCTTTTGTTTCGGCCTTTAGCCTTTAGGTGATGGTTCAACAGGGGTGTGCTCAGCTTCCTTCACAGCAACTCTTGAGGGTGAAGATCCAGTATTTTTGGTTCTTCCCATATTAGGGTTAGTTTGGGTACAAGAAGGATTAAGGTTAGCTTTGTTAGGGTTGCGGAATTAGGTGAAGAAAGAGTGGGTTTCAGAAGATTTGAAGTTTTGAAATAAGATTCTACATCGGCGTCATCTTCAATCCTCAGGGCTCGTAACCTAGTAGACGAGCTCCATATACCACGTCATTGGATGAAGCTTCTCATTAAGGACTTAGCAAGTCCAAAGAACGTAACCTAGTAGACGAGCTCCATATGCCACGTCATTGGACGAAGCTTCTCATTAAGGACTTAGCAAGTCCAAAGGCTTGTGTGGACGAGCAGAATTAGAATATTGTGTATTCTGAGTTTATCAGACTAAAAACACAAGGGATCCATTCCTGATCAAATCTATTTCTTCTGAAACTCTCTTCTAATCATTTATAGATATTCCAATCAAATCATACAAGAGTCAGAGCATATTTACACAAAAATGCAGTCATATAAACAGTTTCTTTAAAGATTAGATATAGGATTGATCAATTATGCCTAATTCTCTTCTAATGAAAAAGAAGTTTTCCTTGTTCAAGGGCTTGGAAAAAATATCAGCAAGTTGTTTAGTTGTATCAACATATTCGATCTCAATTTCTCTACATATTCAGTCTCTGCAGTGGATAAAGCCACACTAGATTGTTTCTTACTGAACCATGATACTAATGAGTTTCCTAGTAAATGGCAAGTTCCACTAGTACTCTTTCTATCTAGTTTACAACCAGCAAAATCAGAGTCTGAATAGCTAATTAAAGTACATGTAGCTCCTTTGGGATACCATAATCCCATGTCTTTTGTTCCTAACAGATACTTAATTATCCTTTTAACGGTTGTTAAGTGTGATTCTTTTGGATTTGTTTGATACCTAGCACGCATGCATAAAATAAACATGATATCTGGCCTACTAGCAGTAAGATAAAGTAGTGAGCCTATCATTCCTCTGAATTTTAGAAACATCAACAGGTTTACCTTGCTCATCCTTGTCCAGATAACAGGAGGTACTCATTGGAGTAGCAATCTCCTTAGCATTTTCCATGCCAAACTTCTTGATCAACTCATTGCAGTACTTGGTTTGGCTAACAAAGATTCCATTTTCAGTTTGCTTTATTTGCAGTCCAAGGAAAAAGTTCAGGTCACCCATCATTGACATTTCAAACTCACTCTACATAAGACTTGCAAACTCATTGCACAAATGCTCATTAGTGGCAACAAAAATTATATCATCCACATATATTTGTACAAGTAAAATGTTGTGTGCCTTTTTCTGAGTGACCAAAGTTGTGTCAACTTTACCTCTTTTAAATCCTTTTTCAATGAGAAAATTACTTAACCTTTCATACCAAGCTCTAGGAGCTTGCTTTAAGCCATGTAGTGCTTTAGACAGTTTATAAACATGGTTAGGCAATTCATTATTCTCAAAACCAGGTGGTAGACCAACATACACTTTCTCTTGTATAAATCCATTTAAGAAAGCACTCTTAACATCCATTTGATACAATTTAAATCCCATTATGCTAGCATAAGCAAGTAGCATTCTTATAGCTTCTAATCTTGCTACTGGTGCATATGTTTCATCATAATCTATGCCTTCTTCTTGGTTATACCCTTTGGCTACCAATCTAGCATTGTTTCTTACAATTATACCATTTTCATCTAGTTTACTCCTAAAAACCCATTTTGTTCCTATTACTTGACAGTTCTTGGGTTTAGGCGCTAGTTTCCATACTTGGTTTCTTTCAAACTGGTTTAACTCATCTTGTATAGCCATCATCCAATGTTCATCAATTATAGCATCATCTATTTTCTTAGGTTCTACTTGAGACACAAATGCCATATGATTGCAAGCATTTCTAAGAGAATGTCTAGTAGTTACCCCCTTTGTAATTTCACCAATGATGTTATCAATTGGATGATTTCTGACAGTCCTCCATTCCTTTGGTAGGTCAGGCTATTGTTCTGTTTGCTCCTGCTACAACAATTCATTCTTTAAGCTTTCATTTTCTTCATTGTCTTGTTTCTCTTCTAGGAGATTTTTTTCAATTGAATCTGCAAGATCATCAATAACAGAATCCTTTCCCAACCTTTTAGGGTTAGACTCATCAAATGTCACATGCAAAGATTCCTCAATAATTTGTGTTCTCTTATTATATATTCTAAATGCTTTACTAGATAGAGAGTAACCAAGGAAAATTCCTTCATTAGCCTTTGCATCAAATTTTCCAAGATTATTCTTTCCATTGTTAAGAACAAAGAATTTGCAACTAAAAACATGAAAATGTGCTATATCTTGTTTTCTTCCTTTGTAAAGATCATAAGGGGTTTTCTTTAAGATTGGTATTATCAAGAATCTATTTAGCACATAGCAGGCTGTATTGATAGCATCTGCCCAAAAAATTTTTGGCAAGTTAGAGTCGTTCAACATAGTTCTTGCTATCTCCTCTAATGATCTATTCTTCCTTTCCACTACTCCATTTTGTTGTGGAGTTCTAGGAGCAGAAAAATTATGTTGAATGCCATTCTCATCACAAAAGTTTTCAAACACTTCATTTTGAAATTCCCCCCATAATCACTTCTTATAGAAACAATTTTCATGTCCTTTTCATTTTGCACAATTTTTGCCATTTTCTTAAATGCAGCAAATGAATCACTCTTATGAGATAGAAAATATGTCCACGTATATCTAGAGTAATCATCTACTATTACCAATGCATACAAGTTACCACCAAAGCTTTTGGTTCTAGATGGACCAAATAAATCCATGTGTAAAAGTTGCAAGGGTCTAGTTGTTGAAACAATGTTCTTTGGTTTAAAAGGGACCTTAACTTGCTTTCCTTTTTGACATGCATCACACAGTACATCTTTCACAAATTTCAGTTTAGGCAAACCAACTACAAGATCTTTACAAATCAGTTTATTCAAGTGGTTCGTGTGAATGTGTGCAATGCCAAAGCCAATTTTATTCTTCTTTTGAAATAAGACAGCATGCAGTATTTGAAGAGATATTATCTAAATCAAGCATATAGAAGTTATCTGTCCTATGTCCAATTAATTTCAAATTTTCATCATGCCGATTTTCTATTAAGCAACTATTGGAATTGAATTTTACCTTGAAGCCTTTGTCACATAGTTGACTGATACTTAATAGGTTGTGTTTCAGTCCCTCAACATATAGTACATCCTCAAGATTGTTGTTGAGTCACTTCCAATGTTGCCAATGCCAAGTATTCTACCTTTATTGTTGTCACCATAGGTAACACTACCACTTGACTTAGGGGTAAAGGAAATGAACTTGGTTTTGTCTCCAGTAATGTGCTTGGAACAGCCACTGTCAAGATACCATTTCACATTCTTGTCTTTCCAACACACCTACAAAACAGAATCATGTTTGTGTTTTAGGTACCCAAATCTGTTTGGGTCCTTTTGAGTTAGTTACGTTGCAGCAATAGTTCCTTTAGGAACTTATATATACTTAGATTTATAGTATGTTAATTTTTTGTATTGACATGTAGAAGCTGTGTGACCTTTTCTAGCACAAAAATTGCATTTAACAAATGGTGTGTTTGATGTCTTAGGTGCAGCAAAAAATTTCTTGAAAGATTTCTCATGTATCTTAGGTTCATAGCCTATTCCAGCCTTATCATAAACACATTTTTGCTGTCCTAATAAAGCATTCAAGTTATCTCTCTACCATTTGTGAACTTGGCTAAGTCATTTTTCAGTTTTTCAACTTCTTTAGTCAATGTACAACACTTATAACAATTAGAGCTAGATGCAATCAAGACCTTATTCCTAGCTTCTAGTTCTCTTTCTTTCATTTTCAAGCATGCATAATCATCACGTTGTTTAGCAATTATTTTTCTAGATGAGACAAGTTGTTTAGCAATCTTAAGATATTCAGCATGTAACTCATCAAATGCATCTTGAAATTCATCAAAAGTAGGTTGTGAATCAGAATTTACCTCACTCTCTGAATCACTGTTATTGCTAGCCATCAAGCACAAGTTTGCCTCCTCAGATTCAGATTCTTCAGTGGAATCTACATCATTATCATCCCAAGCAATATAGGCCTTTGTTGACTTTCTCCACTCCTTGTCCTTTGAGTCAAACTTTTCTGTTTTGTCATTCTTTCACAGTTTTGGATAGTCAAGCTTCATGTGGCCAATATTTCCACATTCATAGCATGTGATGTTGTTGGAAGAGTTGTCACCTTTGCTGAAATTTCTCCTTTGAAAAGTGGATGGCTTTCTTTTGAAGTTGTCTTTCTTTTTTAGGAACTTCTTGACTTTTCTAACTAGCATTCCCATCTCTTCTTCAGATTCTGCCTCTTGTGCTGAATCATCATCATCACTGTCTTCTACTTCTCTGACTTGCGATTTCAGAGCCAATCCCATTTTATTTTTTTATTTTTGTCAGTTTATTCATTCTCATTCAATCTGATCAACTCCAATTCTTGCTCTTACAGTTTTCCAAACAATGTGGCAATGGTCATTGATGAGAGGTCTCTAGATTCTGAGATTGCAGTGACTTTAGGCTGCCATTCCTGCTCAAGCATCTCATTACTTTGTTAATTTGATCCTCATTTGATATAGCTTTTCCAAGACCAGCAAGTTGGTTGACAATGTGAGTGAATCACTTTTGCATTTCAGCTATAGGTTCTCCTTGCTTCATTCTGAACAACTCATACTCATGTGTGAGGGTGTTCATTCTTGCTCTTTTGACATCTGTGGTTCATTCTAGTTGCCTTATTCAGCTTCCTATAGTCCATGCAAAATTGCAAATCCTCCAACCAGTTACAGTTCTTGTTGGAATGATTTCATCTTTTTCATTTGTAATAACAGTTACACCCCCCTTCTTAGGCACACACTGGATGGGACTCACCCACACACTATCTGAGATAGGGTAGATGATGCCAGCATCCAGTCACTTGATGATCTCTTTTTTAACCATCTCTTTCATGATTGGATTCAGTCTCCTTTGACTCTCAATGCTATTCTTTGAATTGTCTTCCAAAAGGATCCGTTGCATGCAAATAGAGGGACTGATTCCCTTAATGTCTGCCATTTTCCATCCTATTGCCTTTTTGTGCCTCTTTAAAACTACTAGCAAATGTTCCTCTCGAGGACATGTTTGGAGGCATAAATTATTACACGAAGTGTATCATTATCACCAAGATATGCATATTTCAAATGGGTTGGCAATTTTTTTAATTCTAAGGTGGGAGGTTTAATAATAGGAATATTATCCTTAAAAGTACCATCGATTACCTCCAATGACTCATATTTCCTGGACCATACATGTTAAGATGCCTTGCTGTCCAAGAATTCCACCACCTCCTTATCAGATGAGTTATCAGCTTCTATTGATGCTGCAGCATAGCCATAATCAGACTGACTCTTTAAGAAATGTTTTTGCACCAGTTCATCAAATGACTTTATGAAAGAGCATTCTTCCATCCCTTCATCTGGATATTTGAGGGCATTGAAAACATTGAATGTGACCTGCTGATCATTAACCCTCATTGTGAGTTCTCCTTTCTTCACATCAATCAGAGTTTTCCCTGTTGCTAAAAATGGTTTCCCAAGAATGATAGGGACTTCCCTATCTGCCTCAAAATACAATATAATGAAGTCCATAGCGAACACAAATTTGTCAACTCTAATCAAAACATCTTCAATCTTTCCCTCTGGATAAGCAATAGATCTGTCTGCCAACTGAAGGGTAACAAAAGTAGGACCAGCCTCTCCAATTCCTAACTTTCTGAAAATTGACATTGGCATAAGGTTGATTCTTGCTCCTAAGTCACATAAAGATTTACCACAGTAAGTATCTCCAATGGAGCAAGGTAAGGTGAAACTTCCAGGATCTTTCATCTTTTGTGGGACTTTGTTCTGCAGCATCATACTGCATTCCTCAGTCATGGCCACTATTTCGAACTCTCCCGACCTCCTCTTCTTAGTTAGCACATCCTTCATGAACTTTGTATAATTAGGCATTTGTTGTAAATCCTCCACCAAAGGTATGTTGATATGAAGTTGCTTCAACACATCCAAAAACTTATTGAACTGCTTCTCTTGATGGACCTTATTTAATCTTTGAGGAAAAGGTGGAGGAGGTCTTTCTGGAATTAGTTTAGGAATAGTATGTGATGTTGTAGCACTAGGTATTTTCTCAGCAACTGTAGGTTGTTCTATTGCAGCATCTTCTCTTACTACTATCTTCTCAGGTTCTGCCTTCTTCACCTCTGGTTTCTTCTTTGGTTCAGCAACCTCTACATCTTTTCCACTCCTCAAGTGGATAACCTTACACTGCTCATTTCCTCCTCAAGAACTTGAGGCCTTAGGATTTTCAGTTGTTGCAGGTAATGTACCAATCTGACTTGAGTTGAGTGCATTAGCAAGCTGTCCCACTTGAGTTTCCAGATTTCTCATTCCAGCTTTGGTCTCTGTCATAAATGCCTACAAGACAGATTCTAAAGATGGTTCTGGAGCTTTCTGTTGAACTTTTTGTGGTTGTTTTTGCTGATTGTATCCAGAAGGTGGATTCAGAGTGTTATTGTAATTTGAGTATGAAAGATTAGGATGCTGCTTCCACCTTGCATTGTAGGCATTACTGTATGAATTGTTTCCTCTATTGTTGTTTCCTACATAGTTAACTGATGTAGGGTTTGCAAAACAATTTTCAAAAAGGTGCTCTCCACCACAATATATACAGGAAACAAAATCTGCATTGTAGATCTTCTCTTGCACCATTGCTTCAGTCTTGATAGGTGGAGCCACATAATTTCCCTGATTTCCCATAGTCATACTTTTACCAAATTGTTCAATGACAACATTTGTGCAGTTAATGCAGATATTTTACTCACTTCGTAAGCCCCTGCTACAGCATTGACCTTGCCATAAGCAAGTCTAGTTATTGGCCACTAATAACTATTAACAGCAATCCCCTCGATTAGAGCATGGGCTTCATTGTTATATTTAGTGAGCAAGTTACCTCCAGCTGAGGCATCTAGGATCATCCTTGAACCAGGTAAGACACCATTGTAGATGTGTTCCATCTGGATACAGATTGGGATACCATGATGAGGACACTTCAACAGTTGTTTGAATCTCTCCCAAGCTTCAAATAATGGCTCATCTTCTTGTTGCTTGAAGGAAGTGATTCCAGTTCTCATTTTTGCATTCATTGTAGGTGGGAAGAACTTGATTAAGAACTTCTCAGTCCGTTTGTTGCAAGTGTGAATTGAATTTGGCTCCTAAGAGTTCAACCAATTCTTTGCCTTCCACCAAGAGAGAATGGGAACAATCTCATTTTGAATGCATCATCAATGATGCCTGGGATCTTGAAATTACTTGCTACATCCAAAAATTGTTTCGGATGCAAGTGAGGGTCCTTTGTTGCAGCCCCATTGAATTGTCCCATAGCTTGTAGCATCTGGAACATGACTGGTTCGAACTCAAACTGAGGTGCATTAATTGGAGTCCTCACTATCCAAGTATTCATTGCTCTTAAGGATCAAACATTGCATGCCCTCGGATAGTACAGTTTTTGTCATTGGTCATAGCCATACTGTCATGCTGCTCTTGTTCAGTCATTTCTGAGCTAGCAGTAGATGGTGATTCAATAGAAGTTGGTGTGGAATTGGTTGGAGTATTCAACACCAACTCAGGTAAGGACTGAGTAGTTTGACCTCTTTTGAGCCTCTCGAATGTCCTTTCAATCTCTGGGTCAAATATGTAATCAGGTGATAGGAACCTGTGATGCTGTTTCAGTACATGATGCTACAGCAAATCACCCAGAGTATTAGATATTCAAACTACAGAACTAATAATCTAAAATTAGAATTTTAACACCATTAACAATTCACGACAACAGCGCCAAAAACTTGTTGCCTTTAAAACATAAGTCTTTAAGCTTGTGCAAGTATACAAAAATCACAGCAAGAAGTATATAAAGTAAGTCAAATATCGTCCCCACAAGGATTATAATGTTGTAGCAAAATTATCATTTAGACTACATGCTCTAGAAGTTAGATTGGTAACAAAAATTGGTTGTGTGTGCAAGATAATTATAAATTGAGCTTGAGAAAGTTGAAGTTCCAGAAAATGAAATTTGAAAGAGTTGTGTTGTCAAGTATGGAAAATCAGTCTTAGGTATGCTCTTTCATAAATCCAGCTTAGCCTATGTTATGCTCTACGTATGCACTAGCATTTAACTCCAGGAAGTAAAGATGTGTTTTCCAACACTTAAGGATTACGTTCATTAACTGCTTTCTATTCCTAGATTCAGATTAATTACACCATCCTCTTAATAAGCATGTTCCAGTTAGTTTAGGGACTTGAATAACTATTCCTAGTCTATTCAACGCCATTTAATTTTCCAATTAACGATTTAATCCCTATCCTTTATCCCTTTCAACTTTACTCAATTCTTCAAAACCAAGTAAGCTTGATATTCAATTAAGTTGATCAATTTTAACCAAACAACATTCAACGCATAATAAAGGAAAATGCAGAATCATAACATTGCATAATAATCAGCTAAGCATTCATTACAATAGCATACCTAAAGCTTAGAAAGTTTAGCTCATATTGAGCTTACTATAAACAAAATTTTAAAATGAGTAGAAGTTCATTACAATGGGGAAGAAAATAGAAATGGCAGTAACTTAGATGTTAAAGAAGGAACCCAACACTGCTCTCTAGGTCAGGACAAAGGAGTGTGTCATCCAAAATGTGTAATAAAAGTCCCATCCTTTAGGTTTACCAAAATGGTTTTACACCTCCCACTCTCTTTCATCCATTTTGGGCCAACAATAAAGTATTCCTAAAATTAACCCTGGTCCATTGCCAATAATTGAGAAGAGCTGATCCCTAGGTATGTAGGCTCCACATTCTAGAGGTACCAGCACCTGTGAGGAGAGAGAAAATGTGTCCACGTCAGCTTTGTCTTCTAGTGCAGAGTTACTGAAATTTGGCTTTGCTGCAACAGTCAAGAACTCCATACTCCATGCTTCCATCATGCTCCAACAATTCTCTGCTTGAGCACGTAGAAAAATATGAGACAATGATGAAGCACAATAAGAGCAAATAACTGACATTCAAATGTTTCAGCACCATTATTTAAAAACTAGCAAAAGATTTACATAAATGCAAACTTAAACCTAGAAGACAACAATAACTAAGGATATAAAGGTAATGAATGACTCTTCTTTCAAAGCGTTATCAGAGATTAACAATGGAATGTCTAATTTTACCTTAAACTTGACACTAGCGTGCGACTTCTCCCTCAAGCGAAAGCAAGAACGCCAAGAACTTCGAAGGGTTCAAAGGGAAGGGAAGAGAGAGGTTTCTATCGCACAAGGATTGTGAAAAGTGTCCAAATGAGGGTTGTAACTCGTAACCCTCCTTAACTCTCTCATATATACCATCAGACCCCGATCACGATGTTGAGTCACCGGCAAGTGTACCGGGTCGTCGCAAGTAATAAAATAAACACGGTAAGAATTTACCGAGGTCGAACACAAGGATTGGGATACCAATTCAACTAATTCGCGAGAAGTCGATACATTTGGTCAAGTAAGGAAAGTGGTTGAGGGAGAGAGAAGATAGGATTGCAAATGAAATTAACAAATCAATTAATCTAAGGTATTAAAATCTGAAATTAAAATATCTAAGGTGTCAAATCCACCTACCCAATCATGCGTAGTACCCAAGTGATGATGATTCTTTCCTAAGTTCAATTACAATGTCAACCAGGACCCCCAAATTCTCCTATATCCACTATCGTGCTCAATAGGACGTATTCAATGGTTGAGTTAATTACTGACTAGGTCTCATAACCCTAATCATCAAACTCTATTAAACCTGGTTCCTATAAGGTTGCACCGATCTCCTACTCACTCTCGTGCAATATTCGATCGATGATCCCAATTCAAGTTCTAAAATGCTAATTGCCTCCTAAGCATCATCACGTTTAACTAGTCAATCACGCATGCATATGATCAACACAATCAAATCAGAATTGGAAAACATTAATTGATAGAAGGGAGAAAGACATACATCACATCGAATTCTACACCGCCATGGGTGGTTTCATTGATCCTTCAGACGAGGGAATTAGTTCCTCATGCTCGTAAAGACAGACAAGCAATCGGACATAACCACCATAGTAAAATAAGAAAAAGAAAAGAGGAGACACAGCTCCAAAGAGACAAGAATTCGGCACAAAATGCTCCAAACAGTGGAGTATCCAAAAGCTCCCAAATTCTTCCCTAAAACAGCAATATATAGGATTCAGGATCTGCGTGAACTCGCGAGGCGAACAAGCTCTCGCGAGGCGAATATTAAAATTGGCGTGCTTTCAAATTGGACTCTCGCGAGGCGAGTATCCTCTCGCGAGGCGACACAGAGAGGATGACAATTCTGGCACAGTCAGGCCTTCAGGATCGCGAGGCGAGTGGTATCTTCGCGGGGTGAGACAGAAAGGATGACTGTTGCTGCTTCAGCTGGTCTTCAGGCTCGCGAGGCGAGCATACTCTCGCGTGGCGAGTATCTCCAGAATGGCAATTTCCATTGTTTTCTTCATTCCCTTGACTCTCAGAGCTTCACTTCTAACCTGAAACAATAAAAAAGAAACAAAAAGCGTAATTTTATTCAAAATAAACTAAAAACTACTAAAAATACATAAAACGAGTCAAAGTCTAACTTAGGAACAAAACAAGGCCAAATTTGGGCGAAAACGAGATTGAACTCGAATAATTAGCACAGAAACCACAGTCCATCTAGTTATAAAACTAGATAAGCCAGAGGCTTATCAAAACACCCCAAACTTAAACCTTGCTTGTCCCCAAGCAAGCTAAAACTCAAAAAAAAAAGGCTCAAGACTTGGCAAGCTTAAAGGATTCAATCAATTTTGCACAAATTTCATGCAATCTTACAAAACAGTTTTTCCTTCAATGAATCCCCCTTGCATCAATGTAATCCCCACATTGATTTACTTTAAACACTTGAGAACTTCATCATTCATGCAATCATTAATCTAAGTTGAGGATCAGAGTCACACACAAAAGGAATATCACCAAATTCAAACAATTGCCTTCCTCACAAGGGCATTTAGTAATTCACTCATTCGCTCAATTTGTCTAGGCTATCAACTTTTCACTCAACTTCACATTCCAAGAGCACTTCCCATGAACTTGATTTTCATCTCAAAAATAGTTCCCATGAAAACATGTATGCAACATCAAAAGGTCTTTTAAAGGTTGAAATGGGGCCTGGCTAAGGGTAGGATATTCAAGGATACTAGGCTTAAGTCCCTAGGAACTAAGAGAGCGTGAGCGTTTGACACATATTCCACTCAAATTCCTTTTTCCATTTTTCTTTTTGCCTCGGGTGACTACAACCTTTTCCTTGCTATTTTTTCTGTTTTACCCCTTTTCTTTTGGCAATATTTTTATTTTCTTTTTTTTATTTTTATTTTTTGCCTTGGGTTTCAACCTTTATTTTGCTTTTTCTCAACCCAAAATGACATATCACCTTGTAGCCACCCCAAACTTAGTTTCTCACAATCCTTCTCTTGCTAAGCTTCCATGCTCTCCTAATCCTAAGATTGGGTTAACATGGTTTTTCAGATTTTTGGCTTGTAATATAGGGTCATCAAGAAACAATAGGCTAATTAGGCTCAATGTGGCTAACTAGGGAACATGCATTAGGGATGGTTCTTTTTAGGCTAAGTAGCTATTTCAAAGAAAATTGCCTAAATCATTTGATGCAACACATAAACATGCAAACCATGAAGAGATTCAAGCAAATTCGGGAAAGTGCAACTTGAAAGTGATCCACACAATCAAAAAAACAAAGTTGAAGGCTCAAATCCTCACCTGGACACTTTTGCAAATTGTTTGACCGAGATACAATTCCTAGTGTGTGCACCCCTTCACCCCAAACTTGTCATAAATCAAGCAATCACAATAAAGTTTCTCAAAGTTCAATTTTCAATTTTTCCCATGGGGATCAACTTTTCTATTTTCAGAACCTAGGGGGAACTCATCAATGGTCAAAATAATTCATGCAATCAATCTATGCTAAATTTAATTAAAATCCAACAAGCTTGCCGACACAACATTCATACACAAACTCTTGATCTTCTCAAATTATTCAAGAGTGACAAACAAAAACAAAAACAAAAACAAAAACAAAAACAGCAATTGGTTCCCTCCTCCACACTTAAAGCATACATTGTCCTCAATGAAAGAACACAGATATATAAAATAAGAGTGAGAAAAGGAGAGGGTGCTCCCTGATCAAATACTAGTGGAGGTGGCCGCTTCCACGGAAAGTTCTTCTACGGTTGCATCCTCATCCAATTGTTCCCTCGGGCACCCCTCTGCTGGGCCAAAGGCCTCTCCTGGAAGAAATCCTGCAAATCAAAAACTTAATAGCAGATACGCGAGGCGATAGGTCACTCGCGAGGCGAATCTAGAAAATCGTTATTCACACTTTTCAGAATAACGAGGCGAGTAGTATATCGTGAGGCGAACCTGGAATTCCAACAGATGATGATGCCCATAATCGCGAGGCGAAAGTATCCCTCGCGACACGAGACAGAAGCTTGAGCAAGCCTCTGAGATTCAGGACTTCTGTCTCGCGTGGCCACTATGGATTCGCGTGGCAAATCAAGCTTCTCTGTTTTTTTTAATAAATAAATGAAAATGACAAAAACTAAAAATAAAGGATACCTAGCTTGGGTTGCTTCCCAATAAGCGCTTCTTTAACGTCACTAGCTTGACTTATTAAGAAGCATCCACCTGGATCCCATAGCCTGTGGCACAAGGGCCAAAAGATGCTCATCATGTGAGATCCTTCACCCGGATCCCATGGTTTGTGAAGTGGCCATTGCGGAAACAATACGACTCTATCCATAATTCCACCTAGCCCGTGTGTGAAAACTCCATTGACCTCTGCAATTATGAACTCAATTCCTCTCGGGTCAAATGGTGTTTTCTCGAGGAAGTGTGCCAGACAAGTGGGAGGGACTAACTTACCAGTGTCCACACATGCATGCAAGCCAACATATTTATCTAATGCAGCAGTTTCAGGTTGCTTGGCAAGCATGGTGAAATCCACTACCGCATCATCTGCACTTTGATCCATCCCCCCAACCATATTCTGCTCAAACAATGCTTCATGTGGGTATGGTACCTGCCGTTTTCAAATCTCCCCCACTTGCTCCGGTGCCTTGTCACTTGTCAACTCCTTTTTCTCAGGTTGCTCTTCCTCAACATGTGGTTGTTCCGGGGCTTTGTCTGGGAAAGTGGCTGCGAGACGCTCATTTAGTTGCTTTGCGAGCTGAGCAACCTGCGTCTCTAGATTCTGAATTGTCGCCACTGTATGAGATGCCAACTTATCAATGGCTGTGCCTGTATTGATTGCCAACTTCTCGACTGCCGCCCTCATCTTCTCAAAAGCCAACTCCCACGGTTGCCTTCCACCATCCTGTTGAGGTTGTTGTTGCCAATTCTATTGAGGCTGTGGTTGCCAATGCTGTTGAGGTTGTGGTTGCCCGGCTAGACCACCGCCAGCATTACTCCAAGCGAAAACCGGATGGTCTCTCCTCATATAAACCCTATTCTGATTCTGACTGTTCCTCTGATAGATGTTCTGGGGCACGCTGTCATAGAAATTATGGCATGAGTCCACATGTTCTTGAGAGAAGTAGAACGGACAGCTCTGAGTGTCATGGTCTCCATTACAATTTTCACAACCCGGAGGCATTCCCTTGTGTACCTCGCATACAAAACAAGTCAAGACCAAGTGGAATCAAAGAAGTAGA
Source organism: Sophora flavescens (assembly GCA_030762895.1). NCBI lineage: Eukaryota > Viridiplantae > Streptophyta > Magnoliopsida > Fabales > Fabaceae > Sophora > Sophora flavescens. Next base: position 25,495,600 of record CM061069.1, read on the forward strand.
GAGAAATAATAGTAAATAAAAATAAAAATAAAAATAACTTAACCAAATAATCAAACTTCCCTAAAAATTAGGAGAATTGGTTGTGCCAATCCCCGGCAACGGCGCCAAAAACTTGTTGAGTCACCGGCAAGTGTACCGGGTCGACGCAAGTAATAAAATAAACACGGTAAGAATTTACCGAGGTCGAACACAAGGATTGGGCTACCAATTCAACTAATTCGCGAGAAGTCGATACGTTTGGTCAAGTAAGGAAAGTGGTTGAGGGAGAGAGAAGATAGGATCGCAAATGAAATTAACAAATCAATTAATCTAAGGTATTAAAATCTGAAATTAAAATATCTAAGGTGTCAAATCCACCTACCCAATCATGTGTAGTACCCAAGTGATGATGATTCTTTCCTAAGTTCAATTACAATGTCAACCAGGACCCCCAAATTCTCCTATATCCACTGTCGTGCTCAATAGGATGTATTCGATGATTGAGTTAATTACTTACTAGGTCTCATAACCCTAATCATCAAACTCTATTAAACCTGGTTCCTATAAGGTTGCACCGATCTACTACTCACTCTCGTGCAATATTCGATCGATGATCCCAATTCAAGTTCTAAAACGCGAATTGCCTCCTAAGCCTCATCACGTTTAACTAGTCAATCACGCATGCATATGATCAACACAATCAAATCAGAATTGGAAAACATTAATTGAAAGAAGGGAGAAAGACATACATCACATCGAATTCTACCCCGCCATGGGTGGTTTCATTGATCCCTCAGACGAGGGAATTAGTTCCTCATGCTCGTAAAGACAGACAAGCAATCGGACATAACCACCATAGTAAAATAAGAAAAAGAAAAGAGGAGACGCAGCTCCAAAGAGACAAGAATTCGGCACAAAATGCTCCAAACAGTGGAGTATCCAAAAGCTCCCCAATTCTGCCCTAAAACAGCAATATATAGGATTCAGGATCTGCGCGAACTTGCGAGGCGAATATTAAAATTGGCGCGCTTTCAAATTGGACTCTCGCGAGGGGAGTATCCTCTCGCGAGGCGACACAGAGAGGATGACAATTCTGGCACAGTCAGACCTTCAGGATCGCGAGGCGAGTGGTATCTTCGCGGGGCGAGACAGAAAGGATGATTGTTGCTGCTTCAGCTGGTCTTCAGGCTCGCGAGGCGAGCATACTCTCGCGTGGCGAGTATCTCCAGAATGGCAATTTCCATTTTTTCTTCATTCCCTTGACTCTCAGAGCTTCACTTCTAACCTGAAACAATAAAAAGAAACAAAAAGCGTAATTCTATTCAAAATAAACTAAAAACTACTAAAAATACATAAAATGAGTCAAAGTCTAACTTAGGAACAAAACAAGGCCAAATTTGGGCGAAAACGAGATTAAACTCGAATAATTAGCACAGAAACCACAGTCCATCTAGTTATAAAACTAGATAAGCCAGAGGCTTATCACACGACCGTGCTCACCCTGAGCACGGACGTGCTCGCCTTGAGCACGGGTGTGCTTAAAGGAGCACAAGGTCTACACTAACTCCGTCATACGCTCCATTTTCCGACACGGTCGTTCTCCCCTTGAGCACGTCCATGCTTATGGCTTGCTCAACCACCGGAGCACGCCTAAGAGCACGGGGTCGTGCAGCACATGAGCACGGTGATGTTCATGCGTCAAAAAGGGATTTTTATCCAGAAAATCCCACTTAACCTCATTTTAACTTCCCTAAGGTACATTTCTAATAAACTAGCATAACAAAAACCATATATAACTCATATAAACACATCAAGGCTTATATATGAAAAATAGGGTGTTACAGTAGGGATTGTAGGGATTTCAGATCGAAGGATTGCATACACCATTGTCACATAACTTTCCATGTAGTGTTATCATGGTGGGTCAATCCTAGGGATGGCTGTGGGTAGGGTCTGGGTAGAGTACTATATTACTCGTCCCCATACTCGTGTTTAAAGAAAATACCCATACCCAGACCCGTACCCTCGTGAGTAGCAACTTTAGTATCCTTACCCTTACCCTCCAAGTACCAAAGTACCCATACTCGCACTTGTTACCCGCGCTTTAACTAAGAAAAGGCAAAAAAGAAAAGAAAAGAACATTATAAATCAATTAAAAAAACCATCCAAAGATCTTTCAAGTTTTAAATCTACTTATGAAACATTACACATCAAAGTGCTAAACTAAATAAAAACATATAAAACATTTAATACAAGTAAATATCATAATAAACATCCAAAACAATAAATTTATGAACTTATAAGAGTACTGGAAGTACTCAAGAATATACATGTTCCGAAAAAGACCCACCAAAACATATTTACAAAGACTAGAGCTAAGACCAAAAATTCTACACCTCAAGCAATATGAGTAAATTCAACCAAATATACACCACGGACAGTATACCTACAAACCATGACAGTAAAATTAATGGTACCTAAAGTAAACTAATATATACGTATATATAGGGTGTAGGGCCAGGTGGGTAATAAAGTACCCATACCCATACCCACACCCACACCCACACCCATACCCGTAAAGCGGGTATTTATCTTATCCATTATTGGTATTTTTTGTGGGTACCCAACAGTTAGGGTCTACATTGTCATCCCTATTCAATATAGTACATCATTACTCTAATGTGTACCTATGCACAACTTGATATCTTATATCCATGACATGTGAGAAGTGGTCATCAATCAACACACATAGTAGTCTCGATGTATTATTATTATCCTTATTAATAATAATAATACTTGACTACAGATATTTAAGAATAGATTTCTATTGTTTAATAGCGTCTCACCATCAAGCCATATACTTGATATTATATTAAACAAAACTTTCTATTCTAAAGACTTTATTACGTAGCAAGATACAAATGTAAATCCAAAGGAAAAATATTGGCCTCTAGGCCTTACACCAACATTCCCTTCGTAGTTTATGATCAACCCCTTTTCAGTTCCAGAGCTAAATTTTTTTAAAAAAAATGAGTATTTCAGTAAAGTTTGCAACTTTAACCTTGAATGCATGGAGAATAGGAATCAAGAGAAGTAGAATTTGTTTACCTTGAACGGAGAAACCGCAACCCATGTTGAGGGGAGAAAATTTTCCAAGTGGGCACAAATGTTGTGGTTAATAATGGTTGATGCATGCACAACAGTGATTTCAAAGTTAGAATTTTCTTTTTTGAAACCTTCTTGTTCTGTTCAATCTGTATGAGAAAGGCTGTGAGTAAGGTTGTGTGGTAGGGGATGATGGAGGTGGAGGTGGTGCGCTGGGGATAGGAATGACAACCATCAGAGTGCAACGCAGCGAAGAGACGACACGACGGATAAAATGCTGCTCAGGAGCAGATTTTACCGGAGAAGATGATTGGAGTGGGTTTGTTCACCGGGGAGGATGGCATAATGGCAGTGGCGACGAAGGTGGTGACATTGGTGATAGGGATGGCTAGAGAGAAGGACGTGGGAGAGGATAGGCAGAAAGATTGATGAGGAAAAGGACTGAATTTTTTTTTCCAATTTAGGGACTGAAAAACATCTTTTTTTATTTTCAAAAAGAGATTTCTCATGTTGAGCAACTTGTTGAGCTTGCTACCCTAGAAGCAGTTCAAACTCCAAACTCATCTTAGCTAGCAGGTCAGCTAAAGTTTACCTTCCTTGTTGGTCGACTGTGTTCCATCCATAAACTGTCTTTAGGAATTTGGTTGGAATATGGTCCTCAAGTCTTTTTCATTTTAGTCCAGCCCGTAAATTGACATATTGGACAGAGTCTTCGAAAGGCTGAAGTTAGGATATTTTGTGTTGTGTCCCTTAAACTTATTATGTGATTTGGTAATCGAATCCTCCCTAAAAAGACATTACAGTCTCAAGCATTAACGGGTTATTATGCTTAAATAATCAGTTAGCGGAATATTCAGAGGGTGGTAGCAAAATATAAAAAACATGAGAAAAGATCTCAAGAATAAATAGAGAGGGTAATAAATGAAGATAGTTGACAAGGTCTTTACCGTTTATTTGGTCGAGAACTCCATTCTTAGTCAAGGTGAATAGGCTTAAGGAGGAGGTTAAGACCAAGCTCACCTTGGTTCTTTAAGCTTGGCCACTGCCATCCTTACTATAAGACTAAGCCCTTTTGAGGTTTTGATGTATGACAAACAATGTGAATTTTATATGATTTTTTCAATTTGACTATACACTAATAAAGTGTTCATGTGTTTGCAAGTTTACTCAAGAAGGAGAAAGTCAAAGGATCAAATGATGTAATCGCAAAGTTCAAAGAAGTTTTTGAGATTCAAAAATCTAAAGGAGATAACATGGAACAAAGCATGATGACCTTAAGTTCTTAGATGCTATTTTAAGAATAGCACAGTTGATTTCTTAGTGAAGCTCTTAGGAAACAAAGGAAAAACTAAGTTTTTCAAATGAATAATTAAATAAGTTTTTCAATAAAAAGGATTTTCAAAATACGTTAATTGAAAAGGGAAATTAAGTGAAGTTATACACCTGTGTGTTACACATGTTTATATTCGGTTAATTTGGTAAAAAGAAGTGAGAATGTACGTGAGTTGTACACATGTGTATTAAAGCCGATTCTTGAGAAAAATGAAGTATACATCGATGTACACAATCATACACCTGTGTATAGCTCAAATCAGAAGCTTCAGGATTTGAGTTTGTGAACTCAATCGATGTACACAATCTATGTATGAGGTTCTGGATTGAATGTTCTAATATACACCGATTTACAAAGATGATAATATGTGTACTAAAGAACAAAGCAAGAAATACACAAATGTACAAAGAATGTAATCTGCGTATACATGTACAAAAGTTAAAAAACAGTTTAATACACATATGTACTACAAAGATAATGTCGTGTCAGTTTTCAAAAACTTATTCTGTTACACTTCAAACTAATTCTATAATTTATCCAACAGATCTATTTCTTCAAATTACTATAAAAGGATATTATAGAAACAATTTTCAACAATCTAATCACTCAGAACTTTCAAATACGAATTCCAAGTATTCATTGAGCTTCATCTTTGAGAGAAGAGTGTGATATTCACTAAGTGCTTCAATTTGTAATATCTGACTTCTAGAGTCATATTCTTTTCATTCAAGTTTTAGTTTATTGATTAAAGATAGTGTATCTCTCTGTTGATTTACAAGGATAGAGGGGATCCTTGGGTTGAACATTGTTAGAACTATTTGTGCATTACTGTGATAATCATTAAAAAAGTTATAAATTGAATCTTGAAAGATAAAACTCTGAAATTGGGTGAAAAACCACTTTTCAAGAAAACCATGTTTTTGCACTAAGTGCTGGAGAAGTTTTTAAATACTCAATTCACCCCCCCACCCCACCCCACACCCCCCCCCACCCCTCGAGTTTTGTAGCCACAACCAACAAGTGGCATTAGAGGTAAAACACTTGTTACAAAGCTTAATCGCTTCAAGAGATGGCTACAAATGATATCCTGGGTGATGGGGCTTCTCTAACTAGACCCCTTCCTTTAATGGTAATGCATATATGTATTGGAAAGAAATGATGTTAATATTTCTTGAGGCTGCTGGTTTTGATATATTAGATGCTATAGAAAATGGACCTATTGTCCCCTTTACTCTTGATGATAAAGGAAATAAAAAGGAAAAACCAAAAGATGATTGAAATGATGATGATAAAAAGAGAGTTGGTTATAATGCTAAAGGTAAGAATATAATAACAACTGCTTTGAGTTATGATGAGTTTTCCAGGGTCTCTAATTGCAAGACAGCAAATCAAATGTGAGATACTCTCCAACTTACTCATGAAGGCAAAAATGATTGTCCATCCCTTCAAAAGAATGAGAATATTGCTAAGCCTAAACGTGCATACATTTCTTGAGAGGATAATGATCTTGGATCAACAGATGATTCCAATGATGAAGATGCAAACTTGTGCTTAATGGCTAATCTTCATGAAGAAGATGATGAGGTAAATAATTCTAACTTTGATGAATTACCTTCTTACGGATGATTCCATTAGAGTTTCTAGATTGCTTATTAAGTCTAAGAAAACCATCACATGCCTAGAGGAGAAAATTTCAGTTTTAAACAAAGAAGTAGATGGAGTAAAAATAGAAAATTGTGATTTAAATGAAAGATATGCTACTATTTTGGATTCACCTATATGTGATAATTGTCCTAAGTTGGAAAAACAAATAAATGAATTGAATGGTTGATCAGCCGTTGGCTCATCTAGTTTTATAGCTAGTATGACCGTGGTTTTGTGCTAATTTTATATCATTTTCACCTAAATTAGACTTGATTGTCTTTAAGCAGTATTTTGAGTCGTTAAGGTATTTCTAGGTTAATTTAGCTGATTTAGAGTTAAATAAAGCACTTATGCTATTTTCTGTTTTCAGGTTAATATAAAGAAATAAATCAGGAGCTTTCGCCCCGCGAGAAGGCATTCGCCTCGCGAACCTGAAGGTGACTGTGCCAGAAAATTTGCAATCCTTTCTGTGTCGCCCCGCGAATAGATGACTCGCCTCGCGAGAATGAAGACCAGAAGCCATGACTTTTCCATTCCTCACCGTGCGAGCCGCTCTTCGCCTCGCGAGAAGACCAAACGCTGCAAGATTCGCCTCGCGAGACAGTGTTCGCCTCGGGAGTCCGCGGAAACCAGAAGTTGTATATAAGCCTGTTTTAGGCAGAACTGGGGAGTCAGTCAGAGTAGGAGTCAGTAGTAGTAGTTTTCAGTAGTTTATTTTCTTTTCTTTTATTTTGTGTTTATTTCTGTAATGGAGAGCTAGTCTCCTAGATTAGTCTACTCGATTGGTTTCCATTACACTTGAGGTTATGTAATTCCTGTTTTGTTTGCTTTTCTCTTTTCAATGCGATGTTATATGTTTCTGTTTGCTTAATTCAGGAGTGTATAGTGTTGTGTTGATTTGTTTCGGTGATGTTATGTTCCTATATATAATCGCGTTTGCTTAATTCGCGTGTGTTCATTCATGTTCGCTTAGTTCATGAGGGCTTAACCCCGTTTGCTTAATTCGGGAATAGGAACACATATCTGTAGTAGTGGTTTCGCTTGTAAATTGTTGCTACAATCGGGAGGGGATTAGAATCTGCTTAGAGCTTGGAACTTGCATGAACCGATGATAGTTGGGAAATCAAGAACAGTAGATTAATCGTCTTTAGCATATTTGATAATCTCTTAACTGCTTTGTTTTGTTTTCTCTGTTTTTGCTTTGTTTTCTTTATTTTATCTCAATCCAAAACCCCCCAATTCTGACTTTTTCTGTTAACAACAACACCCAAGAGTCCTTGAGAGACGATATCCGAGTTGTCGCTCCCTATCTACATTATTTTGTAAATCGCTCGCTTTTTGGCGCGTGGCGACGGCGCGACCAAAAATTGGTGCCGTTGCCGGGGACTCTTGTTGTTATTAACAATTAAAAAAAAAACTTTTGCTTTGCTGAATTAGTTTTGGCTGTTTTGTCTGGTTATGAATTTTAGTACTGCCATGGATGATTACATGTATGGTTATATTCCTAATGTTTATTATGAGCCACCACCATGCATATATTATCCTGATTTTGCTGGTTTAATGCACTGGTTACCGAGGTTTAGTGGTCTTGTAGGTGAAAATCCGCAGGAGCATCTAAAGGAATTCCAGGCTGTTTGTTCTATAATGCTGAGACCTGAAGGAATAACAGAAGATCACATCCATATGGGAGCTTTCCATCTCTCACTTGAAGGCGCTGCAAGGGATTGGTTGTATAATCTTGAGGTGGATTCCAACTTCAGTTGGTTTGATTTGAATAAAGTCTTCTTATTGAGCTGGGGAACCCATCTAAACCCTTGGTATGAGGACCAACAACTAATGTCACCACTGGCACCATCACAGAATCCTCCCCAAGTGACTACTTCTGCACCTTCCGAACCTTCCCTAGAGGACCTGTTCAAGCAAATGACTTCACAATTGACTGCACATATGGCTACACTTTTTCAGTAGCAATTTGGACAGCTTCAGGCCTTACAGACACAGTTTCAGCAGCAAACGGATGCTAACATTAATACACTGCAAACTCCATATTCCCTTGAAGAACATGCAGATTCACAGATAGTTATTCTTGAAGATACTTCTGATGATAATTTTGATAATGTTTCTGTTGATGAACTGTGTGTTGAATCCCCTGATTCTATCTATTATACTGCATGTCCTGATTGTAATGAATTTGCTTCATGTATAACATGTTTTGAAAGGTATGAAGAGCAAAACATCCATATGGAACAGGAGACCTATGAGGTTGAGGGCCATATTCACATAGAAAATGAGGATCAGGAGGACATCTGCTTCACCATGCCTGAGGATAATGAAGAACCTTTGGAAGTAGATGATTCAACTAATTCATATGCATGTGTTGGAAGTGATGGGATGGATGAACTATGTGCTGAATTTCCAGACATTTAGGCTTTTACTGATTCAGTTTATTGTGATATATGTACTGACTCTACTAACACTAACCTTTGTGTGGTGTGTGCTGAGATTTATGCAGGTTTAGCAGGTGATGGATTTGATAGTACAGTGAATGAAGAACGTGCAGAAGTTGAAGCAGCACCAGTAACCCCAGTTACTTGTTTACCACCTCCCACTGTGGAACAACCAGCAATTGAGTTCAAGCCTCTGGATTTTGCACCATGGCCAGTCCAAGAGGTTGAACCCCAATTTTATTGGGAGGATTTTGTTGAGAAAGCGGTCATCTTTGACCCAAGAGGGAGTGAGAAGTCCGCCGCACTGGAAAGAGTCACCGTAACTGTCAAGCACTCACTCCCATATCAAGGCTGCAAGTTATGGAAGCATGGAATGAACTCCCACCCTTTGGCTATCACTTGGGACTTATGTTACAAGCAATGGGATCCTGGTGGAACCACCCCCAATGAGTTTTTCTGAACCCTACTCTTTTTAATTGCTTTGCTTTACTTTATTTCTGCTTTGTTTTCAATAAAGCTCCTGAATAATTTGAGAAGCTCAGGAGTTGTGTTTAGTCTTGTGTTGGCAAGTTTGATGGGATTTGATTAATTTTTGCATAGATGGATTGCATGTTAATTGTTGACTGTTTTCCCCCTAGGTTTTGAAAATTTAATCCCCATGTGAAAAAAATTTGAAAACTGAACTTTGGGATTTTGTTATGATGGTATGATTTATGATAAGTTTGGGGTGATGGGAAGCACACACTAGGGATAGAATCTCTGTCAAACAATTTGCATAATTGTCCAGGTGAGGATTTGAGCCTCCAACATGTTTTTGACTGTGAGAATCACTTTTTAAGTTGCACTTTCCTGAATTTGCTTGAATCTCTTTTTGGTTTGCATGTTTATGTGTTTGCTTCAGATGATTTGGACATTTTCTTTGTAAATAACCACTTAGCCTAAAATTGAACCAGTCCTTAATGCATGTTTCCTAGTTAGCCCCATTGAGCCTGATTAGCCTATTAATTCTTGATAACCCTATGTTATGAGCTCAAAATCTGGAAAACCATGTTAACCCGATCTTAGGATTAGGAGAGCATGGAATCTTAGTAAGAGATTGGTTGCAAGAAACTAAGTTTGGGGTGGCTACAAGGGTATGATGTGTTGTTTGGGATTGAGAAAAGGAAAAAAAATAATAAAAAGGTTGGAGCCAAAGGCCAAAAAAAAAATGAAAAAAAAAGAAGAAGAAAAAAAAAGAAATAAAAAGTACAAAAATTTCAAAAAGGGTATTGAAATAAAAGAGGCTGTAGTCACCCAAGGCAATTGAAAAATGAAAAAAGGAACTTGAGTTTTAAATTCAAAGTGTAAAAAGCTCATGCTCTCTTAGTTCCTAGGGTCTTCAGCCTAGTTCCTTTGTATATCCTACCCTTAGCCAAGCCCCATTACAACCCATAAAAGACCTTTTGATGTTGCATGCATGTTTTCTGTGGGAATCATTTGGAGATGAAAATCAAATTTATGGGAAGTGTTCTTAAAAGTGAAATTGAGTGAATTGTTGATAACCTGACACAAACTGAGCGATTGAGTGAAATATTAAATGCCCTTGTGAGGAAGGCAGTTGTTTGAATTTGGTGATCTCCCTCTTGTGTGTAACTTGGATCCCTTGCTTAGATTAATGATTGTTTGAATGATGAAATTCTCAATTGTTTAGAATGAACGATTGTGGGGATTGCTTTGCTTGAAAGGGGGGGACATTGAAGAAAACTATTTTGATGAAACTGCTTGAATTTGTGCAAGGTTGATTGAATCTCTTAAGCTTGCCATGTCTTGAGTCTTTTTTAAGTTTTTTGAGTTTTAGTTTGCTTGGGGACAAGCAAAGTTTAAGTTTGGGGTATTTTGATCAGCAGCTGGCTCATCTAGTTTTATAGCTAGTATGACCGTGGCTTTGTGCTAATTTTATATCATTTTCGCCCAAATTAGACTTGATTGTCTTTAAGCAGTATTTTGAGTCGTTAAGGTATTTTTAGGTTAATTTAGCTGATTTAGAGTTAAATAAAGCACTTATGCTATTTTCTGTTTTCAGGTTAATAAAAAGAAATAAATCTGGAGCTTTCGCCCCGCGAGAAGGCATTCACCTCGCGAACCTGAAGGTGACTGTGCCAGAAAATTTGCAATCCTTTCTTTGTCGCCCCGCGAATAGATGACTCGCCTCGCGAGAATGAAGACCAGAAGCCATGACTTTTCCATTCCTCGCCGCGCGAGCCGTTCTTCGCCTCGCGAGAAGACCAAACGCTGCAAGATTCGCCTCGCGAGACAGTGTTCGCCTCGCGAGTCCGCGGAAACCAGAAGTTGTATATAAGCCTGTTTTAGGCAGAACTGAGGAGTCAGTCAGAGTAGGAGTCAGTAGTAGTAGTTTTCAGTAGTTTATTTTCTTTTCTTTTCTTTTGTGTTTATTTCTGTAATGGAGAGCTAGTCTCCTAGATTAGTCTACTACGATTGGTTTCCATTACACTTGAGGTTATGTAATTCTTGTTTTGTTTGCTTTTCTCTTTTCAATGCGATGCTATATGTTTCTGTTTGCTTAATTCAGGAGTGTATAGTGTTGTGTTGATTTGTTTCGGTGATGTTATGTTCCTATATATAATCGCGTTTGCTTAATTCGGATGTGTTCATTCATGTTCGCTTAGTTCATGAGGGCTTAACCCCGTTTGCTTAATTCGGGAATAGGAACATATATCTGTAGTAGTGGTTTCGCTTGTAAATTGTTGCTACAACCGGGAGGGGATTAGAATCTGCTTAGAGCTTGGAACTTGCATGAACCGATGATAGTTGGGAAATCAAGAACAGTAGATTAATCGTCTTTAGCATATTTGATAATCTCTTAACTGCTTTGTTTTGTTTGCTCTGTTTTTGCTTTGTTTTCTTTATTTTATCTCAATCCAAAACCCCCCAATTCTGACTTTTTCTGTTAACAACAACACCCAAGAGTCCTTGAGAGACGATATCCGAGTTGTCGCTCCCTATCTACATTATTTTGTAAATCGCTCGCTTTTTGGCGCGTGGCGACAGCGCGACCAATGGTAATCTATCTAGACTTACTAGAGATAAAGAAAACATGAATGCATTACTTGGACAACAAAAAGAAATGAAAAACCAAGTTGATTCAGTGTACAATATTGAGAGAAAGGCAAACATCTTCAAAAATTTGCATGTTTCTCATTATGATAATACATCACAATATGTTATATGTTATTACTGCAATAGAAAAGGTCATATAGCTGCAGTTTGCAATACATGAAGGACCCAAGAAAAGTTGGGTACCTATAGAACACACATAAATTCTGTGTTGCATTTGTGTTCGAAGGCCAAAAGCTTAAATTGGTATCATTATAGAGGCTTCTCCAAACACATTACCGGTAACAATAAAGAAATAACATTGATTGAATATGCTTTCTAATTATCATTATTAATCTGTGATTGTGCATCCTTCTGTTTAAAGTTATTTGAACAATCAAGAATTAATCATTTGAACCAAATGGATTTTTTTTATGAACAAGTTTGATGAGAATGAAACCAAAGTGAAAAATAAAGCTAGATAAATGGCTAAGGGCATAATTGGTCTCTAAAATGATTGTTATTTGATGATTTTGAATGATTGTATGTTCTTAAAAAAAATGCTTGATATGTGTTTAACATGATATAAATCAATTAATATGTTCTATACATTGATTGTTATGTATCATTGATTGATTTTGAATTTCAGTTGTATCAGTTCATAGATTGAGTACATAGGTGTATTGAACAAATTTGATGTTGAAGTGTACACACACAGATAGCATACATAGGTGTACTTCGTGTTTTAAGTTGATTTTGTATCAGTACACAAGCTTAGTACACAGATGTATAGCTTAAAAATGTTACTGGAACTCTAGTACACAGGATATGCACATATATGTACAATATTTTTTAGAACAGGGAAACACTTTAAGGGGAAATAATCAATGTTGTACATCGATTCTGAGACAAAACTAAGAGATGAACTCTCTATGCCTCAATATACATTGACTATGTACACAGATGTATATATTAGAACATTTAGCAGACTTCATATCTGATCCATAATACACAGATTGACAAATCTGTAAACAGATGTATAATTTGTAACTTCTCAAAACTCAAAATTTTCACTTTAATACATCGATTGCATCAACCGATTGAGACAAAACAGAAACATCAACTTTTTGTCCCCTCGTGTACACAGATTGACACTTTCATACATAGGTGTACAATCAGAAAAATGCTTAAAAACATAAATGTACATAACCGGTGTACAAAGCCCATAATTTTTTTAAAAAACCAAAACTCTGAGCACGCATATCATTTCTCCAAAATTCCTTTTCTTCAACATCAAAACTTAACCCTAGAAGAGCTTTAAACTTCTGAAAATGGCAAGAAGCAAGGATCTTGGACCTTCTCGTCCTACACCCACTTCTTCCACAACTCTAACTTCTACTCCTCATCTTCAATCACCAACCCAAGCTTCTTCCTCAAGACCCAAACGCAAACAAGTTTAGAAATCTCCAAATGTGGTCAAAAAGGTTGTTAAATCTCAGAAGCAGAATAAGAAGAAGAGGCAAGTTGAAGCAAGTGAAGTGGTTAAGGAACCTCCACAGAAGAAGAACAAGAAGAAGAAGCAAAAGGTTGTTCAAGAAGAGGTTTCAGAAGCTGAGCTTGTTAAGAGGTATTTTACTCATGAAGAACAAATTGAATCATTTCTCCATAATTTCAAATCGAGAACCATTCAAAAATCTAGGGGTGTAGATTTTGATTATTTTGAGAACAACAACTTCAATTTTCACACAATTCTTGAAGAGAACAATTTAACCAAGTTTCTTCAAATCACAAGTGATGTTTACCCAGTTCTCATTAGAGCATTTTATTGAAAATTGGGGATGGACAATGAGATGATTACTTCTGAAATTAAGGGAATTAAGATTGAGATAAGCTTGAGAGAATTTTCTGAGTTTGCTGATTTGGATTACAAGGGAGCCTTCACAGCTGGAATAGGTGAAGAGGCTGAATGGATCAAGTCCTTTGATAAGGAAGTTGCAAGACTTACTTTGTTGGAAGATCATTCACCCGAGGGAAGGCTGACCCACATCACTGCATTGTATGTATTGAGTAGGATTTTGATTTCAAGGAGTGAAAATCATGCAATTCTTCAAAACAATGACATACTCTTGCTTTGGGAAATGATTCAGAAAAAGAAACTTAGCTAGGGTTATATTATTGCTAAGAATATGTATGAAAGCAAGTTTTCTGGAGGAGCACTGCCATAGGCTGGTTTGGTAGTCAAGCTCCTTGAGCATTTTGGAGTCTCTTTTGATGGAGAAGAGAGAGAATTAAAGAGGTATGTCACCAAGAAGTTTAATGAAAGGACAATTAATCAAATGTCCTTAGTTTATGTGGATGACACCTGGATTAGAGTTGTTGTTCCTGCTGGAAATGAGGCACCAAACAGAAGGCAAAGAGCTGCAACTGATCAACTTATGCATAAGAAAATGGACAGACTTATCCAGATGATTCAGAACCTAATGGAAATCATACTAAGCAATACTTATCTTTGATGCAATCAGTGGATTACTTGAAGTTAAGGCTGCATACTGTGGAAGGCCACAAGATATTGGGAATAGCCATTCAAGGACCTCAAGTGAAAAATCCTACATATGATGATGTTATGAACATAGCTAGAGAGTGAAACACACCGTATTACTAAAGTTTATTTTTTTTAAATAAAAAAAAGATCAATGAGGGGTCCCTCAATCTTCTCTTAACCCTTTTGTTTCATTTGCTCCTTCCTTTTTGCTTCATTTGTCTCCCAACCTCAAGCATCATTGTAAGATTATTGTGAAACTCTTGAAGCTGTACATCTTTCATTTTTTTGGGAAGCTAAGTTGTGGTGATTTTTGGGTTAGGGGTGGAACTCTCTGGATAGAAAAAGGTACCCACTCCGTGAAGTCATGCGTTTGGGCTCTTTGAGATCTGTCGATTAGCATCGTCTGCTTTCCTTGGAGTTGCTGGGAGTAGATTTGTTGTCTCTACATATTTGTGCGTGGATGATAATCATCGTGGTATGTTTTAGATAATTTATATTTATGATTCTTTAGTTATCTGGTTATGTTAAAATTAGTTTTACAATTATATTTGGGGAAACATACCTTTGGTGTTCATTTAACCATTCCTAAATATTTTAAGGTTGTGATTTTTCTTTAAATGATTTTTATTATACCTGAGAGTAGTAAAGAGTAATTATTTGATGGCGGTTGAAGTTGAAATATGATAATGTGGATATTTTTTATTTTTGAAGAGCTGGATAGAAAAGAAAATGATTTGAGAATTTTGATTTGGGGAATCAATGTTAGAATCTCATCGCCGTTAGCGAGGGTAACTGTCTAGGTGTACCTAGTTATATATATTTCGGGAGGAGAGGGCTATCTATTAGATGGAGTCGCCAGTGTACGGAGAGGGCTATCAACGAGACGGAGCCGCCCTCGATGAGATATGATTGATGTGACTTGAAAGAAGAGAGGGCTATTTATAAGATGGAGCTGCCCCTTGGGGAGAGGTCACCCTTAGGAAGAAAGGGCTATCAGTGAGATGGATCTGCCTTAGATTTTTTTTGGTTCTCTCATGTGTGACCCCACTGTGATAAAAAAATTCCTTTAAACTTCTGTTTTGTCACTTTACTCATTTCTATTATTCTTTTTTAATTTTTTAACTAGATTTGGTGTTAAAAATGTTAATATTTGGAACATGTTAAATTTACAAGTTTGATGCTTTTTATATAAATGCTTCATTAAAGTTACGTGATTTTATTGTATCCATATTCCAGTATGTTTTCCTTTAAGTTTGAAAGAATATCTATTCGTACGCTAGTATGTTTCCCTTCTAGTTCATGGTGGTTGTTATGCCCTCACTGAGTCTAGGTGACTCACCCTTCTTATGTTTCAGTACAGATTCTCAGGTAGCTGAGTAGTTGACTGTTGATAGCATCAGATCGTTCACACGGAGTATCTCTTTTTGTGTAGGTCCCCTTTTTGTTGTTGGAGACCTTTTTGATGTTTTTTTTTGAAAATCTGTTACTCTGCAGCTATGGAGAACTAGTACTAGATTCTTTTGAGTTGTATTAATGGTATGGAATACCATCTTGATGTATTTTGTATGACAGGAACTCCTGGAATGAAAATATGAATATTTCAGCATATGGTTTTAGTTTTGGGATGTTGGAATTACATAGGAGACTCTGTGTCAAAAAAATTTGTAAAAATTCTAGATCTTCATCAAGTATGTTTCTAAATTGATAGGCTTGCGAGGCTAGGATTATAAGCCTGTGCGCCGGTCACGACTTAGGTTTTTGGGTCGTGACAAAGTTGGTATCAGAGCTTAGGTTGTAGGTCCTAATAGCTGCAGACATGGGGTGATAACAGAGTCTTGCTAGTAATTTGTGTACCCGGGCACAACGTACTTGCAAGAAGCTATTAACACCCTATGATGGTCCAAACATCTCTTCCAAAGTATGATTTAAATTCTTATTTCCTTTTGTTCCCTTTTCTTGTATTTGATAAATGTTTCGTTTTAGGTGAGGATGCCACCAAGGACTAGGATTCCTGTTAGAAGGGAAACTTATGATAAGTCTACTGCCTAACCTCGATCAAGACCCTCCTCAAAGGGGTCGTGGTCGAGGCGGTAATAGAGGTAGTCGCGGAGGAGCTATTGGTGGATGTGGATTGGGTGCTGGAGTGGCCAATGTTGAGGTACCTAGAGCAAGGTGAGGTAATCCAACAATGGCAGAGGTTGCAGCTGGCATACAGGGGTTACAACAGGTTGTGCAACAACTTGTTGGGATTGTTACTGGGCAGCGGCAATAGGGAAATCAACAACAAGAAAACCTCGACCATCAACAAGAAGGTGAACAGGTTGAGCAACCGCCAGCAGCAGTAATATTGGCATTGAGGTCACATTGGCAGAGATTTTGAAGCTCAAGCCTCCTACTTTCTCCGCATCCAGTGCAAGTGAAGATCTGCAGAAATTTATTGATGGTTTGGAGAGGCTTTGGAGAGCTTTAGGGCACTATTTGGTTTTCCAAAAATGCTAGCGTTTAGAGTTTAGCGGATAGCGGATGGAAAATTAGCCCCATTTGGCAACCATTTTTAAAATTAGCGTATAACATTTTTCCACTAGCGTATAGTGTTTTTTCCAGACGCTACTAGCATTTGAGATAATAGCGTATAGCGTATCACTTTTTCTTTCATTTTTATCCTTACTATCTTAATTAAATTCCTTACTTATCCTTCACTAACAAAATAAAATATTAATAGAAATCATTCTAATTTTTATAATCCCTAATTCTTTTATAAAAAAAATCGTATAAAAATCATATCAATATTATTTTTATAATTCCATATTATTTATAAAAAATAACTAAAACTAAATAAATATTAAAATTTAAAATTAATATTTTAATCATTGAAATGATAAATAATTTAAAATAAAGTGTTAAAATTGATAATTATTTTAAAATAAATAATATAAATAATATATATATAAATACATATATATAATTTATATGAAAAAACATGCAAACATGTCCTTTTATGTAATATACACTAATCAGCTAGTTCAACCGCTAGTTTTACCAAATACTTCAAATCCAATCTACTAGTTTATCCGTTATCCGCTATCCACTATCCGCTAGCTTATCCGTTATTCGCTAGTTTTTACCAAACAGAGCCTAGATTGTTCAAAGACTAGAGCAGTTGAATTGGCATCATTTCAGCTGGAGGGAATGGCATATGATTGGTTTGACCCAGTCTCACATGGTAGACCAGTTGGTTCACCTCCGTTGGCATGGGGTGAATTTTCTCAATTGTTCATGGCTTGTTTCCTTCTTGAGAGTGCAGAGATGGATTAGCTTATGAGTTTGAATAGTTAGAGCAAATTGAGGGCATGTCAGTCTCATAATACAGTGGTCGTTTCACACAGCTTTCTAGGTATGCTCACTATCCTATTACAGAGGAGGTACGAGTGAAGAGGTATACCCAGGGATTGAGGGAGTACTTGGTTAGATCAGTGGTTGGAGCTAACTGTTCTACTTTTGCGAAGGTTTTAAGCTTGGTAATTCATATTGAGCAGAGACAGAAAGAGAAGGGAAGTATTGGGCGGGACTCTCGTAAGAAACAACGACTTGAAGGATCACATAGTAGTCATCCTGGTAGCAGTAGTGGATATACGCCCAATCATCAGGGGCAACAGAGGGTAGTGACATAGAAGAGTGGTTCTAGTGTGCAGTCTTCTGGTTCAATGTAGAGTCATAGATCATATCACGCTTTGGGATAATCACAATATGGTACTGCTCAGATGCGTTGTCATACTTGTGGGAGATTTCACTCTGGGGTTTGTTTTGGAGATAGAGTTTGCTATCATTATGGTCAGGCAGGTCATATTAAGAAGGATTGTCCTGTTGCTACGACATCGCTATCATCCAATCATGGATCGGTACCAATAGGAGCAGCTTTAGCATCTTCTCAAGCTCCAGCAAGACAGTTTGGGAGTTCTTTTGGTAGAGGTTCTGGAGTAGCACATCATGGTGGTAGAGGATCTGGTGGCAAAGGTCAGGGACAGGCTGGGAGAGGGCAAGCTCGTGTTTTTTCTTTGACACGCCAGGATGCTCAGGCATCCAATGCAGTCGTTACAGGTATACTTTATGTATGTTCCCAAGATGCTCGTGTTTTGTTTGATCGTGGAGCTACACATTCTTTTGTATCATTGTTGTTTGCTTCTCGACTAGGTAAATGTCCTTCACATCAAGATGAGACTTTAGTTGTGGCTACACCTCTAGGAGAATTTTCGTTAGATGATTCTGTATACCATTCTTGTGAAGTATATATACAAGGCAGAGAATTTTGGGCAGATCTGATTGCTTTGGATATGATTGATTTTGATGTGATTTTGGGCATGGATTGGCTAGCTGCACATTATGCTATCTTGGATTGTTATAACAAGGTAGTGAAATTTGAATGACCAGGAGAATCAGACTTCTCATTACAGGGAGAGCGGACTTGGGTACCACATAAAATAATCTCAGCCTTGGGAGCTAGCAGGTTACTAAGAAAAGGTTGTGAAGGATACTTGGCTTTTGTAAGAGATACACAAGCACCTGAAGTGAAATTAGAAAAATCTCGGTAGTGTGTGAATTCCCAGATGTTTTTCCCGAAGACCTTCCTAGTTTACCACCCGATAGGGAGATAGAGTTTCTATAGACTTAATTCCTGGCACTCAACCAATCTCTATACCTCATTATCGGATGGCTCCAACAGAACTTATGGAGTTGAGGGAGCTGTTGCAGGACCTTCTTGATAAGGGCTTTATCCGTCCAAGTTCTTCTCCTTGGGGAGCACCAGTTTTGTTTGTAAAGAAGAATGATGGATCTATGCGGTTATGTGTAGACTACAGACAGTTGGATAAGGTAACAGTGAAGAATAAATATCCATTACCTCAGATAGATGAGTTATTTGATCAGCTACAGGGATCCCAATGTTTTTCTAAGATTGATTTGCGATCTGGGTATCACCAGTTGAAGATTAAAAAGGAAGATATTCCAAAGATAGCTTTCCGAACTCGCTATGGGCACTATGAATTCTTGGTTATGTCTTTTGGACTCACCGATGCCCCAGCAGCTTTTATGGATTTAATGAACCGGGTTTTTAAACAATTTTTGGATCATTTTGTGGTTGTGTTTATTGATGATATTCTAGTTTATTCCAAGAGTTAAGAGAAGCATGAGCAACATTTAAGGTTGGTTTTACAAACCTTAAGGGAGAAGCAGTTATATGCTATGTTCTCTAAATGTGAGTTTTGGTTGGATAGTGTGGCCTTCCTAGGGCATATTGTGTCCAAAGATGGGATAAGCGTTGATCCAGGAAAGGTGGAAGCAGTGTAAAATTGGCCTAGACCCACTACAGTGAAAGTGATTAGATGTTTCCTTGGCTTGGCTGGTTATTATCGTCATTTTGTGAAGGATTTCTCTAAACTCGCTTCTCCATTGACTAGGCTAACTCAAGAAAGTAGAGTTTCAATGGAGTGATGCATGTGAGGAGAACTTCCAGAAATTGAAGGATTGCTTGAATTTGGCACCAATTTTAGCTTTACCTTCGAGTGGTGGAGGTTATGCAGTTTATTGTGATGCTGCTATAGTGGGTCTTAGTTGTGTGTATATGCAATATGGCAAAGTCATTGCCTTGGGTGTTCATTTTAACGATTCCTAAATATTTTAAGATTGGAAAATTAATGGATATCGTGGACAGTTTTTTTGGTTACCGCGCCGACCGGGAACAACACTATTTTTGAAACATTTTTTAACCGTATTGTTGTTCACTTGGATTTTATATATCATAAGTGTTGTTTTCAGAGTCCGAGGACATCACTATTGAGGATCCAGAGATCTGAAGAGTTATCTTCTTGATTAGATAGTTGGTTAGTAAAGTAGCATGGTTGAGAGTACCATGTAGATGACATTTATTGGTTTACGTATTATTTTTTTCGTATTGTAGATAGATTCCCGGTTTTGAGGCTTTTGATCTTTATTCGAATGTATGAATTTATCAGTATATTTCATTACTTTGAAATATTATTATGTTATTTAATACGAGACAATTTTCAGACTTAGTTATTTGAATTTTTATGATTAGGATATTTTAATTAAATGTTTTAAAGGATTTTATAGAAATTAATTTGGGTTACTAATATAACGAAAGGTGTTATACCTTACCCGGGATTTTTGGCCGATACTTAGTATAGGCAATAGGTCTGAAAATGTATCTAAAAATATGAGATTTAGATATTTGTACCATGTTGAAGTAAGGAACCATGGTATATATGTTTGGAATAGATTCCATTTGGAGAGAGTTGAAAAAACACTATCTCGTTGAAAGGTTCTATACATTTGCCCTTTGTCAAGGCATTTTTTTAGACAAGGACTGTGTTTTTCATCTTTTTGGTTGATATATATTTCTCAGAACATGGAGTGTGAACCAAACCCATGTTTGAATTGACATTGAGATATCGATGCAAGTTCTTCCTTTCTGAATCAGGTAGATTCATATCTGAAAGAGGTTGACAATAAGTTTTGTCCCACCACGGGTTGAGCATAAAAGTGGGTCAGCCCAACCTGGCTCACTTTTTGGTGAGCCAGGAAATAGCCAACCAGGTTCGACCCACCACGGTCCACGGGTCGGGATATACGGGTTGGCTCACTTTTATTTATATAAAAAGAAACAGAAAATTTAAAAATAATAATAATATAACACAACATAACATAATATATGTTCACACTTCCCTCACGAGTCACGAATTTTAAATTGGTCCGAGAAACATATTAAACTTTCATTTTCTCTTTGTTTCGATTAACAATAAGTGGATGTTGTGCATTATTTTTTTAAAGGAAAAAAATGGTGCAACCCGTGAGCCAACCCGACTCACCCCGAGTTGAATCCACCCAACCCGCGTGTTAATTGAGCCGGGTCAAAATAACCCGGGGTTAAAATGAGCCATATTTTAGCCAACCCAACCCATCGGTGAGTCGATTTGAGCAAAGTTGGCTCACGGGTTCCAACCCATTTTGACAGCTCTACCTAGCCAAGAGAGGAAAACCCTCCAACCACGGGTCTGCCTAGAATTAGATGTAATGCCCATCTCCAACCTCCAAATCATATTATCCATCATTTTTTCCCAACTACCAGGGAAGGACTTCCAGAGGCATGAATAACCAGAATTAACCAAAACACCTTCGAAAAGATTGCTTTCTTGGTTTCAAAATTGAATGAGGATTTGTTTAAGGATTAGTTCTGATTTCATTTGATCTTATCTTTATTTATTTCATATTTGAATCAGGATTTGTTTTAGGATTAGTTCAGATTTGATCTGATCTAATCTTTCTTTTAGGATTTGTTTTAGGAATAGCTCAGATTTGATCTTATTTGATATTTGAATTAGGATTTGTTTTAGGATCAGTTTAAATTTGGTTTGATCTAGCCTTTTGTTTTCCAAAAATCCTTTGGGCCAAAAACGTCCAAGATTTATGTATATTGTCATCAATTCTTGACGAATAGACAGTTTAATTTTATGAAAAGTGAGATTAATTCTCTTTAGTTCTTGTTGAACTTTTTGAGCTTATCAAATTTATTTGTGGCACTCAAACTTGACTAATCAATCAAACCATCCATAGCTAATTGTGGCATCTTCACTTACCAAGGTTTGTGTCACTCATTGGGCATGGGGTCAAGGTGCATATCATACCAAGGTTCATGTTACTCGTTGGGTTTTGGGTCGCGAGTCATCCATATTCGTTGGTTCTCGTTACTCGTTGAGCATCATGTCAAGGTATTCCATAGCTTACGGTTCTCATTACTCATCGGCATCAGGTCGAGGTTTCCATTCTGTTCTTATTAGAGGGCAGTCTGCAGACTTCTAATTTGGTCATGATCTCTTCAGTTCATAGCGGGTTCGTATCAAATTCCAATTTTTAGAAGGAAGATGATGATTTTTATCCATTACTTACCCATATAATATAGCAACCCACTAGCTGCAATGCATCATAGTCAAAATTAAATTGGAATGAAGAGACTTGTGAAAGAACAAATTGAGGAGGAAAAAAGCCAAACAAAATAATTTATTCTAGGATTTATGACAACAATTAACAACACAAGTTTCCTTAGTTCAAAAGCACAATTTAACAAAATGACAATAAGAAGCAATGGCATTTACAAACTGCATGCTACGGCAATCACAGTTAGTGCCTGTATATAAGGGTGCCATTTGTCAAGTATTTCAGTCACATGATTCAATGGAAACCCGCAATATCCAAAAGTACTGCTTTAATTTGCTCTGGGTGGAGATCCGGACCTTCACTGCATTGCTGGCAACACACACGAAAGCCTAGGAATTAGAAACAAAACTTAAGATGTTGATACTAAGCCAATAAATCAACGAGCACAAAATTTAAACATCAAACATTTGTTATGAAACGACATGAGAGAAGACTAACACCTTTTACCTTTCATCAAGATGCTATTTACTCTTCTCAAATTTTGCAGTTGATTTTTACTTATTCAGATAATTCAAAAAGAACTTTAGTCAATCATATGTATCAAAATTGGGGTCCCCAATCATTTAACGTATACATTTCGTTCTAGGAAGTTAAAAGCCTTTTTAAGAACCATGGATGAAAACAATCAATGGTTAAAATTTCCAAAACCAATGAGTCATTGAATGAATAAACATGTGTCGGGTATACATATAATTATTGAGTTTCGATAAATTTGGAATTACTACAACTTTGAACTAGAAGATTATCAATATGATTTTTTAAACCACAAATATACAACATTCTTTATTACATTTTGTCACAGGAACCAGGCATCAATATTGAGAGAATGATTTATTGTAAAATATACTATTGCCCAAATAAAAATTAATGGCAAAAAAATTAATAAAAGGCAAGGAAAACAATTAAGGGAAACTTTGAAGTAACTCTTGATAAAGGAAAAGAACTAAATACCTCAGCTCTGAACACATCTAAAGCAAAACCATTGAAACAACTGATAATAGCCTGCTGAACATCCAATCCAAGGACATCCAATGCCCTCATGGTGGAAAGAAAAAGACCTGGTTTGTGGGGACAAAACATATGGATATTGATATCTCTCCCTTCCCTTACCTTAACTTCCACCTATAAATTTCAAAATAACTCGAGTCAACAATTTCCTCAATTATCCTACAAATAAGTTCCGCGAAGTGTGAACAGAGAAATACCTCCTCAATCTACTTTCAATGATTAGTTTGCATTAATACACCTTTGGGGTCTACACCACCATACACCATCAAGAGATTCTAACTGCTTATTACTTATAAGTTCAATTTGTAATACAAAGACATTGTGTAATTTCTATACTCGTCTTACAACAAAATGGTAAACAATCCACATTAATGAAATATTCGGACTATGAAACTCCATATGTTTGACAGATAGGCCCACTATAGGGTGCAAGCCAAACATAAAAAGAAGATTTACTTTCAAATCCAGTGCTCTTTATCATCACCAAATCAGCATCCATCATAAATATACACTCGTTGGCCATGTGAGAAGTCAATAAAAGAAGTATCAATTGTCACATTTGATCATTGTCTTGCAAGCAACAAGGTAACTATTACACTGAGTACAATCATCTATTTAATTTATTGGTAGGAAAAAATCCCAACCCATCATGGTTTGCAGGCTAAAATGCCATTGTAAATGAATAAAAAAGGGAGAATGTTGTATTTGATACGATAGTAACGAGGGGGTAATTTTTAAGGGGTGAAGTTTCGTAAAGAGATAAGTGTTTGGTTTAAGAGCAACAAAAAAGTGAAATTATAAAGGTGTAAATATTTCTCAGTTTATGGGATAAATCATCCCCACCTATCGCTGTGCCAACATTTGTGACATACACAGACACAAAATCTCATAAGAAGATTCAGTGAATGATTCATTTGCTCCATATACATACATGTACCCAAACATGTCTCATTTGAGGATTCCAACCCAGATGAACAGCTTCGTCATTCCTCTAATCCCTTGGAAGCCATGCCCTCTGATCATCCCACCAACCACAGAGGTTGACAATCAAATCCCAATCCTGATTCAATGAGTTACTTCGTCATTGATCTCTTCGATACTCACTCCTCATAGCAATCACAGTATCATTGCTGCAATAATATAAATCTCTTTTTTGGAGACGTTCATCGGGAAGGAGGGTCCATTTATATGAAGGTTAGGGTTTGGCGTGAGAGGCATCGCAGGAGATAGGTGAAATTACCCACTCAAACATCATATCAAAGTAATTTTTCATTCCAAAAATTTCTTTCCACAAAATATTACCCTTTGACTTTTTCTCTTGTAATTTTTAAGCTGATACCAAACTTGGCCTTAACGTCATAAAATAAATCAGTTGAATAACAAGTAATTGAATAAAATGTCAAAGATCTAAACAATCCAAACCAATTTCGAAGAAATATTTCCCCATAACCAATTATCTAATAGGGAAGATTAACAATTTTGCATGAAGGTGAACAAATACCTTTGGTGATTGAGTTTTAGGGCTTAGAAAGGAGCTAGGACGTAGTTCTTCCTTCACCCATGATGGAAGGGTTGGCAGATTGGGTGTCATAGGGTTAAAGCTTGTAGATGGTGGCAGTGATGAGCCTGGTGAGATTGACTCCATCTCCTTTTGAAGATCATTAACCCTCTGTAGTAACTCCTTCAGGTACTCAATTGCATCCCCAAGTATTGAAGCCCTATCCATCTACAAAAAAAGCGATATAAGATTAGCATGTGTTAATAACCTAGCCAATGGAAACAATATTCAACCTGGCAGAGTTTATGCTTCATATTCATAAAAATTGCAATGAATAACACAAATCATCCTCAAGAATAAAAGGATACGTGGCGTCACATTAAAGGAAGAGCTAACATATATGAGGATCAGATACGGGTACACGTATGAAGCATTGGATGCAACACTGGTAAAATATTGGGGTATGACATTTATTAAAAAAATTAGGATTAGGATACATGAACAACAGGATACAACACGCACACGCGTGTGTGTATATACGTATGTATGTATGGCTTATCAAGTGAGATGAATTTTTATATGTGAGAAAAGTAAATTTGGATTATAAATAATTCATGGATAAAAAAGTCAAAGGCTTTATGTTCTAATCATTGCTGTCATAATCGAACCGGACCGACCGGTAGGATTGATAAACCAGAGTAGGCACCGGTCTGAATGTATCCAAAAACCGCATGTGCACAGACCAGGAATGAACCGTTGAAACTGGTAAAAACCGGTAGGAACCAATAAACCGGCGGATCATCGATTGGCAAAAAACGATTATTTTTTAAACAGAAAAGAAAGAAAACTACAGTTTGAGACCGAAGAAGAACAAAAGAAACCCAGAAAACTTCAGTATAAAAACAAAGAACATTAAAAGAAACTGAGAACGAGAAAGAAACGTAGAATGAAGAAGGAGAAAGAAAGAAACTGATGGTAGAACATCTCTCCTCTCCCTCTTTGGCACATCTAATGGGCACATAACTTTGGGCTTATTTTGGGGGCATTGGGCCTTTGTTACATACATATATGGACTCTTGAATTATATAATATATATTTATTAAATTTTTTCATGATAAAATTTTATTAAAATTAACCTATCAGTAATATTTTTTATTATGAAACTCACGAATATAATTTTTTTTTGTATAAATCATAAATATATTTATTGATTCTTATAAGTTGTGACAGAAAAGTTTCTTCTTTGATAACTATAAGATATTAACGTATGGTAGACTTAATTTTATTTATTAATATTTTTAATTATATTTATATAAATTAAAAATATATATTTAATTATAACTGGTTCATCTGTGGTTCAACCATGGTTGAACCAATAAACCGTGAGCTATATTAACCGGTTCATTGATCGGTTCGGTGTGCGGCTAGGCTAAGATTTGCTCATCTCATTCTTATATAATAACAACCCTCTCACTTGATACATCTTCATATGTGTGTGAGTGTTTGTGTGTGGGTGGGTATATGCATGTGCGCATGTAGATCATCTCATAAAGTATAAAAAAGCATATGAAAACATCATAAGATCTCATATATAAAACACGATCCTTGGGCCGCTCCATAATTTGAGGGAAAAAAGCAGAGGAAAAAAGTTTTTATTTTCAGGTTAGTTATGGCAAACACAACACAAAATAACAGTTAATAAGTATCCGAGTATCCATTTCTCAGTTTTATGGGAATAAAAAAAATGAAGCAAAAGACGTACTTCATGATTTTCCCATATTTTAAATCATTCCACAAGGAATCAAACACTAGAAACCTATATATGCATAGTTCTCACTTAACTCTAAAATCTTTCAATAAAAATCACAAAGTAATATCATAGGTTAACAATAACATTATAAGTCAACAAAAAATGGGAGAAAATAAAAATCAAAAGCATCAAACCAATTTTCCATACCTTGCTAATCCTTGGCACAACAGACCTAAGCATGTACAGCCTGTCACTAAGCTTCTTCCTGCGGTGCCTCTCCGCCATGAGATTCCTCGCTGGCATCCCTTTTTTCTTCCCCTTCTGATCTCCACCATTGATACCAGCATCAACATTATCATTATCATTAATATTTGCATTCAAATTGTTCCCTTCATTATTCCCATTCTCTTCCAACTTATCAATCTCACCAACCTCAACCTCATCAGAATCATAATTCAACCCTTCCTCAAACTCCCTCTCTTCTGATATCTCCCGGAGCCATAACGGTGTCGGAACCTCCAAGGCTCCCAACTCATCACTGGAGCCTTGGCAGTGCTTCTGAAACAGAGTGGGTGACTGCAGCTGTGGCGCCAACGGATTAAATACCTCAATAGGCTGCAAAACATTGGCATTGTTAGAAAACAGAGCATTCGAAGAGCCAGAATCATCAAAAGGTTGTCCTGCTACGCCCATTTGGTTAAACCCTCCACGGAGTTCAACAGCACGAGTTACATTAAACTCGTGGTTCGAACTCAGCTCAAGATTGCTCATTTGTGGCTGAGCATTGAAACCCATTAGAACAGGGGAATTTGAACTGAGAAACCCTCTTTCAGACCCGAAATCGAAGGTACTCTCATAATGGTTGTTGCTATTAACAGTGAAGAAAGGGGTGAAGCATGATTGTTGTGTGAATGAGGGTGCATGTGGAGAAGAATCTAAAGGTTGCATGAGAAAATTACTGTTTGGGTTTGAAGAGAAACCAATGTCTCTATTGGTTTCATTGTGGTTTGAGAGATTGGGAAGGTCATGGTGTATTGCAGAGTTCATATACCAGTCACCTTGGAAAATGGATTTGATTGATGAAACTTCATCGTTTGTTGGGTCGGTACCAACAACGTTGTTGATGTTGCGAATGGTCCATGTTGCTAGTGGTGGATGTTCTTCTTGGGAGGGTTGTTGGGGTTCCATTCAGGTAATGTTGTGAGTATTAGCTCTTGTTGGTAGCATATCACTCTCAATTGTGAATGGCAAAGATATAGAGAAAAACGGGGAGAAATAGACAAATGGAGAAAACGAGTGAGAGAGAGTGTTTCGGTTTTAGAGAGAAAAAGGTAAACAACTTTTAAACTTTTTGTTTTTTTTTTCTCAGAGCATCATTTGGTATTGAGAAGAAAGGTTTTAGTTTGAGCGTTATGTATTTGATTGATTGAAGGTATGGAAAACGAAAGGAGTAGGGGTGGTGGTATTTGTAAGGTGTGCAAAGTGCTACCTTTATCTATGTGCCTGCCTTATGGCTTATGTGTTAAGTTGTCGTTTTAACCTTTTTAAATTCTTCTGGGTGGGGATGTCATTACCCTTTATAGCAGAGATAATTTCTTAACAGTTTCTTTTATTGCTAAAAAAAATTATTATTTTTATTTCAACATAAATAGTAAGTAAAACGCTTACAATAAACAATTATTAAAACTGAACTTGGTAAAAAATTGATCAAATTATTATTATTTTTTAAAATAATAATAAAGTTTATTAGTTACTTTTAAAAATAAATATTTGAACAATGTCGCGCGAGAAACTCGTGTTTTTAAAGAAAAAAATCCAGATGAATCTTTTACTTATTTATTATGTATAAAATACAAATAAATTAATACATTTTGTCAAAAATCTTATCAATTTATTTTATAAAAATAGTAATTAAATTTTTTTTTGATAAAAGTAATTAAAATTATTGATTACTTTTAAAAAATAAGTATTTGATTAATGTTGCACGAGAGATTCGTGTTTGTGAAAAAAGAAGAATCTTTTATTTATTTACCATTTATATCATAAACAAATAATAAATATTTGATGAATGTATTTTGGAATTTATATTAATTATTTATATTTTTTGTTAAAATAATATCAATTGTTTTTTTTTTTGACAAGTATGGGTTGCTCCTGTTACTAGAGGTGCAAAACAGGTCGAGCCGATCAGGCCTGCCCAAATAAGCCTAATGAAACGTAGGGCTCGGAATCTAAAATTTGAGACTGAATGGAATCCGAGCTTTTTAACTCGGCCCAATCAAGCCTGAAACCCACGTCGAGCTAGCTCAGCCGTTTCGGGCAATTCGATTACTTTTATGTATTTTGATTTTTATTTATTTTTATTTACTTAAAAAGTTAAAACATACGAAAAAAAAAGGCTAAACCGAGATTAGCATACGAGTCATACGCGACACACACAGACACTTAACACGATCACGCTAACTTAACTTTAGCAAGGCAGAAGTAGCACTAAGAGTTTGACTCAATGTGTATATTCTAATTCATTCCACGTGCAGTGTATCAGACACCATAATTTACAAGTCAAAGACAGCGGACTCTGTACTGAGACCTCATAAGTCTGAGACATATTCAATGTGTAAATTTTTTAAGTTTTGATGATTTCAAATAGATTAAGTATGGTAATATTGAACCTTATGAAATTACTGATAAGTCTAATAAGTGTGCAGTCAAATAGACTTAAGATCACTCGTATAGAAATATGACCCGTCTAAATTTTAGTACAAGGGGTGCGTTTGGGTAAACAACTTAATTAAGAGCTTATTGCATAAGACCTTATCGTATGAGAGCTTATGCCATAAGCGCTTAAAGAAAGAAAAAGAAAGGAAGGGGCATGAAAGGATTCGAGTAGTGAAAAACACGGAGAGGGTGTTTAATACATAAGCTCTTATGATAATTCCATAAGCTTCTCCCAACGACTTATGAAAATAAGTCAAAAACTCCTTATAGGATGACATAAGTTATTTTTATAAGCTCTGTCAAACACACTGCATAAGAACTTATGTCATCAGATAAGTCAAAAGGAGCTTAAATAAGCTCTTCCAAACGGCACAAAGGTAGTTTTTGGACTTGTCTAAAAACTTACTAGTATAAAATATAATCAACTAAGACATAGACCAAGTCAAAGCTCAATTAAGGTTCTGATTTAGTTGATGACGTGATAAGAATCATAAGTCTGAAGAAGCTTAAGTGAATCACCGGTCTAAAAATGACTTGATCACTCGTCTAAGTTTTGGATCATACCACCCGTCTAAATCTGGACTGCACAAGTACCCGTCGAAATTTCAAACGCTATTACACTTGGTAAAGTGCCAGTCAGTCAGAATGAAGTCCATGTCAACTTTATTCAAATAAGATGCATTCCTTAAGGATCTCGAAGACCTCTCGACATGAGCACAAAGGATAACGAATAAAGAATGTTTGTTTCAAGGTTTTAAGGAATAAATATGCAACCTCTATACCACAGCAGTCACCTTTAGTTGTTTTAGTATAAAGTAAAAGCGCTTTCCAGAGAGTGAACTGTGTTGCACTGAAAGAGGAAAGCTCTCCGCTGCAAGTACAAGAAACCTGCTGCTGCAACTCTGATACAATAACTGCTCAAAACAAAGTGTACTCTTGGACTGTCTTGTTAAAACTCAACGTCCCTAAACATTTAATGCTTACACAGAACGACTCTTTGGTGTCGCGACCATCCCGTCTGGGTGTCGCGATGAAAAAAAAAATTTAAAGAGGAGTCACCACCAAATTTATTTTTAGGAAAAAACTTGGAAAAACCAAATATTAAGGGGAAACTGGTCTTAAAAAATATTAGATTTGAGTTCGGGAGTCGATTACAAGCAGGGAAGGTGTTAGCACCCTACACACCTTAGGACAGTACCTCAAGTTAATTGTGCAAAACTTTTATAACTTTTAAAAATATTTATTTTACCCAAAAAGAATAAATAAAAGATAAACACAAAATTAGGGAAAAATTAATTTTGGCTTGACAGAATGATTAATTATGCTCCTACGTATTCCCGGATGCAATAAGAAATTCAATGTCACGTAGTTCTTCTAGAAAATGTTTGATGATTAGTTTTTTTTATTTTTTATGAAAAACATTTTTATTTCTTATTATTTTCAAAAGATTTGTTTTCATTTAAATAAAGGAATACAAATCCTTATTTTATTTTATTTTATTTAAAAAAAAGGATGTTTTTATTTTATTTCGTAAAAAGAGATTTTAGGCATTTATTCAAATTTTTAAGTTCTTATTGAAGAAATATTTTTTTTAAATGTATTTTTTTATTTTGGAAAAAAAAAACAATTATCAAATAATAAAAAAATGAGAAGAGTGGTCTTCTTCTTCTACTACTAAACCTGTAAAGCATATGAACACCGGAGATGGTGGAAACGTGATGGAACAGTGATTGCGGAGGAACGACGAAGATGACTTGTGCTACCGCTTGCGAAGACAGCGAAATGGACGGTGGAGAAATGTTGCTGTAAATGGCGGAGACGCGGCGGCAATGGCAAACCGACGCGGCGATGGGACTGCAAAGACGACGGTGCCTTGGTGACTGATGTCGGCACGCGAAGGAGAGCTTGACAGAGGAGTGAGGAACTTCTGGTGGTGAAGCTGTGTTGTGGATGCGGTATGGTGTTGGCTATAGCGATGAAGGAGAAGCAAGAATGAAAATGTGAGAGGGGAATAAAGGAAGTTGAACGTGAAAGCACTCAGCATGATGAATAATAACATGACCAATCTCCTCCCCTCCCAATACTTGCTCTGCTCTCTATTTATAGGACCAAAAGTAACAGAATTCTCTCTTTCATATATGAGATAACAGTGATAGAATCAAGATCCTTTATAGTAAACAAATCATTATTATGATGCGATTGTGTTATCATAAAAGTAATAGCTAACAAAACCATTTTAATTGGATCGTTATCATCCCATCTTACCTAACACAAACTGATCCTATTTGAATCACTATTATCCTCTCTCTTTTTTCTTTATTCTTTTTCTTTTATCATTTTTTTTTTATTTTTACTTATTCATTTTTTTCTTGTTTATTCCTTTTTATTAATCGAATAAAAATTGACTGGACAAAATTGGGTATTCACATTTGGCATTAATGAAACTGTGTCTAACGGATCAATTGATTGAAGTCTTTATATAGATCAAACCATGAAGATGAAGACAAGAAGTTGAACAACATTAAGAGCTGCATTTACTCTCTTCATTCACTTCTTCATTCTTTCATTGAATACTTCTTCAATCATTTGATATTAATTAGCAGTCTTTCACACTTCATATTTATTTCACTCTCTGAGTGTTATCTGAAAGATTTGCAAGTTTGTATTATTTACACAAAATCTTTACTCCTTACTGTATTGAGCCTGAAGAGGCTAGGTGATAAAAGAATACTTGTTTAAGCGTTGAGCATGGAGAGGCTAGGTGTGAAAGGAATATTTGTACTGTAATTTGATCAGTTATAGTAGAAACTTGGAGTTGCCAAGAACTTGACGTAGTCCTGTGGATTTTGGGGTGAACCAGTATAAAACTATTGAGTGATATTGCTCTTCCCTTATCTCTTTAATTTGTTTAAGAGTTATTTGTTTAAGCTTTTAACTTTGGGAGTTAATATTATGAATATCAATCTCTGTTTTAACCTTCTCTGTGTGCGCGTGTGTTCTGTCTCAAAATTAGACGAGTCACCCGTCTAATTTTCTGTAGCTTTATTTTTGCTTGTTGTGCCTGCAAAAATAATTCTCGAAGTTTCCTAAAAAGTTGGTAAACACAATTCAACCCCCCTTCTTGTGTTAACTTTGGTTATTTCAGTTGGTATCAGAGCTCAGCCTCTGGGTTGAGCACTTAACAATGTAGAGGAAAAATCTTGGAAATTGCAGGAGAAGCCAACGCAAGCAAGAATCATGTAGGAGAAGGATCCTCAATTTCGAGACCTCCATACTTCAATGGAGAGGACTACATCTACTGGAACTAGAAGATGAAGTGTTTTTTACAATCCACTAACTCTGATCTCTGGGATATCATTGAAGAAGGTCCCTATGTTCCTAAAGATGACAAAGGAACAAAAGTTCCTAAAGCTAGCATGACCTCTGATCAAAGAACAAAATGGCAGTTTAATTGCAAAGCTAGATATGCAATCATGTGTGTTTTGAGCAGAGAAAAGTTTGAAAAAGTCTGTGCGTGTGAATGCAAAAGAAATGTGAGATTCACTAGCTATTGCTCATGAAGAAACTAACAAAGTAAAGGAGATCAAAGTCAGTATCTTTGGTCAGAAAGTATGAGCTGTTCAAAATGGAAAGGGAAACTATTGGTCAAATGTATGGGAGATTTCAAACAATAACCAATGGGTTGAAATCTCTGGGAAAAAGTTTACAAGACTGAGGAACAAAAGATTCTCAGAAGTCTTCCAAAACAATGGAGACCTCTTGTAACTATTGTGTCTCATGCCAAAGATCTATCAACAATGAAGTTAGATGAGCTTCTTGACACTCTTCAGATCCATGAACAGGAGCTGATTGAAGATAACAATGGAAAGAAGAGCAAATCCATTGCTCTCAAGGCTGACAAGAAATCATCTAAGGAATCTGCATCAAAAGCTCTCAAAGTTGATGAATCTTCAGATGAATCTGAGGAACCAAATGAGAATGACTCTGATGATGAAGATGGTGAACTTTATCTTCTTACCAGAGAAATGAAAAAACTCTGGAGGAAAAGAAACTTCAGAAAGGACAAACCTTTCAGGCGCTTCAACAAATAAAAATACAACAAAGATGGTGGATCAAATGACAGAAATGTCATTGTGTGTTATGAATGCAAAAAGCCTGGTCACATTAAAGTGAAGGAGGGAATGATGGCTACTTGGGAAGATCTTGATGAAAGCTCCACTGAAAGTGAAGGAGAGGAGCTTGAAGAAAATTTCTGTCTTATGATAGATCTTGATTGAAGGCGGCGAGGTACAATCTGCACTTGAGAAATTGAGTGATGCTTATGATGAACTATTGGAAAAATCCAACTATATATCTAAAGCTTTCAAATTCCTCAAGAGACAGTATGTTAAACTCTCAAATGAGTATACACAGAAATGTCAAAAGTGTGAGAAGTTAGCTGAAGAGAACAGTAGGGTTAAGACCTGAAAAGTCTAAAGCTAAGATCTCAATTGAAACTCTACCCTCTGAATAAGTGATTAAACTTCAAACTGAAAGTAGAAGAGCTCACCTCAGATCTTTCCAAGTTTGTTAATAGTAGAGATAATCTAACTAAACTTTTGGGAAGTCAGAGGCACTCCCTTAACAAAGAAGGTATAGGTTATTCCAGTCAAGAACATCATAAAGGATCAACAAAGTTCTCAAAAATAACTGTCAAATATGTGTCAGTTAGTTCAAATAAACCTATATGTACCTACTGTGGAAAAGCTGGACATATCACGTCTAAGTGCATCCATAAAAAGAGAAGGGAGTCTTCACAGACTCCTCATACTAACAGAAAAGGGCCCAAGAAAATATGGGTACCTAAGTCCATGATCATTCCTGTTGCAGACATGCTTAACAGGACAAAGCAAACACCTATCATGGTACCTGGACAGTGGATGCTCGCGACATATGACAGGAGAAAAGTCCATATTCCTAGACCTCCAACCTAAGAAAGGTGGACATGTAACCTTTGGTGGTAACTAGAAAGGAAAAGTTGTTGGTGTAGGTAAAATTGGTGGTAAACCTCCCTTGCCTATTATCTGTGATGTTTTATATGTGAAAGGGTTAAAACATTGTAATAATGGATTTTCCTTATCTTTTTCTAAGGATGCATGCATAGTCAATGACAAAAGTAGAAAGACCCTCTTTTCTTCTAAAAGGCAACACAGTCTGTATAAGATTGACTTGTCTGAACTTTCAGATCAAATGCTTTATGTCTAAAGAGGATGAGAAGTGGCTACGGCATAAGAAACTAGGACATGTTAGTATGAAAAAAAATTTCTAAGTTGAAAATGCATAACCTTGTCAGAGGATTGGTTGATATTTCCTTTAAGAAAGATGTTTTGTGTGATGCATGTTAGAGAGGTAAACAAATAAAATCAAGTTTCAAATCTAAGAAAGAAGTCACCTCTTCTAGACCTTTGCAACTGTTACACATGGATCTATTTGGACCAGTCAGTATAGCTAGCCTAGGTGGAATGAAATATGGTTTTGTCATAGTTGATGACTATTCTAGATTCAAATGGGTACTCTTCTTAACCCTCAATGATGAGTCTTATAAGGTCTTTACAGTATTCATTAAAAGAGTACAAAATGAGCAGGGTTTTTGTATCTATGCTATCAGAAGTGACCATGGGGGTGAATTTGAAAATGAGCGGTTCAAAGCTGTTTTGTGAGGAAAATGGTATTTCTCACAATTTCCCTGCACCCACAACTCCACAGCAAAATGGAGTGGTTGAGAGAAAGAACAGATCTCTTCAAGA
Organism: Sophora flavescens; assembly: GCA_030762895.1. NCBI lineage: Eukaryota > Viridiplantae > Streptophyta > Magnoliopsida > Fabales > Fabaceae > Sophora > Sophora flavescens. The sequence continues at coordinate 25,530,510 of CM061069.1, forward strand.
GATGGGAAGGACAATGCTTAATGAAAACAATCTCCCTAAGTACTTCTGGGCAGAAGCTATTAACATTGCTTGATATGTGCAAAACAGAATTCAGTTAGACCTGTCCTAAATAAGACTCCTTATGAATTGTGGAAAGGTAGAAAACCCAACATATCATATTTTCATGTATTTGGATGTGAATGTTATATTCTAAATACAAAATATTATCTTGGCAAATTTGACTCTAAAGTAGATAAAGGCATATTCATTGGATATTCCGAATTGTCTAAAGCTTTTAGAATATTTAATTCTAGAACCTCTATTATAGAAGAATCAATTCATTTAAATTTTAATGATGGTTTGAAGACTGATAGGGAACTATCAGATCTAGAAGATGATATTGCAAGTATTGAACTTAATCCTGCAGTGGAAAAATCTTCAGACAAGTCAAACGTAGACATGTCTGAAAATCAGACAAGTGATGATACGTCTGAAAAATAGAATGAGAAAAGAGACTGGAAATTCAAAACATATCATCTAGAAGATCTCATCATTGGAAGTCCATCACAAGGAGTTAGAACTAGATCTGCTTTCAACGAAAACAATAACATGACCTTCATATCAGATTTGGAACCCAAAAAGATTGAAGAAGCCTAACAAGATGAAAGTTGGATTCTAGCCATGCAAGAAGAACTGAATCAGTTCAAGAGAAATGATGTTTGTACTCTAGTTTCTAAACCCAAAGATAAATCTATAATTGGAACTAGATGGGTATTTAGAAACAAACTGGATGAAGATGGAAAAGTGGTAAGGAACAAGGCAAGACTAGTTGCTCAAGGGTATAATCAACAGGAAGGTATCGATTTCACCGAAACTTTTACATCTGTAGCAAGATTAGAAGCAATTATAATTCTCATGTCTTATGTTACACAACATGATATAACTCTCTATCAAATGGATGTTAAAAGTGCATTTTAAATGGGATAATTGAGGACAAAATCTTTGTCAAGCAACCTCCTGGGTTTGAGGATTCTGAAAATCCTCACCTTGTCTATAAGGTTAAGAAAGCTTTATATGAACTCAAACAAGCTCCTAGAGCTTGGTATGATAGGTTAAGCACATATCTAATGGAAAATGAAATCATTAGAGGAAAAGTAGACACTACACTTTTCAAGAAATCCTCAAAGAAAGATTTCATAGTAGTACAAATTTATGTTGATGATATTATATTTGGTGCTACTAATGAAAAGCTCTGCAAAGAGTTCTATGAGTTGATGCAGAATGAATTTGAGATAAGCATGATGGGAGAATTGAAGTTCTTCCTTGGTCTTCAAATAAAATAGACAAGTGATGGAATCTATATCTTTCAATAAAAGTACACCAAGGAGCTTACGAAAAAGTATAAGATGGAAAATCCAAGCCTATGACTACTCCTATGCATCCATCGAGTTATTCTAAACAAGGATGAGGAAGGTAAAAAGGTAGATCAAACTTTCTACCGAGGTATGATTGGATCTCTTCTATACCTAATTCCTAGCAGACTGTTATTCAATTCGAGTGTTTGTCTATGTGCTAGATTTCAATCGGATCCTAAAGAATCTCATCATAATCTTTGTTAAAAGAATTTTCAGATATTTAATTGGAACCACTAACCTTGGTCTATTATATAAGAAATCTGAAGATTTTAGGTTAGTTGGATTCTGTGATGCTGATTTTGTGAGTGATGCTGATTTTGTGACATCCTCTACCCCGCATGTATTCATAATACTTAAGAGCGATAAAAAAATAAAATAAAAAGAACACATGCATATTATATCATAACTTAATAAAAACCGGGCAGAGGTTGCCTCATTGTAACATAACTTCTAAAACGAAGAAAAAGAAAACATGTTTTAAAGAGACATAACTGAAAACATAAACGAAACCCAACCCCGATGTCACATTACAGAGATGGTATAACCATAGTCCGAAACATCTCAGTTGAACAACATAAACTAAACTACTAGAAGCGGCTCCTCAGAGTCACTCCTCAGCACGCTGCTCACCATCCTCTGCATAACCAAAAAGATACATGCAAAGCAACAACAAAAGACGGGGAGTAAGAACCATTTATATAAACATAACAGCAACATGATGGTTGGTAAGATGAACATACAACACATAGCAATCATAGCATAGTCATCATACCAACACAACAACATATCACAACATATCACATACATCAATCATATAATGCAAGACGTACGACTCCAGAGTTACATCTCCATATTAGTCAATAAGCACCAATGCCGAGGCAGTTCACCTTACCATGGGTGGACCCTTAGGATAGCCGATGCACCTTATTCACAGATGTGCTACCATGGGTGTACATGACCCCCTTAGTCTCGGATGAATCACTGTGGATGGCCAGATCGTCTTACAGGCGGACGATCTCCCCTTAACTATTGCATCTCCCTCTAAAACTCCATACATGATGCATGCACACAACAAACAATCATTATCCACTACCTCCATCAACACCATTTATTATGGCTTAACCTCTTTGGCCAACAAGCACCAAAGGTAACATCATCTTTAGTCTTTTAACTTTAAACGTTAAACAATACTCTGGCCAAAAAGTACCGGAGCTCAACAACTTGACCATTAAGCATCAAGACCCCCTTGGCCACTAGGCTACCAAGGTACAACATCAACATCACCTTGACCATTAAGCATCAAGGCTCAACATCATCTTTTCACTTGTCTTTGGTCTTCATGTTTCGTTGGTATATTATTAAATCTTTTAAGCGTTTGGGGTGAAAACCCCTATTTTAACATTTCTGGTTCCGTGTCAGTCGGTGAGCACGCCTCAGCACGGGCGTGCTGGACCTGCAGGCAAGCACGGGCGTGCTCAAATGCACGCCCTGCTTTGAGTTTCAAACTGGAGCACGGGCGTACTCCTTGTTAAGCACGGCCGTGCTCAATGGAGCGCTGATCGATCTTGATCTGGGCAGAAAGGGTCGAAACCCTTTCCTAAATCCTTGGGACAGTTTACAGATTCAACCTATTGGCTTTTACTAATCCATTGAACATCAGCTTCATTAATCTTAACTGTTCTTCATTAATATTCATGTCTTATCATCATAGGGAATTAATCCTTTAATCACACCTTCATTATTAATGTCCCTAGAACAATCACTAATCAATCCTAGGGTCTTTAACTAAGCCCTATGAACATAACCTTACCTTTCAAACTACATCCACATCTTATGAACAACTAGGAGAAACATCCCTTAATTCTCATTATCATCATTGTTATCATCTTTTAACATCTTAACATCATTGTTGGCATTAACATCCTCAACAACCAACACTCATTAAGAGCACAACATTAAACAACAGCCAATAACCATTATAACTCATTACAACATGGCATCAACATTTAACATGTTCATAACAGACAACATTCAACAACAAGAACATTCATACCAACATAAATCAATTAATAACAGTCATGCCAATATTATCATCACAACAATTAACATCATATAACAAATAGACATAGAGGCATATAAACATGTTATCATACAAACAATCATATAGGCATTTAATCAAACACCAGGGTCATGGGTTAACCTTTCATCTTACGCTACCCCATTACCTACATGTTCATACTAGCCATTCTCCCCATACCTGGTATGAAGATTCCTAAAACGATAACGTTGCCAAACTAGACACGTTCCCTCGAGTGACTCGACGAGTTCCTCAAGTCTTAGCCAAACAAGAAGGGAAGAGAAGAACCAATTAATCCTCAATTCAAAAGAAAGGGAAAATGAGATTAAGGAGGGATAACTACATTACCTTAAACGATGCTAACACGCGTAACTTCTCTCCCAAACGGACTCACAAACTCCAAGAACTTCAAGGGAAAACTAAGAAAGATGAAGAGAGGCAGTTATTCTGAGGTTAACAATGTGATAAATAGGGTTTAGGTTGAGTCTTATGGTATAAATACAAGTTAGGGCATAACGGGCTCATATTTTAGCCCAAACTGTATACAGATCGATATTTTGACCATAACTTGATCTACAAATTTCTGATTGAGACGTTATTGGTGTCGTTAGAAAGCCTAGAGAAATATCTACAAATTGATGTCAAATGATCGAATCCTGAATCGGATTCTAAGATGGTTAAAAGTTTGATGGAAGTTTAGCGACAGATTTGATAATTATTTCTAGATATGATCCTTAGGAGATTATGATAAGATCTTAAGAGGTAATCAAAAAAAGGATTATCCTATATTAATAAGGACTTAAATCTGATTAATTGAGGGACTAAAACCTAGGAGATACACTATCTCGATTTTAATACTAAATCACACGATATCTCATAATATCTTTCTTAATCACTTATTATTAATAAAAACACATATTATATATTAACATAAAAAATCACATAAAAATCAATAAATATATATATATATATATATATATATATATATATATATATATACTACAACATATATATATAATACTACAACACTAATAACAATTACATTATCAATTATATAAATAACAATATTAACTTCATTAATAATAATAATAATAATAATAATAATAATAATAATAATAATAATAATCATAATAACAACAACAACAACAACAACTAGGCATCCAAAGTAACATATACCCTTATGCGAAAACCAGGGTGTTACAATTCCACCCCCTTATAAAAATTTCATCCTCGAAATTTCTATCACCTTGATTGGTTAAACTTTCACCAACTAGGCACATAACCACGTACCAAGTCCTCGGACTCGGAGACTCTAACCAAACCGGAAGAACTATGGGTTCTTAACACTAAAGCATGATTATCTATAATTAATATAGATAATTCAAACAAAGACACACAAGACTCACAACAGACTCATACCACGTCCGGATAGGGTCGAACTACTCTGATACCACTAAATGTGACACCCTCTACCCCGCATGTATTCATAACACTTAAGAGCGATAAAAAAAAAGAACACATGCATATTATATCATAATAATAAAAACCGAGCAGAGGTTGCCGCATTGTAACATAACTTCTAAAACGCAGAAAAAGAAAACATGTTTTAAAGAAACATAACTGAAAATCAGGGTGTTCTGATTTTCTTTGGAGATATAATTGATAGAAAAAGTACCAGTGGAGGATGCCACTTCATTGGAGCAAATATGATCTCCTGGTCAAGGAAAAGGCAAAGCACCATTGCTCTCTCAACAACTGAAGCTGAGTACATATCTGCAGCAAGTTGTTGTTCACAACTGCTTTGGGTAAAATATCAACTTGAGGATTATTCAATGTTTGAGCATATTATACCGATTTGGTGTGATAATACTAGTGCTATTAACTTGTCTAAAAATCTCATACAACATTCTAGAGCAAAGCATATAGAAATAAAGCATCATTTTATTAGAGATTATGTGCACAAGGGTTTTTTGAAAGAGTTTGTGAACAGTGTATCAGTGAGCAGACATCTTTACTAAACCTTTAAGTGAAGATAGGATTGTTTTTATTTGAAGGAATCTTAATATGCATAATGTGTCTGAATGAGTGTATGCTGATATGTCTGAAAATTTAAATGTTTAAATGCTTGACTCGTCTATTTTTTTTTATGCTTCACTCGTCTACTTTAGTCAAGCGTTTGATGATGTGGCTAAAAGCACTAAGTGCTAACCCTGACTGAGACACATGTACATCGCAAAATTTCCCTCTTTTTTCTTAAAAACGTTCCATTTTTTTACAACTGTCTTTTCAAAAGTTATTGCTGTTTATGGCAATTATCTCTCTCCTTGTTCCCAACGTAAAAACACTCAAGCATTTTAACAAAAGTAACCCGTGTCATTTCAAAAATTTCCCACTCATAATCTTTGCTCACAATCTCTCTCTGATTTCTCTTCGTCCTCAAACTCTCAAAACCTTTCATCTCCAAAACCCTAAAATCTTCTTTTTTGAATCAATGGCACCCAAAAGTCTTTTGGAAACTCTGGCTGAGAAGACCAAAGTCTCTGTTTCTGAGATGAAGAAGGTGCACCCTGGAACGGTCCCATATTTTGATGAGCTTAGGACCAAGGGTTTAGACGTTCAACCTGAACTTAAGCATGCTGGATGGTTACCTTTCTTCCAACTTCAAGAACTTGTCTTCCCTGCTCTAGTTAGGGAGTTCTGGAGAACTGCGAAGATCACTAAGGATGATACAACCTCCATGATTTCTGGAGATGTGGGTGATGACCATGTCATCATCACTCACGAGTCACTCGCTGAAGTGACCAAATGCCTATGAGAAGGTGTTGGGTATGATAAAGATTGGCTGAAGACTCTGGGAGAGACAAGGGTGAACTTAGTTCTGTATGGAGTTTCTAAACCTAGAAATCCAGACGCCAAGTATCTGACAGCAAAGGAAAGATTTCTCCATGTTCTTATCATTAGCTGTGTTATGCCTAGGGCTGGATCTAGGAATCATGAGAGTAAGATAGAAAATTTTTCTATCTACCACGTAGTCCAGAAAATCAGGGTAGATATCACTGATTTAATCTTTAGGCATATGGAGAAAGCTGTGAAAGGAAAGGATAAAGACTATCCTTAGGGTATGATCATGACTAGGATCTTTAGGGTAAACAAGCTGAAGGATTTGAGGAAAGCTTGTCATTCTGATCTTTGCATAGAAATCACAACAAAGACTCTGTCTTTGATGAATATTCGATTGTCACCTACTATTGATCCCACTGCTCAAGCCTCATCATCAGCCCCTACTGAAACTGGTCAAGTAGAAGAGGCACTCACCATTCCTTTTTTGTCAAGGCTGAACCTTTAGTGGAACTGTTGAGGAAGAAAGACCTTAGTTATTGAGGAAAAGGAAGAGAGAGTTACCGAGACATCTGCTCAAGCAACTGCTGAAGTCCCTACTCAGGTTGTTGAACCTGTTGCCAAATATTCTGTTGAACCTGCTAAGGTTGCAGAACCTGCTACTGCACCTGCCTCTGTCCCTAATGCACCCAGTGTTACAAAGGTGTTCCGAAGGAAGAGAGTTGTGCAAGCTGAGGGGGAGTCTAAACCTGAATTGATTGTGATCCCTAATAAGAAGAGGACAACTGTGACCAAGAGAAGATTGGTATTGCTCCCAACACCCTCACCCTCACCATCACCACAAAGAGCCCCAACACCACCACAAAAAACACCAACACCTTCACCTCAACTGTAACACCTCAATTTTTCTGTTTCTTAATAATCTTTGTATATGTGTGTTTATTATTTTAAATTTGAGAGATTATTTTAATACATTAAAATTAATTTCATGATTTATTTTGTAGTAAGAAGCTACAGTTGAAATTTCAGTTAAAATTTCAGACGGACCCGGTCTGTGTTTTCACTGTTAGTAAAAGTTTACTAATCAGGAAAACAAATTTCGACTTGTGTAATGAAACTGGAGATTCCTAACATGTTTAGAAAATTTTCTTAATTTTAAAAATTTTCATTTATAAATATTACAATATTAATTTTTTTCGGGTAGAAAATGCACGAAGGAAATACGACCGGTTTTCATAGTCAGTAAATCGAAGGAACCGGAAGGAAGTTGATTACACTAAATAAGAGTAGTTGAAAATTGAGAGACATGATGTGAAACCCTTTTATTTGCATTAATTGCATAAAAATCATTTTGCTTAAACTTCCAAGAAACATTTTTATTTTATTATTCAAATTTTAAATTCAATTTTATTTTTTACTATTATTCTCTCCATTTCTTCCCACATCAGCTGAACCCCTTCCCCACTCTCCTATAAATACCACCCATTCTTCTTCACTCTCACTTTTCTTCCCTTCATCCATGAAACTAAGAACACTCACACAGAAACTCCATTTACTCACCAAAATAATACTGAAATTTTGACCCTCTTATTTTCTGAAACTCGGAAAACTTTATACATGAAAGTTGTACCTCTTCCTCTCCTCTTTCCAACGAACTAAATATAATAAAAAGAGGATAAGTATATTGGGAGATACGCCCAAATCACCACAGTGGCTCAAAACTCTCCATCACACGAAAAAATGCAGAAAGAAGGCTCTTTACGTCCCTTTTCTCATTCTGAATCAAGCAAAAACCTTCAACATCAAAATTGTGCCTTTCTCTCTTACCTTTCCAACAAGAACAAGTTTGAAATTTTTATAGGAGTAGATCGTGAGATACACTCACAATACCACCACATCCTCAAAATTGTCAAGTTTTTTTTTAACCAAGCTTGTTTTGGAGCATTTCTCTTCATTCTTCATCACTCAAGGGTAATCTTTTCACTCTTAATCCTCATCTTCTCATTAATATTTATTTCATCCTCATGCATGTCATATTTTCATGGTTGCATGTCCAAATTTTTACAAAAACATTCTTAGAAAACCCTAGAAAAATCTTTTTAATGTGAAACAAGTTTTTATAATCTCATAATAAACCCTAATTTCATCTTATAAGTTTGCATGCATATGTTTAAGGGTCTAGGACCCTTGCATGTTGATGTTATGACTTGGGGATGATGTTTGAATGAAAATAATAATTTGGTGTGGATGAACATATGAAAACACAAATATGGCAGCATGACCTTTAGCGATTCGTGAGCCCATAAATTTTTATTCAAAACATATTTCCGAAAAATAAATACATATTTGGAAATAATGCTTTTGGGGCTTTAATTTGATATATAATATATAAGTATTTGGATGATATTTTCTGGGTCAAAACCCCTATCAAAGTAGAGTAAAGTTCTGGTTGCGAAAATATGCACATAATTGGTTGCATGATGATTTTAAATATGATTTTGAAAGTTAAATTCTTTATAAAATTTTCTGAGTTGATACTGAATTATAAATAAAGTTTAGTTGAAGATTTGGAATTTTTACATATGTATATGAAGAGAAACAATTTTATAAAGTTATATATTGGTGAAATCGGATTTCTAGAAAATTCCTGTGCAAACAGAGGCAGTGTGTGATTTTTAATGAATTAATGCCTTCGAATTTTTACATGGGACCAACTGTACTGTGTTGGTGTGTGTGTGTTAGGTACCTCCAAGTAAATCATCAAAAACTTTAAAGGTCATTTGAGTGATCATTCACAATTTAAACCCACCGCTGTTCTGAAAAACGCTTTCATCCTAATTTTTGAATGAAAAATATGATTTTAAAAAATATATCTTTTAACATGATCAAGTAAAGATTTTTGGTATAAAAAAGACTATAAACAAGTGTTAATAAAAAGATAAGATGATTTTTGATTTAACTTAGGTTATGTGCTTGATTCTTAGACTTGCGACACGTTACGAGCAAAGGAGGTTCGCTTTGGGCAATGCGGAAACAAAGACTTTTCTCCCCTTCGAGTCAGGTAAGGGGAGACTTCCCGAGGGATGCTCTTTATGATAACTACATGTTGTTTGTGATTTATTTTATGTGTCTTTGTTGAGTCTTGATTGGTGGCTTATGTTGTCTGCTAGATCTGATAACATGTTTAAATTTTTATGTTTGATTGATTATATATGTGAATATAGTTGACGCATGCTTTATCTGTTATGAGACTGTTTGGTTGATTGCCTGGAAATCCTAACATTGGTTAGAGCTCAATTAATAATAAAAGATAAAAGCTTTAAGAAAACTATATGAAGAATATCAAAAATAAAATTTTAGTTGAAGAAATATTTTGGTAAAAGAAAAAGTAAATTATCCTTTCAAAATCTAATGGGAATTTAAGAATTTAAAAATATTTTTTTTATAAAGAAAAAAATTATGTGAAGATCTAAATGATTTTATCATTAAGAAAAATTTAACTTTTGAAAATATTATGGTGAAATACCATAAAGAAAAACAAGTTTATTTTTAAGGGTTTCAAAAGATTTACTTTAAAAGTTTCAAATATTTCCAGAAAAAGAAAGTTTCAAAATAAAATAGATTTTTGGAAAAGAAATAGATTTTCTATAACTCGAAGTTTTTAAAAATGAATTTCAAATGAAAAATTTTTTCTTTTGCCAAAAGTTTTACTCAACGAAAATATTCCGATAACTTGGATAAGTTACGGAGGTTGTGTTTTGTATTTGTGTTTTCACTAAACGAAAAATAACATTGAAAAGTGAACCTAGTAACCGAGACGTCGGGACACTAGTGTTTCTATAGTAAAACGCATGTGGATCTATGATCCGTATCACGATGTTGTGGACTGTGTCCTATATACGTTGTTGTGGACTGTGTGTCCTATATACGTTGTTGTGGGTGTGTGTCCTACATATGTTGTTGTGGACTGTGTGTCCTACATACATCGTTGTGGACTGTGTGTCCTATATACATGGTCAAAGGTGAATGTTGTTTTCTACGACCACAAAGTCTAAGACTAGTCAACAGGTCTAGGGTTGTTGTGATTGGACACTTGGGCTAAAGTGTCCTATATTGACAATCAAAGTTTTAAAACATCGAAAATTTATGGGTGGTCGTGAGCCTTGAGCCTCGACAAAGGAAAGAATGAAACACAAAGAAAAGCTGCGAAAACTCTTGTTTTTCATGCATAGTTTGGCAGACGTGCCTGTGTTGACCATTGTGCCTCATGTGCCTTTGGTGGATTTGAAAGTGGGTCCAGGAAAGGCCAGGCTATGTACGACTATTTATGGAGCTCAGATATTTGAGATATTTTATAGGCCGAGTTACGCACGATTAACATTGGAGTTCATATGAATTACGTACAATGATGATTGGAGCTCGAGTCCTATCGAGTTACGTACTTTAATAGTTGGAACTCGGAACCTTGACGGACAAAATTATTGACGTTGTGACGTTGTGCCTTATTTGGTAATCGTGCTTGATCAACTCATTTGAATGGAAGTTGGGATCTCCGGAGATTAGGATAGATGTTGAATATAGAAGTGTCATGCATTTTTCAAAAACGATGATGATTATTTGATGTTATGCTTTTGTTTGAAAATTTTATGTTGAATATGAATATTTATCTGTACATGTTATTTTTGTGTGTTTGCACATGTAGTTATCGTAATTAATCCATATATTGGTATCTCACCCTTACAATATATCAGGTTTTTTCCTGGTTCTCTGCTATTGTACCTTAGTACACTAGGGCAGGCGGTGCCGAGAAGCTCCTGACCTCACTTGGGGATATTTATCCCGATCCTTGAAGAGGTGGGTGATTATCATAATGGTGCGAACTACGGAGTTCTTTCCAATATATGTCTATTAGAATGACCTGCGTAGGACGTTTTCTTTGGGTTGTGTGTTTTTTAGGAAGTCGATATAGGTAGTTCTGAAAAACCTTGTAATGATTTTATAAATTTCAGTACGAAAGATTATTTCTTGAAAATTTACATGTTGAGGTGATTTTGATTTATAAATAAACCTAGTTTTTGTGTGTTATTAAGTACGGTGCGATTTTACCTTTGTGATGTGTGTATCATTGTTTTCCGAAGTGTACCTCGGAAAAGAATTTTTTTTTACCCCCATCTATTGTTCAAAAGCACTTATTTAAATGACATTAAATTTCATTTCTTTCGTAGTCTCGATATCAGCTAGACGGTTGGTCGTGTGGATATTATGTTATGCAACATATGCTGAACATAGTCTCCGCATCTATTACAGAAGGATGGAAGAGGGTAATAATACTTAATTAAACAACTTATTTAATTATATATTATAGTTTTCATTTTCATTGCGTTAATAAATGTTACCGTGATTTATTTGAACGTGTGCAAGCTTTTAATAGCGACCAATCTCCTCTAAACAAAAAAGAGTTTAAAGACTTGAGTACGCTGTTTGCAGAATTTTTCTTCAAGTATGCTAAAGAGAAAGGATTGCCCGCAAGTACACCTTAGGATTATATAGAAGATGTATAGTTAGTAATTAGTATATAAACTTATATGTAGGTGTATAGTAATTAGTATGTTTTTTATCCCCCAATTTGTTGCTTTGTATATATATATATATACTTTTATTTTATTAATGAAATTTAAGTGAAATATTGGAATGTTACTAGACTGTTTACTGGACTTGACTGTTTAATGAATGCAGGGGTAGCTGGGGGAAGGGATATATTGTAACATTTTTTTAAAAAAAAAAAACAAAGCCTTTAACGTCAGTTGTAATAAAAGCGGCGTTAAAAGTTAAGCTTTTAACGTCGGTTGAATGAAACAACCGGCGTTAAAAGTGTACTTTAACGTCAGTTTTGTAATTAAACAATATAATATCAAAGTTTTTTAGATAGTAGAATAAACAAGACATAGCACGTACAATAATATCAACAACCGAAACATATAAATGCAATGACATCTCTCTGTCTTCTCCATGTAGGAGGTGTTAGAGCAATGGCACTTACACACACACTTTGTAATAAGAGAAAGAGAGATGAATAGAAAATGATTATCACAAAGTGAATTGATTCTAACTCAGTTGTATTTCATCATTACTGAATGTTCTATTTATAGAGTATTACACAACTAACTTTCTTATTATGGATACACATCGTAACTAACAACTACTTGCTAACTGAATTAGTTACAACATAATTTAGATTATCTAAAGATTTTACTCCTATCAAGTCTCTCATGACTTTAAACCTATCACCTTTAAGTGGTTTAGTCAATATGTCTGCAACCTGTTCAATTGTATTGCAGTAAACTAATTCATGCCTTCCTTTGTTGACTTGATCTCGAATAAAATGGAATCTTGTTTCGATGTGTTTGCTTCTGCCATGAGCCACTGGATGTTTATCCAAGTTTATTGCAGATTTGTTATCAATGTACAGCTTCATAGGTCCTTCTCCATTGATCTGAATTTCTGCCATCGGATTCTCAAGCCACAATGCTTGACATGCTCCCATCGAGGCTGTTATATACTCAGCCTCACAAGAGGATAAGGCTACCACTGATTCCTTCTTAGAACTCCATGAGATTGGAGACCCATTTATCACGAACACAAACCCTACTGTACTTTTCTTGTCATTCTTGTCCCCACACCAATCTTAATCCCAAAATCCCATCACTTCTTCTGATAGATTTCTACCATTGTGAGAGGTCAAAATGCCATGATCTAGAGTCCCCTTTATGTATCTCAGCATTCTCTTTGCTGCAAACAAATGAGACTCCCTTGGCTTATCCGCAAAACCTGCTTGATAAGCCCCACGCCATAGGCTATATCTGGTCTGCTATTGCACAAAAACCTCAGTGAACCAATAATTTTCTTGAACAAAGTTGCATCCACCGGTTTATCAGACCCTTCCTTTTCAAGCTTGGTGCTGCATTCTACTGGAATTTGTGCAGAATTGCACTTCATCATATTGAATCTCCTTAGTACATTAGCTGCATACTTCCTTGGGCACATGAAAGTTCCCTTCTTGGTAGGAATGAATTCCATGCCTAGAAAGTAAGAGAGCAAGCCTAGGTTAGTCATTTCAAATTCTGCCATAGCTCTCCTCTTGAATTCATCAATCTTAGCTGCATTACTCCTAGTGATCAGCAGGTCATCAACATAGAGGCAAACAATCATCAAACTTGATCTTGAGCCTTTTTCATAAACTCCAAATTCTGCTTTGCATTTACTGAAGCCTAGCTTCTTTAGGAAACTGTCTATTCTCCTATTCCAAGCTCGAGGGGCTTGTTTCAACCCATAGAGAGCTTTCTACAGCTTGTATACTTTATTCTCATGGCCTTGAACTTCAAACCATGGGGTTTGACAGACATAAACCTCCTTAACTAGTGGTCCATTTAAGAAAGCTGATTTTACATCTAGTTGATGTAACAACCAGCCCCTTAAACTTGCAATGCAGACCACTAGCCTAATTGTTTCAATACTAGCCACAGGTGCAAACAGTTCATTGAAATCTGGACCAGCTCTTTGCAAGAACCCCTTAGCCACTAATCTAGCTTTATACTTTGCTACTTCACCATTTGGTTTCCTTTTGACTTTATAAACCTATTTCACACCAATGGGCCTTTTGTCATGAGGAAGTGAAACCAGTTGCCATGTATCATTCTTCTCAATTGCATTTAACTATCCATTGATTGCTGCTTGCCACTTAGTCTCTTTCATCGCTTGTTCAAAGTTTATAGCTTTGCTTCTGCTTGCATAACCATCTGTACCATATCATCTGTATTTAACAGTTCTTCATCTTGATTGATTGCTGTAACACCCCGATTTTTACTGTTCTTTAATATCGGTAAATATATACATATATTTGTTTATATTTTTATCCGAGACCTAGAAAATGATTTTGAATAAAACAAAATCATATTTATACTCTACTTTTTATGAAGCATTTATGAAGCATAATGATGACACCAAAATATCGTGATATTTATTCTAGTGAAAAGACCGAAATGCCCTTGGTCTTTAAGTGAAACTCCAAGAGTGTCCATAAGTGAATTTTGACCAAAATACCCTCTAAAACTACTCAATTTCGTGCAGCCCCTCCACTAAACCAAGTGAAACTCCAAGATGTTGCTTGACCAATGCATCGTAGAGCTTGAGGTTCGAGCATGCAGACGTTATGTTGGAGTTTCTAGTGGACGTCTTCCAGACTATCGATAGTTCGTAGATCAAGTTTTTCTTTTGGAAGAGGAAAGGGCTTAGTTCGAGAGTTACTATTGTAGTAGCTCTAGTAGTGTCTTTTGTGTCGACGTCGGTAGTAGACTCAAATAGAGTTTTCACTAGATCTCGTCAGTGGGTTTGTCTTTCTCATGATGTATGAGAAAGGATTCTCTTTTCTATTTTAGTTTGGCCAGCTGGTTATGTTTGGGAGTTAATGTAACTGTTTATGGAGCTGCGACTCCAAGTATCTTATATTTTAGAAGCTGTGTCTCCTCATCTTTATGTTGAGTCTATACATTCTATGATTTCTATTTGAGTCGGGTTGGGTATTATGTAAATGATTTTCGAACTCATGACCCTAATTGCGATAATGGAATATTTGATTGTTCATTCATTTATAACAAAGTAGTTATATTTACGACTTACGAAAAAGAAAAATTACCCCATTTTTTATAGCCAATTTTTAATTAACCTACTTTCCGGCCTTAAAATGTCACTTACTATGTAGCACCCGAGAAGGGTGTTACATTATTGGTCTCAGAGCTGGCCGAGTCTTTTGGGCTTTGGGGTTTTGGTGCATTTGTCGTTTTGTTGTGTTTTCTCTGGTTGTGTCTTGTGTTGTTTTGTGTTTTTGGTTCAATAAAGAATCAATGTTTGGAGGGATAATGACTTTAGTCTATCCTTGGCTGAGTTTATGTTCTTCATGACGTTGTTCCGAAAGGATACAACATTGTTTGTTGATCTTTTCATTATTGTTCCTAAGGAGGAATAATATTGAATAGATTATGATGTATTGTTTTCTTCCTAGTTCTGACTACCGTGCTTTTATAGAAAATCATGGTTAGCCCGAGAACGAGTATATCTGATTCTGCAATCAAGGATTCCGAAGATATGGTTGTAGCTGTACAAGTCTTGAGGGAGCTAACATCAACTGTGGCATGTCATAACGAGGAAATTGCTAAGAGGCAAGGACTAGTTGAGTTTTGATGTAGTAATCCACCTCAATTGGATGGTGAGCTTAACCCGGAGAAAGCTGAGTTTTGGATTACGAAAATAGAAAGGAACTTGCAAACTATGGATATCCTGATCATTGGAAGGTAGCTTGTGCGACATTTCTATTGATAGGAGATGCTGGATTTTGGTGGAGAGAAACTTGCCAGCCGTTAGTGGCAAGACAAGAAGCGGTCACCTGGAATGTGTTTCGAAGTAAATTTCTGGAGAAGTATGCTTCCACTGAAGTGAGTCATGCAGAGGAGATTGAGTTTCTGCAGCACGGAGTTGATTAAGTTCAAGGAGTTGTATTTAAAGTATTACGAGGAAGTGCGAACGTGTAAGAAATTAGAGGAAAATCTGAAGGATGAAATGAGGAAGATAATTTTGTCATTGAAACTATTGCAGTTTCCGATCTTGATGGATAAGTGTCGAGTTCCTCGAGATCTAGAAGTGTGTAAAGGCATAAAGAGAACCTTTGGATCTTTCCAAGAGAAACCATACACAAGACCAACGTGGACACCACCAAATGGGAAGTGGATTAGTGGTAGCGGTAAAGGTTATCGATTGTCTAAGAATTCTCTACCGAAGTGCATGAAGTGTGGCATGAGTCATGCTATGAGAGACTGCAAGATTCATGGCATCATTTGTTTTAAGTGTGGACAGCCTGGACATGTCCCTAGACTGTACGGAAAGCCTAAGGATGTACCTTCTGGAGACAACATGTGAGCCGAGAGACCACGGACAAGGATTCGATAAAAGAACACTTTGCAAGAGGAGGTAGTCCACCAATATTTAAAGTTTGAATACGTGGGTAGTTGTTAATGGGTAGAATCTTCACAACAAGTATCATGAAGTATAACAATCAAATAAATATCTTTAAGTGAAGTGTGTCATAGAAAGTAGACTTTTGATTGTATTGTTAATTCGGTGGAGAATCATTCTTGATTTTCTATGGATGTGTAAAAATACTGTGTATTTATCTGTGCAAGTACCTATGTTGTCGCCAACATGTTTTTACGAGTTGGCTGAGTTTTATCGTCGCATCTTTGGTTGTCTAAGTCTTATGCGGAACAATCAGAATTGCATTCTTATATTATTCCTTAATGTAATTATCTTTATAGTTTCTTGATAACTCATACTAGTTGGGAAAATCCGTTCGGATATCTCCTTGTTGTTAAAAATTGAGTTTTGTAAACTTGGCCATTTGCTTTTTCCGCAAATGAGTGCAATTTAAAATATAATGATCTTTTGGCGGATCATATCTTGTTACCCATGTGGGTGAAAAGTTATAAATTTTATGGTAGATGAAATTTTGACAATTCACGTCAATTTTTTTTATGCCAAATGAATCAGAGTTACCTCGAGTGAGGGAATTCACAAAAATTTATTGTTGCTCTCTTAAAGACCAAGATAAGTTTTGATTTAAAATCTAGACTCTTGGAAATTAAGAAAGTTATCACCTTCAAAATTTTGTCTTTTGAAGGAAGTTTCTATTGAGGAAGGAACTTTATTAGGGTCACGTTTATAAATATGTAGTTGTACAACGCATTTTTACATTCAGGAACCTATTAAAGAGACTTTTTGTATAAAGAATATCCGTTGTTTTTCTATTCCTTCTACTTTATTTCTTCTTGAGAGAGTAAAGTCTAGAGATTTCTCTTCTTAAAAATTCTTTGTTCAAATTCTGAGTTCTTATTTATCATCGGTGTGGTAGAATCGCCACCGTAAATGGGAGTCAAAGTTTTGAATCATTCAAATTTCCAAATCTATTGGAAATTCGTGTATTTCATTCTATTGACATTCAAAGTATTCGAGTGTGCCTCGAGTCTTGAGAGTTTTAAAAGGGATTTGCCTGATTTGTTTTATCAGGTGGTTTAGTGAATAAGCCATAAGTCAAAGCGACAGTCTAATCTATGAAATAATTCACGTCACATTCTGAGAAATGTGAATGTTATGAATCTGGAGCACGAAATAAAAGGATAGGTTTCATGTTCGTTTTCCTTAGATGAGTAAATTTGAGGGACGAAATTCTTTTTAGAGGGGTAGTATTGTAATACCCAAATTTTTACTGTTCTTTAATATCGGTAAATATATACATATATGTGTTTATATTTTTATCCAAGACCTAGAAAATGATTTTGAATAAAACAAATCATATTTATACTCTACTTTATCGTAGAGGGTTACGGTTAAATTTTAGGTTTAGAATTCAAGCGGAACCCGGTCTTTGTTTTTCACTAATAATAAAAGTTTACTGATCCGAAAACCTAATTTGAACTCGTGAGCGAAACGTTTTAGGTTTATATTATTTTTCCAATGATACTGGTTATTTTGATAATTTTCAAAATAAATAAGTTATTATACTTCATTCGGGCGCATCATCAACAAACGACTAATTGATGGAGTCGATAACGGATGTGCAGAGACAAAACCGGGCACTTGATGATGGGACATCTTGCCACCTAGGGTGGTGAGTCACATGGGTGACTCACCTAGCATTTATGAAGCATAACGATGACACCA